>OU744721.1:89695181-90222376 GCA_916613615.1 Steromphala cineraria
ATTTGCTTATAACTGTAGTGTTAATATAAACAAGAGAAATTTAGTTATTCAATGATTATAAGGTGAAACTTTTGTTACATGAAATTTTGCAGATTTTAACGTTAAATGACAGCTACTTGTATCATTTCAGGTGTGATTATTATTAGTTAGAAATTCAATAGAAAATTGAATTTGGTGCTTCTTGATTAATGTCAATATGAATACATTAAAGAAATGCTTAAAGGTTTCTTTCTTAGGTTGACACGGCTACCTTTCCATTATTAAGCGTATGTCTTTAACATACAAAAAGTAATCATTTCTTACAAATCATTGTAAAGACGGTGTGTTTAAATATGATCATATGATTATATATATCAATCTCTGAAATATAAGATTGATAAAATAGAGGAATATTAAAATCTAAAAATGGTCATGTTTAATTCAAATGAATTCTCCCATTATTTGCACATCGATTTGTAAATACAACTGATCCAATGATCTTAAACAACGAAACAAAACGGCGACTGTACAAGAGTGTACGGTACAATAATCTATCTTTGTTAACCGAAACATCCGATATGAGCTTTCACTGATCGATATTTCACGGTTTTGTGAAGCCTTACTACGCTTATTCTCGATTTCGATTTTAGCATGTTTTATCTTTCTGGGTTTTTTATACGTTACTGAAGTCAGTCAGTCAGTAACGCATAACATAACGGGACTTTCTACCTTTTGTCCATGTAAGTTTCACATCAGCTTTTATTCATGATATCGGTTTTTTTCCAACTTCATCACAAGAACCAACCTCAAGCGCAATATGTGAATATGTCCTTAAATATACAAATCTCATCTTAACTTCACTGATATTGATATTATTAACGTTTTGAAAATAGAGAATGAATCCCACGTTGACTGTCAACTCATGCAACACAGTCATGCACACCCATCCTATCTTTTGATTTCAGATACGTTCATTGAAAGACGATTTGTGTGAAATGACGTGAAACAATGAGGTCAAAGATTTATTCTCTACATCTCTTTGAGCTGTTTTAAAATACATATCTTTCCTCCTCTTCCTACAATATGTGGCATGACAAAACATGTTCTCTGATAATGTTGTTTGAAAAGCACTGTAAAACATTTAAACCAATCAGCATACAGCTTTATAGTTACGCAATTGGAACATGACTTGCAGAGTACAGTTTAGATGAATCACTGACATGACCTCAACTTCTTGCGTGCATGTGTAGAAGTGGGACCGTGGAAATATCGTTGTGGGTAATTGGGGTTTGTAGATGAAACTAAAGTAAAAGTCTTGCTATTCCTTCAAACAAATAAGATAGTGTAACAAAACCAACCAAAGTAACATTGATTTGCAAGGATTTGAACGTTTGATTGCTAGGCATCATACTTAAATACTCAAAAGTACAGCGATTATTATCATGTTGTAAAAAAAATCGTTTGTTCTTAGGGTACATACGTGTTCCATTATGGTTGGTTGCTGCACTATATTGACAGAAATCTCTATATGCAGGGGATATATTTATATTGAAAAGCTTTTTTAACTTTGAGTTGTTATCACAGGTGACGAGTCTTTTCACCCAACTTATTTTTTGCGAAATAATTGTATTTCTTATATCCGGAGCTCTAATCGGAAAGCTCTAAACCAAAGTAAAAGTCTTGCTATTCCTTCAAACAAATAAGATAGTGTAACAACCAGCCAATGTAACATCGATTTGCAAGGGTTTGAACGTTTGATTGCTAGGCATCATGCTAAAATACTCAAAATAAAGCGATTATTATCACATTGAATTGGTGACCTTTACCACTTGACACTGGTATGTTTACCTATCTGATCTATACTCGTACTGTACATTCACAGAGTTATCTCGTTCCAGCTGAATAGTGTCTTTCATATTCAAATTTCATCAACATTTATTTATTTATGCCAGTATATCGTCCTATATAGCTGTCGTCACTCATGAAAATTAAGATTTGACTTGTTAACGTGTTTATAACATCAATTATTTAGCACATTTTACAATCAACAATGTATCATCTTTGTATATTCATTAACATGCATTTGGAAATCCAATATAATGTTTGAATAATACTGTTATTTCTTTCAAAACTGAAATAATATCAAGAATGAAAGAGATTTATTTATACTATTCAAATAATTGAAAGGCGCACGATTGACAGAGACTGACGAATTATCTTGTGACACTGACTAAGCTATTTTCAGTTTTAAACCACTGTGATATGACCTGCAATATCGATCAGCCATGATTGTTTCACCTGCATATCAGGATCGATCAGTTAGTTCTCTGTGATGCTTCCTCTGAGAGATACATTGACTACAGTTAACATTTGAAGGGTCATAAGAAGTACTTCAAATAAGGTTTTGCAAGTAGAAAATAAACTATTGATGTTCATTAATTACCCCCGATATACTTGATCCATATGAAAAATAATAAGAATTTTATGAATCGTCAATTTTGCATATAAATTCTTACTAGAAATTGTTTTCGTTCTATCTTTTATATAATATTGTTATATAACATGTTATCTAACTCTTATCATTTACACTATACAGTCTTGAATGTTTGATTTACTTTGCGACCATCTGCTTTGCCACTTTACAAGTCGGCCATCAAGGCCTATTATTTTTTTTACCTATTCAACCGTGAGCTAAAAAATACTGGTTCATATTTTCAGTTAGCTAACTGGCATGACTCATTGATATTGTACCATAATGTTTTACTAGCTTAGTGTTGTATCTACTTTGTTTATTATTAAGTTATCAAATTGTTATTATTGTATACAATGGTTTGTTATTTTTACTGGTTTGACTTTCGACATTTTTCCATATCAAACTCTCGTAACAATAACAAATTTGCCAATATATGATATATGAATCGTAATATTTGGGTAGCTTAGGTACATAATTTGCATGTCGTCTTGAATAAGGTATTTAGAAAAAATGACAACTCCCAGAAGTTAAACAGGCTGATGAAGCACTGTGTTTATGGGAAAAGGGTGTCTGAAGGATTTTCTTAATTGAGACCAAGAAAACATGCACACATGTTGTCTTGTGTTCTTACTTGCTTTCATTAGAAATCGATATAAGTGAATACTCTTGAAAGCTGCGTTAAACTCCATATCACCTCACATCATCTCCTTATCAACGTTTTAATTTTGTTTGTGCATTTAATTCCTTTATCATAAGAATGTCTGTTAATCCTTTAGTCATTGTTTTTCTATACATTGTCATTTTCTCAGAGTATAATGGTTTACATATCATGGGTTTTTCCATATTCTACTCAGAAGCAGTTAAAGTGGACACAAGTAGTTTTTATCATTTGTATCAACTTAATATGTTTGCTGCTCAAAAAGAAACTATTTCTTTTAAAGTTTGTGTACTCATACTGCATATCTGTCATTGAACAACAGTTACTAACTTCAATGGTTTTCTAGTAAATTTTGATTAATTTTGTAATATTGGAGGTTTTACAATATGTTTAGGAAAATGTTTTTTTCAAGTTTTTCAAAACCAGGGATACCACTTTAAAGGGGAAGTAGCACGTTTTAATTGGAATATAAGGTGATATAATGAAAATAAATGGTTCCAATTCAAAGACAATGTTTTAAACTGAATGGCGCAGTAATAATTAAAATATATAATGTAAAGTTTAGCCATGCGATTCCTTTTACTTACACAAAATGAATGAAAGGTGTTCACACAAAATGGCCGCCAATGGATTTATGTGAATCTTCATACTTTGTCCTCTGACTATGGATGATTGGCTTGTGTAGTGAGATTTTTGACATTGTCAAAATAATACACTTAGCATTAACTTACAATTATCCCTTCTGGGGAGTCAGTGATTACAGTCAGACCATTCATTTAATGGATAATTGTTTAATTCAATCCAGAATATCTATTTTATCAGTATTTCGGTATGCAGACGTGCCTAGAATGTACGTTTTAACGTTATCACTGACTCCTAAAACACCAGAAAGGATACAAAGTTTACTCTCCTAGATCAATTAGAACATTGAAATGCTGGCCGAAAGGCTTCGGCGGCTATTTTGGCGGCAATCTTGGAATTCACCATTAACTTCTCCTTTCTATACGTTGAAAATGATCTTATTGGGGTCCCTGACCCCGAAAACATAGCTAAAGACACTAAATTCAAACACCAAATTCGAACACATTACTCCTGTGTTGTATTCACTTCACTGGCTGTCGGTTGAATACAGAAACAGGTACAAGATCCTCTGCCTTTCCTACCAGTCTCACACCAACCAAGCTCCAGGTTACATGTCTGAACTACTTCAGCCCTATGTTCCGGTCAGATCCCTCAGATCTGAATCGCAAAATCTCTTCACAATCCCTAAGGTCACAACTGTTCGTTATGGACAATGCACGTTTGCTTTTCGAGCTGCTACAGAGTGGAATAGACTTCCAGAGGAAATAAAACAATCCCCATCACTGGACTCCTTCAAGTCAAGAGTGAAGACGCACCTGTTCCAACACGCCTTCAACTTGAGCGCCTAGAGCATACAGACTGTGTGAAAACAGCGCTATATAAATAATAATATATAATATTTAATATTATTATTAAATTCAAAACTCTAGGACACATACAGTTTGAGTTTTATGGTTTATAAGGATATGGCAGCCATCTTGGACGCCACCCATCTTGAATTACAGCTTTCTGCCCCACATTTGGAATGTCTACCCAAGTTCTTTTTTCGATCTCATAAGGGTGTCCTACACGAATCAAGAGTCAAACTTCGCGGACATATATTTGCAAACAGGACCCCCCTCAGCCCCAGGACTATATTTTATTAGATTGGTTAACAGGCAAATATAGCGAAAATCAAGGGGGAAAACATCTTAACAACGTTATCATCGAAAAAGATTTCCAAGTCGTCTTCCTGCTCTTTACTTTGACATTGTGGCCATAGGTCATTTTCTGTGATAATATCTAACTATGGAAGGACGTTAGATAGGCCAATTAAGAGCCTACTTGCAAATGAACCCCTTCTGTCGCATCAAGTTGCTGAAATATGTTACCGGTTTCACATAGCTAACGCAAAGTAGTTATGAATATTTTCAAGTTTTTTTTTAACTTTCTAAATAAGTAATGATGCGAATATAATTTCATCCATGCATGTACGAAGACTGACGCATGACAATCAATCAATATTTACAGTAAAATTCCTAGAATCAATACGTCGCGTCAGTTTAAATACTTGTGCGAAAATAGTTTTACATTTCAAAAATTTAATATGTGAACTCCTCCCTGTGTTCATAAATTTGAAAAAGCAAAATAAAGCGAATTACATAATTATATGAAGATAGATTTAAACGTTTGTGTAAATTAATGAGGATTGCTATACAAATAAATTGACACAATTAAAATCAATGACTTCTTAAAATCTTCTATCGTGGGACCCTTATCATTTTATTGAACATCGCGTATGGCAAGCTCGATTTTGAAATCTAATTTATGCACTGCAATTAAGAGAATGAAATAATCATATTGGTAATTTGAAGCTTACTGTAAAATTATGTCCTCCGTATTATTCACATTGTATAACCTTAACTGTTAAAAATCGATCGGAATCACTGAAAAGGCAATGATAAAATATAGCAAGAAATTAAGTACTCTCCCAAAAGAAGCACGAAAAGACCTTTCATCAATCATATAATAAGGCATTTTGGAAATATATATCATATTTCAATTTTGGGGTTTTTTTTGGTTATTTTACACAAGCCAAACATCTCAACATAACGTTTCTCTTTCGGGAGAGTTTATTTTCACATTGCCGTCGAAAGATGAGGGGGAATAGATCAGAAATACGATAAAACAAAGAGAGGTAAAAGAGTACAAAACTTTCAAACAAGAATTCTAACAACAGTTGATGGTTGTACTGGCTTCACGAGAATGCTAAATTCTCTGCTTTGATGCCCATTGTCAGATTGTTATGACATATAAAATATGTATCCGTTTTGCGTCCATGCTTTGATGAAAGCAGATAGATCAATCTTTTGTTGTCAAATCTATCGTCAAAAATAAAAGACCTGTTCGTTCATCCGTGAAGAAAACAGGTGAATAATTGAATGTGTGTAGAGGTTGAAGAACACAGTTAGACCCAGACTGGCACGATGAAGATGTCTTGTTATCTCTGTCTCCTCATCCTGGCCACTGCTCCCTACACTCAAGTAACAGGTGAGATCAAAGTGAAAACATTTTCATTAGGGGTTTTATTCTAGGTTTTCTTAGCCATTTTGATTTGCTAAAATCAAAAACAAAGCGAAGGTAGAAAGGTTCTAGGTAAAACATCTTTCTTTTCTTTTCTTTTTTCAAACATATCATTGATTTGTTAACTTTTGAAAATGACAACGAGAGCAATAAGCGTGTTTCTTACTAAAACTGTAAATAATTGTTTTTAGTAAAACAGCATTTAAACGAATTTGAGTCAAAATGGTTGTTGATTTTGTTACAAATGAAGTTGGAAAAAGAAAATTGTCCCCAGTCAAACCAGCAAAATATAACAAACAATTGTATATACTTATTACAATTTAATTAATCTAATAATAAACAAAGTGTTTAAGATTACAATATCAAGCTAATACGAGTTAAAATACAATGTCAAATGAGTCACACAAATAGTCTAGCTAAATATAGTCACCAACCCTTATGAATCACACAGTTGATGAGTGAAGAAACAGTCAGTAGTCTTGAATGTAGATAGATTGATCCAACTTGTAAAGGTGTCCAAAATCAGTGGCACGGCAGATGATCGCAAAGTGAAATCGTAAGAAGACAGATGAGCTATGAACCCCAAAGTTCAACCTTAACTCAGCAGGTCCACAGGCGTTCAAGTGCGCTGGACCTACTGTCTGGAACTCGCTGCCTCCTGTTCTCAGAAGTTAGCAAACACTTCAAAGTTTTAAGTCAGAACTGAAAACGCATCTCTTTAGGCTAGCCTTTGCTTAATTTCAGCAGTCAATGTTTCAGAAAAAAATGAGAAAAAACTCTCTCTGAGAGGAGAACTGCGCTATAAAATAACTATTATTATTTTTTTATTATCTAGACTTCTTAAGTCGACCCTTAAATAGGTAAAATACCTTCTAGAATGTTTCTCAAAGTTTCATGACAAACTCCAATCAGAAGGGTCCACATCAGACATTCAAGAAATAGATGGAACATTCTAGATTAGAAGATTCTAGAAATAGCTAGTTTACATAATCAAAACAAGTTAAAGTGTGACGCACTAAACAATACAACCATGTTATACAATGTTAAACAAGTGAACAATCACACACTCATAACAATTTGATGTATTTATGTATTTATCTATTTGTGGTTGATTTAAACATTATCTCTATCATTTTTGGTTTCCTTCATCAAGATGTCTAGAATCTATAATGGTATGTGTATTTGACATCTTTAATCAGAATACTATGTTGATTTAGAGTCTTTATCAAAATGGAATTTTCATTTGCTCTCTTTGATAAAAAAGGAGTTAATTTGATTTACTTAATCGAAGATTATGGTTTATTTGAGTGGTAGTTGATTTAAAGTCTTAAATTAAAAAAATGGTAGATAAATGGATGTCTTAAATCAAAATGATAGATTTTATGTCTTTATTCCAAACAGTTGTTGACTTGATGACATCTTCACCAATTATATCTTGAATTAACTTAAATGTGTTAAGCTCAAACAAGTCAGTCCCAATATCTGTCACGGTCATTCTGGTTAGGGAGTTGGTAACAGAGGTTCTGTTGGGTTTGTTCTGGCCACCAATCTGCATCAGATGCACGCTCTCTACACTTCCGAACACCTAGTTGTCCTGCGTGAATCTTGGACAGTATCTGTGGAGAACTGCAGGAACCACGAGCCTGCTCCTTTCTTTCTATAGCAACCCTTCAACAATGTGCAGTTCCTGTATGACTTTCTGCATGGGCCATCCTGTTCATAGCTGAAGATTTCGTATTACTCTCACTGGCTATTTCTGACACAGCTGAATCAACATGAAACTAGGTCTCACGTTCAAAGTTCAAATAGTCTGTCAAATAGTCATGCGAGCCTCTTATAACAGGTGCTACAAGATTCGCTTACAATTTCAGCTTTCAGCTCTTAGCTCACACTTTGTGTTCTCCTCCTACCAGACTGCACACTTCCTGTGAGATTTTAATTCAAGTCCCTGTGCTACACAAAAATAAGATGTTTGAGGGAAAGAAACGTTCCCAAATCTTATTATGTTTTTAAGTGTTTAAACAATTTGACCCCAAAATACCTTTCGGATCTCCTAATAGTGTCTCAACCTTAAAGAACACTTCGTTCAAGTGACCAAACTCTTCTGAAAATTCCACAAAGGCGAAGCAAGTCATATGGAGATCAATCCTACTCCAGAACTGGACCGGTCTTCTGGAACAGCTTACCGTCCAGTCTAAGATCAGAACTTGAGTTGTCAAGCTTCAAGGCCCAACTCAAAACCTACTTTTTCACTTGTGCATATATGTAATAGGACTCAGACAGCGCTTTTGAGCAATTTCATTGGAAAAAGGCGCTATATAAATCTTTGTATGTATGGATGTATGTATGTAAGACCTTTCATTTTGATTCTTGTGTCATAACAAATCTTGAAGGGGTGTGGAATCAGAGTTGATATATTGTAATGTATTGAAACATTTAAACCCTGTTTTCCAAGAATGCACTTCAAAGAAATAGGAAACTTCCAAAACTTTATTTAGTTGTTGTTAATCATTCTTGTAGATTCGAACATTGTGAGGGGAAAATGGACGGACCAATCATCCACAATCAATGTTGACTACCTATCGTACAAAGCCGTAGACGGATCTTTGACCTCGGGCTGCAGCTCCACGTCTCCCTATGTGCCCGACTGGTGGCAGGTGGATCTGATGGGCTTCTATAGGGTCTCCAGGATATCAGTGCGACCACCAGCCAACTATGGGGGTGAGTTCTTGTGCTCTCATCACAGGGGACTTGTACAGTAGACAGTGGTAACGGACAATACAGTAGATCATTTATCTCACAATAGACCATAAAGTAGTAATGGTCGTATGATAACGAGTTTGTATATTTTTTCTAGCTTGTAACAAGGGTACTTGCTTTCTAACACGGTCCAGTTGATCACCCAGTGGCAAAGGACGTCGTCAGTTCATGGGGTCCCCCTCTCAGTAAACTTTGTAGTAGCAATTACAGTACACCACCAAGTGCCAAGTCCTGTCGAAGCAGAACAGTACCGTTTACCAAAGAGTGATGATAATAGTGATATCGGTGTTCTCCTTTCTCAATAGAACCCTTTCACTACCCACAGCAGGTTGTTACCTATCAATTATTTGACTCCTTTATCTGTAGACATTGAAGCGCAAACTAGTAGACTACTATGTGGTTCGAGTTAAATCACAGTACTCCTTGTAACTCGTTACAGTAGACAACCAAATGGGTAAAGTCGAAAGGTGTGTAAACATCAGACTATAAAAATGTCTAATGCTAGTTCATACTCGGGAAAACGGGTCAGCTTCCTTAAAAGGCGTATTTGATTCATGTCTCAACGTAATTTCAAAGTGTGTATGAGAGATCTAGTTTTTCAAAGGTAACCCTTGATTCCAGCTGATCTCAAGTTGGGCGTGTCCACCATATCCGTGAGGTGCACTGACTCCAAGGTAGTGCTGTGTGGAGAATGGCCCATCCACCAGACCTCTGAGAGGTTCATCAACTTCGCCTGTTCTCTGAACACTCCCGTTAGATTCATCAGGCTCTGGAAAACTACCAATAGTAACGTCAGGCTAGTTGAGGTCGTCGCAACTGGTGCCCTTGCAGCCCCCACAGGTAACTTGTTATTACATGACCATCGGAATACTCAGCGTTGAAATAGTATTATTACAAGATTATCATTTCATTGAAATAATGAAAGGGGATAGAATTCACCGGCTTCCATGTGTGTCACATATATGTTACCCCAATGCACCAATTTCAGAATGTGTAATGTTTCATGTTGATGTAGGTTTGATGAATGATACATTGTCGAACCATGCTATGGTTTATGCTTTCATGATGGAAGGTTGTGTTTATATCAGGTTGGTGTCTGTTTCAGCACTTCGCTATGACCTTGAGCACACAGGCCGCAAGTACGTCTACCCACGGAGAACTCTCAACGTATCCTCGGTCAACGAATGTGCTTCAGCCTGCTTCTTCACTCCATACTGTGTCGGCTTCAGCTTCCGGGAGGGCGGGTCGGACAACTGTCTGATAGTACACACCTGCGAGTACTCGACGAGTGATGCTCAGTGGAAGATCTACAAGGTTGATGACCAACCTACCTTCTGCGACTAAAATGATTCCGATCAGCCCTTTGCTGAGAAAACGTCATCAAATTAACATTAGTACAGCGTCAATATCCACGCTGCTCAAAGTATTTCTAGTGGTGTTTAGTCTTTATTGGTTGTTTATTACTTCATGCTATACAAAGGCTACTCCCGTTTGCATACAGATGACGCATCTCCAAGGCAGTCAGCCTAACCTATTTGTACCTGGCGTTTCCAACTTGTTTTCATAGGGCCACCAACTTGTAGTTTTTTTAAAAGGGATGGTTTTATTTCATATACTGGCCGGCCATCTGTGGGCTGGATAAGATAAAGCACATTTTCTGTAGATCATTGAAGTCTTTATAATTATAACAGTTGGTTATACACTTTTCTAAAAGCGAAAACTTATACATATGTTTTGTGTTCTTTAATGTGATAGTTCTACCGTTAGTCCAATGATGGTTGAGATATGGCCGTGGTGAAATATGTGCATTACATGCTTGCAGAACCTGATAGGATGTGAGGTGTTTTCCTACAATGTATGTAGGGGTGTGACATGCAAATTGAGAAAGGAGAAGGCTTGTTTCTTGCTTGTTGGTTATGAACCGGGTTGAAAAAGGCCCTTTAACTGAAGCCGTACATATTCCTATTTTTCGGTTTAAGGTCTCCATCAATAGAGATCAAAATTATTTCATCCCTGACAGACAGATTGATTATTTAAGTCTCCCCTCGTGCATATGTGCATAATGAAATACAATAAAATCACATTAACGAGCCATAAGTCCGTGTCCATGGATAATCATAATAAGTGGTAGTTTCTTTGAATGTAGTTTGAATACCAAACGCTTGGAGTACAACATTAATAAATGTTTTATTTGATAAATGTAGAAATGAAATCGCATGTCTCTGCTCTCAAATTATGTTGAGGATAGCATTCATAGTCATTCATCACCGAGAGAAAAATAAATATCATCAATGGCAGCCAATTGTGCCAGATAACGTCTCTGTATACCATCAATTCAAATATACAGCAAATCCTTATGCTGATAACCTCCATGAAAAATGAAGCAATCATAAAATTTTGTTACTTTAAAGGACTAGAAAGTTTCCCTTCATCAGTCCCTTAGAACTGTCCTGGGAGATGAGCGATGCTCAATTCAAGACTTTAATATTGAATGTCAATCCCGATGTTGATCAACGCATATAGAATCCGACATAGGACTATAGCATAGTTATCCCAGTGTCACACAAACACATCAAACCGAGTTGTCCTAAAAGCAAATACTATTAACAAATCCGAAAAAACGCCTGTTGCAGATCTAGGCTGGCCGCACACTACGTCTGATTTTCCTTGCGATGTGTCATGCGATGCGTTAAAAAACGCATTCAGTTCATTTATCATAGACAACGCACACTACATCCGATGAGTCAACGCGATGCGATGCGATGCAAATAGTTGCTGTACCTATTTTTATCGTATCGCAAAATATTTCTTCAAAATTCAGAGACTTGTTACGTAGAATGCAACTGATAATCTCCATTTCCTCTTCTTCCTCCTTCCCCCTCTTCCAATATCATCACAGCTATGAAGTCTTCCACTCAAATGATGTTTGATTATGTTTGAGAAGTATGTGGATCTTTAAATACAAACACGAATACAAAATCTATCAATAATATAAATGCCTGGCAAAAAGCACAAAAGCAAGTATTTTAGATCATGGTAGATGCTATTTGTTCGCGTAAATGATCAGGAAATTTTTTTTTTTTTTTTTTTTTATTTATTTTCCTTTTTTGTGGTACATGGGCATAACAATGGCTGGTGTAATATATATGATATAAAACAGATACAAGGAATAATATACAACACAGGAAGTTGAATCATAACATGGCAAGAAGCAAGGATATACACATTTTGGCAGAGTAATGTCATCACATGTTGATCAGGAAATGCTGAGATAAGATTTGAATAAAGTAGATATAATACCTAGTGTTATTTGAGGCTAGTCAGAGATGACTCTATCATAGTTTCATCAACAACACTCGGAAGCTGTTGAGAGTTATGTGAGGCCGAGGAAAATCAAGTCTTATTCGACTCTTAGAGTTATTACAGGTTTGGCTTATCACTGTAGGGTAATGTTGGGGTAGCCAAGGTGGACACTATAGTCATATCGGGCTAGCCATTGAGTACTGCAGATTAATATCGGGCTAGCCATAGAGTAGGCCCTACTGGCGAGTTATAACGGGCTAGCTCTAGAGGACACTTGAGTACAATGGTCTAGCCCTAGAGGACATATTCTGAAGATCAAATGAGTCGAACTCAAACACCATATGACATGATATTTGCACTGAGTTCTGAAATAATTGTGAACACTTTTGGTAAACAGGTGTATGTACCTTAATATTAATATCTCCCTCGCAAACGCTCAGTCAATACTAATATTATTGCACTCGTGTCTTAAGCATTGTATTTAATAAGATATCCGGGTATTTTTTTATTATGAATAGAAAATTATTATACCATTTCATCAAATTTGATATAAGAAAACTAAAATTCTATGAAGACCTCGTTGATTATCAAAATGTTGGCTTTTTTATATATTTTCAAACAAAAATGTACTTAAGCAGAGTTTATTGCATTTAGTAGCCACTCAGATAGGCCTTTAGTCAGAGTCGGAACTAGGAAATACATCATATAGGCAGATAAACGTTGAGTGAGTGAATTGGGGGTAAACGTACTATCAGCAATCTTTTTCAGCTGTTTGAACATGTGGATATTGCCATCCAAAACAGAGAAGATCGGAGAAAGAAGGATGAGAGAACAGACGACAAAATGCATAGTGAGGGGCATTCTCGGTAATCCAAAGTTTACGTTGAGACATTATCACTACTAAGCTCTGAAACCAAATAGACCTAAATACGATTCATAAATTACCTCCCCTTAATGGCATATAGCCCAATGAGGTATCTACGCTGCCTTCAGCAGTGTGACAATCGCTTGGCTTCTTTCATAACACACCCTCGCTTCGTCGATAAACAGAAATTTCATCCGCAGATATAGGTTTCGAGACTCTTTGTTCTCGGTTTAGCATCGAAAAGTTTTTAGGAAAAGACACTGAGACATCCGCTTTAGAGGAGTAATGTGTTTCCGTCCATTAAAACGGGTGGGGTAAATCGATTACCAAAGCTTTCATGGTCAAAGGGTACAACCAGACCAAATTTGTGTTGTCCTAAAACATGTTTTCTAGCCCTCACCATGCCTTTTTTCGTCTGTCCTCTCATCCTGCCGAACTTCTCTCTCTCCTATCTTCTGTCTTGTGGATAGAAACATCAACATGTAATTTATGGAGCGGATTGAGCCCTTCTTTGGTCCAGAGGTTAGTGGTACGTAAACTCTGGATTATGGAGAATGCACTTTTCTCGGCATTCAAGCAGCTGAGTTCGAGCGAATTGAATCCGACGGCAACATTCTGGTCTCAGTCAAACAAAACTATCGTAAATCTTTCGTAAATCAATCAACTATTGGAGACTTGCATCACCGTAAAACGATAAAAATACTATCCTAATGTTTACATTACTTTTATTAATTAATCAGAACGATAATAAAAGGTTCCTTTTGGGCTGCAGTGTATTTAAGGTTCTTTTGCTTTAGAGGAGTGATTACACTTTACCCTGACCATATTCTGTTATCAAACCAATTAATTATTTTTTTGTCAGAACTGAGGATGTTTTTTTACTCAAAGACAGTCTTTAAGTAAGACTAATTGGATTGAAAGAATTGAATATCTAACATTTCAATTAACGATATTTACGATCCTCTCTCAGGTTATTGTTCCAGTTTTGGATATTATAAGTAATGTTTTCTTTACAATGCTTAAGGTTTTACATATTGATGTGTATATTTTTTTATCTTATCCGTTGTGGTATTTATTTCTATGTTTGCTTTTCAGCAGTTTTACACATATTTATCTATCTCTATTATTTTTTGTAATGTATGTATAACTTTTATAAGTTCTATACACTTATCATCTCACAGTCTCTCATAACTCTTTACAGAGTGGCTCATTGCATTTTAAAAAATATTGTATGTTTGTATATTTTATCTGCAATTTTTATATTTTAATGTAATGAGGTGAGACTTGAATAAACTATCTGTCTGTCTGTCCAAATTAAGCAAAACGTTATCTGATTGAAATTTTCACTTAACTATATCATGACTCTATCATATCCCATGTATAGTTTATCTTACAAACACGTTGTCTTCTTTCTTTACACTCGACTTTTGTCAGTGGAATAAAGGTATAAAATGTATTCATTAGGTAATCTTTAAGTCTGTAGAAACCTCTCATGTAGGTAACAGTTCAGGTACAACAAGAAATATTTTGCATCATGGGATTTGATTTGAAGCATGTTTTGTTGAATCAATGTTTGGGGGACCTAAACCTTGTTTTAAAATAAAGAACACAATCCATTGAAAGAACCTTTTAACCTCCAACATGAGAAATGGATCTACCTTTAAAGTACTCAATCTTGATGGTTCAACACTTAACTAACGTCTGAATTTCAAAGGGTGTATACGTGTGTATTCGTTGCAAAGAAATGCTTTATCATATGATTTTTAAATCGTTTTATTAGACGTCACATGAAACAAATTCATGCAAATATTCTAAACAGTAATAATGCAGTGACTTTGACGTGCTTTGTGAGGGTACACGTGATGGAAAAACACAGACGTTATTAAAAATATTGGGCATTCTGTCCACGGGTTTCCCCTAATATCCTTCACCATAGAACGTTTCTTAACAGTTGCAATTTAAATGAGATGTCAATATATAGTGCACAAGGGGGCGGAGTCACCTTTAAACAAAACTACAATAGCATCTCTGGTAAATGTGCATCTCCCTGGGACTGTGTTTTGTTCGAGAGACCCGACGTCATTTCCCCGTCAAGCTTGTCAAGGTTGCTCTTTATTTTGATTTGTAAACATAATTCAAAAACACGCATAGTACTTTTTTAAGATCGTTACAGACAGCTAAATGACACTGCTGTTTTCCGAATGGTGAGGTCGATGTGAGTGCACAATGCAACGTGTGTCGTCGTTGGTAACTTTGTTTTGACCAAAGTGCAGAAAGTGTATTTCCAGACGACAATACCTAACGAAATCTCATCTTGTTGAATATTGTATGATTCCGTACATAAACGTTGAAAAAGTACCCGCCGGGTATGTACAGACCCGTGCCAGTTATATTCGGACAGTCACGTTTTTTTCCATAGACTTGCATGTTAAATTAGTGTAGCAAAAATAATTTTCATGAAGAAGATTCTTGTTGTATTACAATCAAACTTGGTATGTTGAATGTAAGTCATCTCAGCTTGAAGTACATAATTTATATTATTTAGTTACTAACCTCCGACAAGTGACCTTAGCCTTGTTAGCCATATAACATGTAATCGACTCATTCCCACAGAAGTAATGAAAACATCATTACGCAGATCAATCAGAGTTACCCGCCCGTCACTAGTCCACTGTGTGGCGTGACCTGTCATCCAATTAGAATCATTCACATTACAGAGTCGGTAGTGTGCAGACGTGTTTCTGTATCTCTCCCGATTGTATTTGGCTATATTATTAACGTGTTTTGTTGTTTCTGACTCTATTGCTTACCTTACTTAAGTATCCCCGCTGTCTTTCGTCGTGTTCATTCCTCGTGAGTGAATTCGGTGCTCTGACAGAGGTGTTTGTTGGTTTGTTGGAGCGCGGGTTGACTTGCACGTGCAGCCCGTGCAGCCCGGGGGTGGACGGTCGCTCTACCCCTCTGCGTGACAGCTTCGGTTGTTGTGTGCGCCTGCCGCCTGCCGCCTGCCGTCTTCTAGGCGATAGTTCGCTAGGCGCCTGGACGGGCGCTTGCCGCCTGCCGCCTGCCGCCTGCCGCCTGCTAGGCGATAGATCTCGGAGGCGTCTGGACGGTCGCTCTTCCCCTCTGCGTGACAGCTTCGGTTGTCGTGTGCGCCTGCCGCCTGCCGTCTTCTAGGCGATAGTTCGCTTAGGCGCCTGGACGGGCGCTTGCCGCCTGCCGCCTGCCGCCTGCCGTCTTCTAGGCGACAGATCTCTTAGGCGTGTGGACGGGCGCTTGCCGCCTATCGCCTGCCGCCTGCCGTCTGCTAGGCGATAGATCTCTGAGGCGTCTGGACGGGCGCTTGCCGCCTGCCGCCTGCCGCCTGCCGTCTGCTAGGCGAGGGATTTCTTAGGCGTCTGGACGGGCGCTTGCCGCCTGCCGCCTGCCGCCTGCCGTCTTCTTGACGGGGTTATTGGATAGGCGCGTGCCGCCTACCGCCTACCGCCTGCCGCCTGCCGTCTTCTTGACACTCGCGCGCTAGGGCCGCTTGTCGCCTCACAGGAGATGGACTTAGTTCGCTGCGACTCAGCGACCCCGTACCGGGCGTACTGCGGACGGTGCGGGTCACGCAAGTCGGCGAGCTACGACCCTCATGTCGTCTGTCGCCTGTGCAGGAACACTTGCCCGGCGGATAACCGGTGTGCGGAGTGCGAGGATCTCTCCCCAGAGCAGCACAGGCGTTACCGCTCTTCCATCCGGAAGAGCGAGTTGCAGAGCCGCTGCAAGGTTACTAGGCGCCCCACCCCGGGTGCGTCTGCGCCGCAGGCAGGCGCGTGTCGCCGGAGAGGTCGGACCTCATCATTTCCGAGGACGCAGGGGAGTTTGACTTGCCGTCCTCCCTGGCATCGGACGTGGGGTCCCTCCGCTCGGACAAGTCGGTCCGCGACCCGCTGTCTCGGGACTTGCTCCCTGACGTGTCACCGCCTCGTGACTCGTCACCAGAGGAGCCTTCTGACCACGGTCCCCCCTCCCCCCCTCGGGAGGAGCGACGGAAGAAGGCAAAGAAGGCAAAGAAGCGCTCCAGGGAGTCGCGTCACGCTGCCTTCGATGCCAAGTCATTCAAGAACGACATCCTCACATCGGTCAAGTCGATGTTGGAGGAGTTCACCCAGAAGGGATCTGGGGATCAAGGCGGGAAGGCCCCGCCTTCACCACCTCCTGTGACGCCGCCGCCCAGGCGCGTCCGACGGGTGACGCTTGTGTCTCGAAACGTGCCTGTTTGGAGAAACTGCACTCTTCATCCACCTCCTGTAGGGTCAGCTGACACCAGTCAGCGATGGCCGCCATCCTCTCACCCTGATCAGGTGCCTCCTCCTCACGTAGGCTGCCGTGACTCCTGGGCTCCTCCTCTCCTGCCGCCGGCAGCGGTAGAGGTTCGAGACGTTTGTGGCCAACTGGAGGCAGTTGGGCCTGGACGAGTACGTCTGTCAGA
Source organism: Steromphala cineraria (assembly GCA_916613615.1). Lineage (NCBI taxonomy): Eukaryota > Metazoa > Mollusca > Gastropoda > Trochida > Trochidae > Steromphala > Steromphala cineraria. The sequence goes on from OU744721.1 coordinate 89,712,838, forward strand.
CTCTGGAGCGTGGGTTTCGTATACCCGTGCACACCCGCCCCCTTTTGACTTGTTCGCCAGTGGAACGTCCGCTAGAGCCGGAACGGCTCGCGCGCACACTGGAACAAGTGGAGATCCTAATCACCAAGGAGGCGGTGAGCGAGCTTCCGCTCCAAGGTCTGACACCGGGGTTCTACTCTCCAGTATTCGTGAGACCGGAAAAGGACCCGAAAAAATGGCGGCTGATTCACGACTTGAAACAGTTCAACCGCTCCTACCTCGAGCGGCCGCCATATTTTCGGCTCTTGACCGTGCGGTTCCTTCACAGGCACGACATCCAGTTCGCGATGTACCTGGACGACGGGTTCGGGAGCCACTGCTCCCCGTCAGTTCTGACCGAACAAAGGGACTTTGTGATCGCTCTGTTCAGACGCCTGGGTTGGCTTGTCAATTTGGACAAGTCGGACCTAGTACCGACGACGTCGCTCGTCTTCCTAGGCGTCCGTCTGGACACGACGCAGGACAAGGCCTTTGTCACGGAGGAACGGATGGGCCGTTACAGGGAACTCCTAGCGGACGCGTGTCGCGGGCCTCTCTCGCTCCGACGGTGGCAACGTCTGCTAGGATTATTGACCTCAGCTCAAGACTTCACGAGGAGGGGGAGGCTTCACCTCCGGCCCCTCCAAATAGTACTGAACGGGCACGTTCGGGAGGTATCTTGCGGCCATCACATCAGGATGCCGCAGGACCTCATTCACCACCTACGATGGTGGCAGGACGAGAGCAACGTCTTGGCGGGGGTTCCCCTCCGGCAACCCCCCGCCGGGAGCCAGTTGTATGTTGACGCCTCTACCCAGGGGTGGGGCGCGCACCTGGGGACCGACCAGGCGGCGGGCGTGTGGTCGCCGGCGCAAGCCGAGCTTCACATCAACTTCCTGGAGTTGAATGCCATACGTCTGGCGATCGATCACTGGTCGGATCGTCTGGAGAACCAGGTGCTGTGTGTCCACACAGACAGTTCGACGGCAGCCTGGTCGATCAACAAGCAAGGATCGACCAAGGCGGGATCGTTGTTACAGCTGGTGATGGAGCTGTTTCGACTGGTAGACGAACTCAACATCTCAATAAGAGCGGTGCACATCCCGGGAGCAAAGAACGTCCTTGCGGACGCTCTTTCTCGCCCGGACAAACCTCCCTCCACGGAGTGGATGTTGCACCCTCGAGTGTTCGAGGCGATCTGTCTCCAGTTCGGCAGGCCGCATGTCGACCTCTTCGCGACACGGCTCAATCACCAGCTGCCGGTATACGTATCCAAAGTGCCAGACCCTCTGGCATGGGGATTAGACGCGCTCGCGTTAGGATGGGAGGGGATGGACGCTTACGCTTTTCCCCCCCCCGCCATTCTGACTCAAGTGGTGGCAAAAGTCCAGGAGACGAGACGCCTGCGTCTGCTCCTGGTCGCACCGAACTGGCCGGCAAGGCCGTGGTATGTCCCCCTCCGGAGACTCTGCGCTCAGGAGCCGGTTCCCCTGCCATCCAGGTGGGACCTTCTCAGGAGCAACCCAAGCAGACGGGTGCACGAGAACCCTCAGGTTCTACATCTGCACGTATGGGTTGTCTCCAAGACGGAATGAGGAGCGCAGGGTTCTCGGAAGCGGTAGCCAGCGCAGTTGCGACCTCACAGCGGTCATCCACGCGCAAGCTGTACGATTTCCAATGGGCTGCTTTCATGACCTTTTGCGAAGGGAAGGGGTTCGATGTGCGGTCGGTAACGGTGCCCCAGGTCGCGGATTACCTGGTCCACCTACGCACAGTGAGGAAGCTTAAGGCTTCCTCCATCAACACGAACCTCGCGGCCATTTTGTCCGTCCTTCGCAAAAAGGACCCCGACTTGAACACCTCGGTCCTTAAGGAGCTCATTAGGACGTACAGGAACGTGGATGGCCGCCACAAACTGAGACCGCCAGAGTGGGATCTGGCGATAGTTTTGAATCACCTCAAGTCTGAGCACTATGAGCCGCTGACGGACACGACGCTGCTGCGTCTCACCATTAAGACTTGCTTCTTAGTGGCAATGGGGTCAGCGGCCAGAATATCAGAGTTGCACGCGCTGCAAGCTGATTTGCTCAGATTTGAGGTGAGAGATGTAGGGTCAGCGACTTTGGGTCTAGCACCGGAGTTCTTGTGTAAGAACCAGGGCGCTGACGAGCGTGGACGGACGTTCACACTGCCGTCAATCTCCTCGGCTATCGAGCCCACGGACGAACAGGAACGCCTCCTCTGTCCGGTATGCGCTCTGCGCATCTACGTGGAAAAGACGCGCACGCTGAGACAGGGGAGGCGCAGGCTCTTCTTGCCTCACTCCCAGACAAGCTCAAAGGAGTTGGACAAGAGGCAGCTGGGAGTTTATCTCAGGTCGGCAGTAGTGGACGCCTACAAGGCGGCTGGACTGCCGGCGCCGGCGCGGACCAACCCGCATGAGATCAGGGCCATATCGGCGACTATGGCCCTGCACAGCAACTTGTCAGTGGCGGACATCATGGCCGGCTGTTTCTGGAAGTCGGGCTTGGTGTTCGCCAACCATTACCTGCGCGATGTCTCCACGGAGGACCTGGAGGGCGTAGCCCGTCTGGGGGCGCAGGTCTTTGCCCAGCAGCGAACCACGGGGGCCCCCCCTGGCAGGGGGCGCAACCATCCACGCTAACGGGGCCTCACGAGTTGAGAGGGGCTCTTAACCCGTTTAATAAACTTGCTTGTTGAATGGTTATAGTGGTTTTGTGGTGTTTTAATTAGGGATCGTCGACTGCGAGAGGTCAGACAATTAATCCTCATTAGAACGGCCGCTCGCTAGGTCGCCGATCATCAGAGCAATCTTGAGAGTTACCGCTATGCGACGAATTCTACCCACCTCCTACAGTGGTATCAGGCTAAGGTCACTTGTCGGAGGTTAGTAACTAAATAATAGTACGTTTTTGATTAAACGTCATTATTTTTACTTACCGTAGACAAGTGACCGTCGTCATACCCGTCCCGCCTCCCCTCTTACGCATCCGTCGTTAATTGGGACTCCTAGGTAATGTGAATGATTCTAATTGGATGACAGGTCACGCCACACAGTGGACTAGTGACGGGCGGATAACTCTGATTGATCTGCGTAATGATGTTTTCATTACTTCTGTGGGAATGAGTCGATTACATGTTATATGGCTAACAAGGCTAAGGTCACTTGTCTACGGTAAGTAAAAATAATGACCTTTAATCAAAAACGTACTATTTTATTATCATATTATTACTTATGTAACGTCGCCAGATTTACCGACGTATGTACAAAACTAAGAGACCTGTCCCATAGGTCGCCATTATAAACATGTTCGGAAATATGTACAAAATTTGATTGAATTGCTGTCATTCCTTAGATAATCGATTCAAAATGAAACAGAAATTATTAGGTTGTAGCTGAGATGATTCGTCACAAATGGGCAAAAAATTAAAAGAATCCGACAGAAATTAAATGAGTGAAAATTATTTATGCTACACCAATTTAACATGCAAGTCTATGGAAATAACGTTACTGTCCCAATATAACTGGCACGGGTTACGAAACAACTGAAACCCCGAGGTACGTATTGAGCCCCGTGGTAGCAAGAGATTAGCAACCCCATGATGAACAATCTCGTACAGTGCACATTGGACAGAGCTCGCTCCACGCTCGTTTTGCAGCTGGTTTACAGCTATGGTGCTTATTTGTGTGAGTGTAGTGATCGAATCTAAGTACGCACAATACGTCCTCTAACTCATATCCATTGGAATTCGACGAAACGTTTAAAAAAAACATTTGAATAATTTCCCAGATCAAAAACACATCGGCAAGTCTGTTTCTTCGCTATGAGAACAAACATTAACAATGTCCCTATATCGTGCAAGAGTTTGTTCAGATCTGACAAAATGTGAATAACAATAATGTGTTATATTTAGCTATTTGTGTGTGTATATTTTCACATATAAAACATTATTTCATCGATACGAGGCTTAACGACACATCCCTGTGCATTTGTTCCATGCAGGTTGTTGCAGCAAATACAGTTGGTGGGTAGTGCTTTCAGGATAATCACTGTATGGTTTATAGTAAGTACGTGTTTCATATATTGAATAATTACGGTTTTGTTGATTGTTATAATGCCACGTGATCAATTTAAAAACAGGCGGACAATTTAAACACTTATGGCAGGTAGTAGGCCAATTGTGACTCTTTGACAATATAATGTCCATATGGTCACTTCATTACAATTGTAATGACAATTTCCATAACACTCCTTTCAATAAAAGGAAATATGAACGATGCCTACATGAGATATGAATGTCACAAAATATATTATCTATTATTTGACATGTTATTAGATGTTGAAAAATTAAACAAAGGCTTTGCAATTTAAACACATAAAACCATAAGACGAAACATAGTAACATCTTTAAAACCTTGACAACATAAGAATTTTAATATTCTATTTTCTGACATTTGCTTTGTAATGATCAAATCTTAAGTGTAAGTGTATCTATGTAAAATAATGTAAAGATTTACTATTTTACCACCAAGGGTGCTTAAGATAAAATCTTTAATACCCAAAACCAAATGTGAAGCTAGCAATTGAAAAGAAATGACCAAATTCTGCACGAACTTCACGAAGAAATCACGATCAGTATTCAGGCATTCAGGAGTTTGAAGTGAGATAAGGTCATTTGTAAATTTAAATAATACGCATGCATGTGACACTTTTAAGCATGGGATTTCTCTCCTCTTTCCTCAGTTTATATATAAGACAGATTAAACCTTTACTTAAAGAAGTTAACGAATTTACTACATTTGAAAAATAAACATAACATAAATTCACGTATTAATTAATCATCGTACCGTGCATTCATAAAATTGAACAGTCAGGCATGGCGATACGATTTTTCTATCACATTCCAACGTATCGTTTCAAAATTTGCATATAGTATTAGTTTTAAACATATTTTCTTCACCAGAAAGGGATAGGGTACAAGTTATACAACTTAGAAAACCTTCTCCCAAATATGCACATTAACTATCATTTGCATTCATTTAAAAAGATGGACAGAAGATGGACAGAAGAGAACAGAAAAAAATATAAAACTGATACAATAATTAATAGAATATTTTTGTTTGACTTATGTAGGTTTGAACAATTTTGAATATACTCTGATTTATATGGATATTCAGATCAGCATTGCCACACATACAAGAGTAAACCACAAGTAATGTTCAAATTGGTAACACTGTGTGAGTTTGCCATCATTCTTTTATTCATATAATTTACAATTAAACAAGTAATCGTAAGAATTCTCACAATTATTTCCACATGAACATCTTGGCTTGTCCAAAATACCGACACGAAATAGATAATAATTTAGGGGGCTACACATATAACATATGTAATTTAGTGAGTTTCTCGGTCCACAATCATAATATTTTGGAGCTGTTGAACGATTGTTCAAATTGGTTTTAAAAGATTTGAGATTGGATTTAAAAGATTTGATGGATGTGCTATTCCTAAATCCAAAAGATTTTTGTCCCACAGTCTTGTTGTGGATGGAAAATATGAAATTTGTGAAACTTTTAATCTAGCGAAAGGAATCGAAACATCGTGTGAATTACGCCGATTAGATGTCCTTTTTAATGCAACATAATTTGGTAAAATATCTTTTAGGTACGATGGTTTCATATTATTTTGTATTTTATAAAATAAACAAAGTTTGCGTTTTCTCCTGCGTTCAGCCAATGTTTCCCAACCAGTTTGATAATACAAATATTTATGATGAGTATGTCTTGGTATACCGGTTACAATTCTTGCTGCTTCCAATTGTAGTTGTTTTAATTTGTTTGCCTGATATTGAGCACATCCATCCCATACCTCGCATGCATATTCAAAATGAGGTGTAATGAAAATGAATACTCTTTTAAAGAGAGAGCGTGATAAAACAAATCTTAGCTTGTGAAGGGTTGATGTCATTTTTTAGGTTGTTTTAACAATGTAATCAATATAGACATTCCATTTACAATCACTTGAGAATGTTAAACCAAGATGTTTATGGTTATCAACGAAGTTGACACTAACGCCGTTAAAAATCTTTCATATTCTTCTGTAAAGTAATTGTCATTGCTTTAGTTTTGTCAGGATTATAGGATAAAAGCCACCCTTTTTCCCATGATCTTAGCCTTTCCAAATTTGAGTTCAGTTCACTTTCGATAAAAAAAACGATCATCAGAGCAATAGCCATCAGCAAATAAGCGTGTTGTACAGTCTAAATCATCAGCAGTGTCATTAACATAGACAAGAACAGAAAAGGACCAAGGACTGATCCCTGAGGGACACCTGCTTGTAAATACCTCGGCTTGGATTGGTCTCTATTCACAAAAACGCTTTGACATCTATTACTTATGTAATCCGCTAACCAGTGTAGCAAAGAGCCTTGAATTCCATACCTTTCTAATTTCAACAATCAACCTTTGTGCCACACACGATCAAAAGCTTTAGATATGTCACACACAAATACCATGCAATAAAATTTTGTATCATCCAAAACCTGATATTTGTACAATAATCGATTTGAATTGAAATAGGTGTATACATGTTTAAACATGACCCTCTAAAATACTTTCCTAACACAACTGATCAGGGATATAGGTCGATGATTTGATGCTTTAGTTGGGTCACCTTTTTTGAATAAAGGCATTATGCTTGCTTCCTTCCACACCCATGGATAGGTACTACTCTGCAGGGATTGATAATAAAGAAGGCATAGTGGGAGACTTATTGAGTTTACAACCATTTTGAGACATTTATGACCAATTCTGTCAGGTCCAGAAGCTTTTTTGAGATGTAGAAATTTTATAATGTCGGACACTTCATTCATCTCACTAATTACATCAATCAACAATTTGCATATATATCTTTTATCTCCTTAATATTATATTAATATTATACTATATTTATATTAATATTCGCAATTATTATATTCAATTGCATAGGAGAGAGCGGGGTCAATTGTAATACGGGATTATTGGAACAGGTGCTATTACTCATAAAGTTAACGTTTAAGCACAGTTATAAAGAATGATTCCCCTGAACTTCTGCTGATCAGCATTTGGCGTTGATGACATAATCCCAAACAGCCGAAGAAAGCAAGATAATCGATGTTTGTCCTTTTGTATTTTTTTTCACAAAATGTAAGAAATCGTTTAATGTTTTTTGTGTTGTTAACTGTGTATGTTAATTGTTTATATGTTACGATTGTTTTATTATGAATTTTGTATATGTCAAGAATTTGATACACTGCAATAAATCAAATTCTCATTAAACAGTTCATGTGTGCTTCATATTTATACTTAAACAGTTACACGATCTCAACAATAATCTGCTGACCTATCGAATAAACTTATAGGCGAATTTTTCATTTTACCAACCACAAACAATACTGGAAAACGACGGTTTGGATTAAACTGGGATTCAAAACCAAACCGGATTTAACTACAGTTTAAAAGGTTGCGTGTATGGTGTGGATAATAAAACGTCCCTGCCTTTCACTCTTCAAAGAGCTTCTAGCCAGAATTAAAAAAATAACGCAAGGGTACCATTCTGTACCAAGTTACATCCACCCATGAAGTCGACCAGGAAGTAATTAGTAAATGCTGACATGTGTTTACAAAGGGTAATATCAATCTGCGCAGTTTCAAAACTAACGCAAGGGTACCATTCTGTACCAAGTTACATCCACCCCTGAAGTCGACCAGGAACACTTAGAAAATGCTGACATGGTGTTTAAAGAGTTACCACTCGGCTAAAATTAATTTAAAGTAAACAGTACAAAGATGTTATGTTGAGAAAGACACGAAGACACGACTTCCTTTCATAGTTTCAAGGTTATCTAACACTCTAACAATGTATGCACTGAATGTTTGTAACTGCTTAATAAAAGATGTATTTATATAGCGCTTTAATCAACGACCATGGGTGTGCTCCAAACAAACATGTCCATTCGCTCGTTCGTGTCGAAAAAAGATAGTACTAGTTGTGAATTGAAGAAATATTCACCCAACACATTTGATGGATATTATTTAACAACTTACTCTTCAAAGAGACACTTAGGTTATTATAGAAGTTTTCAATATCTTAATGTTTTACGTGCTGACCTAATGCTGAGTATAATAATTCCAATAATAATACCTTTAGTTTTTTCAAAAATGGTGTTCATGCGAAATCTTTTAATGAAAACCGTGTAATGTAAAAAGACTGTTAAAAGTGCTCCAATAAACCACCATAAAAATGCAACCTGAGTTATATATTTCACATTCACATGTTCTGGCATGTACCAAAACTTAATCTTATTTCATGCAAAACAATGCTTCAATAACAAATATAAGAACGAGAGACAAAATTAATGAAAATTTTAAATTGGAATAAGGAAATGTAGATTGTCCATTTGCTAATAGAAGATATTATAGATTAATAGGGGTAGACGGTAATGCCATTTTGACAATTAGAAAAGCATGTGAACGTCCGTACTAGTACAATGTACTAGGGAAAACGCAGTAGGGAAAACACCAAAGTATGCAGTTTTCACCAAATATAATTTTGAAGCTAAAGTATGACTACAAAATCAAAGTTTAACAACCGCTAACCGCTTTCTTTCAAAGATTGTTCAACAAAATAAGAAGTGGGCTTAATTTGTTGTTAATTTGTCCAATAAACACCGTCTTATATAAATGCTTAATTACCATTGATGTGGATATATCTTTTACACCAAACGTTTAATAGTGTTACATCGTCAAATGATTTATCTTACTGATCGGAAAACATTTTCTGAAATCGTTGATCTGTTTTCTGTAAATATTGTTATGATAGACGTATAGATCACAAGCGGTCCATCAAAAGTGACATTCAAAAACGGTTTTCATTGCCAAACTGAACATATTTGAGTAGCGACTTTTGACGCACAATACAATATTGTAATCAGAAATTCATATATTCCAAAGAAAATAGTGAAATATGTTTGTGGTTATGTAAACTTCAACTTCAACTTTTGATTAAAACAGTTTTCCTTGAAATTAATGATGAGTTACTGATTATAATATATCATTTTTGTCTCTGAACAATTCCAGCATAAAAACTGTCAACTGCGAAAACGATGGATATTTTGACCTTGTGTCATTTGATCGATAAGTATCACCTGTTACAGGAATGTATCACTTTAAGGCTAATCGACGTTGTAGAGTGACAATAGGAACGTTCAAAGTCGTTATGAAGATCGAAAACCGGACAATGATATGTTATGTAACTAGTATCCATGTGAATTGGAAGTGTTAATTTGCCTTCCGCAAACACATATGGATATTTTTAGTATTTTATTGAAAATAGGTTTTTATCGTATATTTTGTCGATTTTGAATGAATGTGTTTATTTCTTTTGATTTGTGCAGTGAATGATGCCATTTACGTTCATATGAAAACAAAACAATACATTATGAAAATCACTGATTGGCCCTGTAAGCAAAACCTCCTAAGAGATATCGTTTTGACAGTGGATTTTAAACTATAGGACTACTTCATTTGTCCAGACATACCTTTGCCGGTACGCCGCTTTGCTTGTCGTTGGTCAAATGTTATAAGCAGTATTGAGGAAAAACTCATTTAAATTGATAAAATAAGTAAATGGAAAAATCATCGAAATTAAAATAACTTTAAATTTATTATCACAGACATCAGTATATTCATTCCAACAACTATTTTAAGTACATTTGAAACATGAAGACATTGAAAAACCTTGGCATTTATCCATAACTCATTAATGAAAGTTAATTCAGACATGCCAATTGAATGAAAAATAGTTTTAAGAGTAATAAAATACTATATAAAATCTTGCAAACTGTCTACACGTTTCTTAAGACACACAGGGAAGGAGTACCACAAGCAGTTGGAGGGAACATTAATCCTCAGTTCTCAGAACTTTTTCTGATCGTGATACTATCCGTTAAAAACGATATCGGCATCGACATAGTATTTAATCATAACAAGTCAATGTCATGTTCAAAAGACATAACCTCTTATGTGTATGAATGTGATGGCACTATTTCTATTTTCCAAAAAGTCATAGACCACTAGAAATAACTTTAAATAATGTAAAATTCAACGTATCTCGACATTCCAACAACCTTAAACATGGTGCTTTTTCGTCTTTTCGTCTCCTTTTAAAGAACATGCATGAAATAATTCATATATACGATGCTTGAACTTTAAGCGCATGATAAAAACGGCTTCCTCTACGTGTTTAATCATGGCTTTGACAGCTGTTTAATGTGGTAAACACGGATGCAGAGCGACAGACAAGCAGACACTGTCAGATATTTATCTTTACCCTTTCTCACACTCCTGTGTTTCACCTCGATTCAAACATCTTATCTTTCTCAAGATGAGTTAGACAAACATTTCTTAATCAATGGGAATCACGATGCGATGTGGGGAAATGATAATATCCATCCTATAATCACATTTACTGAATAGGCCCTTTCCCTATATTAGATAGGTCTGAGGCAATATCCTTAATTTGAAATGTCAAGCAAATAGTGTGGCTTTTAAAGAAAAATGATAGTTCAATAACAGATTGAATGATTTTTTCCGGTCTTCTTGTTGCTAGTGGGTTATGAATCTATTTCATTGTAATAATCAAAACATAGACATAAAGTCATTAAACAAGGTTTCTGTAGAGATTTAAAGGAGGACATCCACTAATTTCTTTATTTTGTGTAGGTAAGAAAACAGGTAACCATAAATGATGAATAATGTTGCTATTCACGTTCTTGGTTGTTTTGACAAATCCAGCATCCTTTGATGAACAGGTGAACACGATTTATATTAGAAAACGAATGCTGTAATTGCAAAAGTACACCTTTAAAGTGACACAGAGTATCTTTCTTTAAATTTTATTTGGTTTTTATAAGCTACAAAATATCTCATATGCTAATTGAAGTTCATATCTCATCACTGGACTTCAAATATATCCATGTATGCATAATATCTCTAAAATGCTTGATTTTATGGAAAAATCAAGAAAACATCTCAAATACGTTTAATATTCGAAATTATGCATCCAAATAATCTACCTATTAGTTACAATACCTTATAAACACTATCTTGTCAGCTTATGACAAGGTTTCAAACTTACGTTTGGCGATTTTGCGCGCGTCACTCGTATTTTCGCTCTAATGTACTGATTGACTTTTAACTTGTTATTTTCAGTAACAGTTAGTGGTTCCCGATGTAATAACATCGATTTCAAAATTTGACATATGTGATCCTATCAAAATACTCTGCGTCTCTGTAATTGTTTCGTAGGTTTCTTTAAATAAGCATCGTGAAAAGAAGGCTGAAAGTATCTTTTTCTAAAGGGGTTACCTTTAACCATAATCTACCTCAATAGACTGATCAGGTCTGTTAAATCTCACGCATGCGTAATTTCCGTCAATTGGAGCGGTAATTCACCTACGTGGCTTTGTCGACTTACTTAATAATAATAAATAATAATAATGTCTGCTTATATTGCGCTTAACTCCATGCATTGCATGCTCAAAGCGCTAACAGGTAGTGGGGAAAAGGTGGGTTTTGAGTTTGCGTTTAAAGAGTTCACATGAAGAAATTGATCTGAGTTCAATGGGGAGAGAGTTCCAAAGATGAGCTGCTGCAAAGCGAAATGATCTGTAGCCAAATGTTTTCAGTTTATATGAGGGCACTTGAAGTTGAAGTTGGGAACTGGATCGCAATGACCTTGCAGGGGTGTACAGACAGACAAGGTCTTGCAAGTATTGTGGAGCTTTATCATACACACATTGATGGGTGAGTACAAGTACTTTAAAATCAATTCGCTCTTTGACCGGTAGCCAGTGGAGCTGTCTGAGTATTGGAGATATGTGGGAGTCTTTCTTTGCTCGAACTACAATTCTTGCTGCAGTGTTTTGTACCTTCTGAAGGCGCTTTATGTTCTCTGCTGATGTACCAATGAGAATACTGTTGCAGTAATCGAGCCGTGACAAGATCAAAGATCTGACAAGTGAAGCAGCTGCTGACTCTGTGATCATGTGGCGGATACTTCCAATGGATCTGATGTGGAAGTAGCATTTCTTGATTATTTCGCTAACCTGTCTATCTAATAAGACAAACAAAGCGATAATGGCGATGTTTCTGTTGTTGCAAATAATATAAAACATTACGTTCTTTACGATATCTATTCATGACATTAGGAATCCTCATTGTGTAAGGTAACAAGGTTACCATTATCCATCGTGGAAGATGTGGAAAAGGCAAACAACATGCTAAAAAAAAACAATCGCATAATGTATAAGTGACACAAACTTTTTATTTTCGTAAACGATTGAAGTAATTGCTTTTAAATGGAATGTAAAAATGAATAATCACCACAATACCTTAAAAAATACATCAATCAGTTTATTTCAATACTTAAAAGCTTAATTTACAAAAGATAAATATACAATGAAGCGCACATCAAAACATTTACCTCCTTCGCAGGGATCATTGTCGTGTTCAGACATATCATATTCACAATAATAAAACATATACAATTTCTCAAAATAGACATCATATCACATAAAATCAGAAAAGCAACCCCCCAAACAATCAAACAATAGAATATACAATCAATACACACGAGTTCATACATTGTTCTTTGATAAAATGAATGTTGACAACTTACGCATAAGAACAGTATTGTCAGTACTTAATAGCAAAGAACATTTTAACCAATTTGGATAAAAATAGTCGTTTGGGGGAATATAGTTTGTCCTGAGATCAGTATAAAACTGGCAAATCAAAAGAAAATGGCATTCGTTTTCAACATAATTAGGATTACAGAACTTACAACTTCTGTTTTCCTTTGGTATGTTAAAATATCTCCTCTATAGCCAAATATTGGAATGTGCACCTGAAGCGTGCAAGTGTAATTTGGAATTTTTTAATATTTAATGAACTCAAATATCATTTTCTGTATATATGCGAGTAAAACATTCTGTAGAAAACATTTATTTGAAATTGAAAGAGACATAGACCATTCCTGTGTAAATATATCTTTCAGTCTCTGTGACACAACGTTAACAAAATTTGTATCTAACTGAAGTTTCTGACTTGGCCATATATCACCAAAGCCAATGGTATTTGAAAAATTACGAATGTTTGATACTCAATTAGTCTTGCCTCTCTTATCATACAGCATCATCATATCGTAACAGTGTCGTGGGTATCTTGAAGAAGGCATATTTAGGAGACGAATCCAAAATTTTATAATTCTAGTTTTAGCAATAATGTTAACTGGAAAACTGCCGCATGACATCAAATGGTTTGCTATTTTATCTTCTATCAAGTGAAGTTGGGTGTAAAGTTTCTTTTGTAAGTGCGTTTAGATATGAAAATAACTACACTTGTTGAACATTTGTGAAAGTAACCCTGATGGTAAAATATGTTTTGTTAGCCTTGAATTACATGTATTGTGTAATAATATACATAAGTGATGAACTATTCCGAATGTTTACAATGTTGTCGATGACTTCCCTCGCTTGTGGCATTGACAAAGTATCAATATCAATTATCATTTATTGAAAAAAAAGGAAGATTTATCAAGCTGTACGCGTCCCTTGAATGTACTTTTTAGTTAACGCCTTGAACGCCATTTGAATGAACGGAAGCCAAAAGCTCTTGCTTGAGACATTGTTGAGTGAAGTGGCCATCTCGCCAGACCTTGAAACTTGTCACCCCAAATATTTCAACCAGTCACGTCGAAGCGGGTGGGGCCTGCCTGCATTCAGCTGGATCGGTCAATTCTTAAGTGTACACATTTGTTGCCGTATTTGGTTATTAAAACTTCGAGGCATTTCACAAATATAATCAGGTAACCAATAACATCGTCGATTTCATATTATAACCAAATAAGGTAAATGAATTGAATAACATCTATCCGAATGACTCATGACGAAATCCCAATTTCGTCTTCAAATACTATTTTTTGTCGGGGTTAATTGAATGGATTCCTACATAGACCAATAGAATTGCTTCCCTCCATGACAGCCTGTAGTGTATAAATACCAGAGCGGACCGAGAAGGAATCAGTCAAGACGATCCACAAGACTACTGCTTGTAAGTCTGGACCTCAGGTGTATACAAGACGACCCACAAGACTACTGCTTGTAAGTATTGAATGGTCACTATAGGTTAGCAAAGTAGCATTAGTTGTTTGAATTGTAATGTTCATCTTAATCAATACGCCATTGCAAAATATGACATAAGTGCTTTCAGGGTCACAACAAGTTGTAATATCGTAAAGAGCCTTTATCATCATTCAATTATGAATATCTGTTAACTAATATTCTCATAGGATCAAGCTATATCCTAGTTTTGGTCGATGTGTCATCACAAATAACAAATCAAATATCTTCATTGGTAGTTTAAACTCTTATGATGTGTTTCATGTGATCTTTCCAGGACACAATGGCTGCTCTCGTTGCTACCCTTGGTGTGTTTCTTCTGCTCGCCGCTGCACAGGTAAATATATAAATAGAACCTCACCTGTAATGTTATGTAATTACTCGTTCATATTGCTACCGTTAGGGTTAACACAAAAGCAAAGACAAACATGTCAAGAGGTATCATCGTCTTGCCTTGTGTATAATGTCCATATGTTTAATGTTTAATGTTTAATGTCCGTAAACTGTCTACTACATCAAGCAAGCGAAATTTGAATTGTATGAACATCCGTAAATCAAATCATAATAATATTTGTTCATCATCATTTAACATCACGTTAGAATGCTTTGATGTAATGATACTGCACAGGTAAATAGAGCCTCACGTTTTTTTTTATGTAATTGCTCTTTCGTATTGCTGTTATTTATTGTCAACATACCGTTTTAGAAAACAATTAAAGAGATTTAACAGAAGTTTATGGTTGTATTATCATCGTCTTTGTTTGTGTTCGGTCTGTCGTCTACATCACAAGCGAAATCTGAATTCGATATATCAAAACATTTTTTTTTTCATCATCACCTAATATCGCGTAAATGTACTTTAATGTAGTGATGCTAATGATGAAACGGGTTTATGATCTGTTTTCTGATTTTTATTGATTGTTGAAGGAATTGTTTTAAATATCAAATATTTAAGGATAAAAAAGATGGAAATATCACACTCTTGTCCACTTGTGTTGATTTATAATATATAACTTGATATTCAACTAAGGTAAGGATAGTAATACAGTGGTAGTTGAAAGCAAAGTTTTGATTTTTTATTGAACAAGAACAAAAAAGAAAAGGTATCGAAATGTATATTACAGGCACGAATACTACGTGGAACCTTTGGTAAGGACGATCTTTCATTCACGTTCGACTTTGGAGAGGGTTGGATGTTGGTGTCAGTAGGCGAGCTTACACATCCTCACCATAACTTCAGACCAACCGTGAACATGCACGACTTCCGTTTGGTACGTATTTACAATCTGCTTTTATCGATACGACACGTAAAAAAAACCTAGAAATGATGACGATGATGATTATGATGATTGTGGTGATGGTGGTGTTAACTTTTAACGTAATAATTGGTATTAATAATGACATTACATATGGTAGTTATTTGAATCTTTTTTATGTTTAGGGGCTGGTGGCCATGAAAAGCGACAGTGCACGTGAATGCTACATCCAACGTTTCAACGTATCAGAGAGTGTCATGAAAGATCTTGTGATAAAAGCTCTTAATGTAAGTTGTCTTTACTCATATTCAATAATTTCAATGATTTTCCAATGAAGACCTCTTGTTTTATCCGATTTCTTCAAGGTATTATTAACATTTGTATTTTTAACGGGGTTCAGCTAAAACGCTTGATTTAGATTCGACCAACATGGGATTTGTTTTTTTTAAATGGTCTTATGAAGAGATGCGCAATAACAATTACTGCAACAAAGTCAACCCTGACAAATTCGTATATCACGTGGTTTCACCGCCATCTTGTATTTATGTCACTTTTCACAATAATCTGACCTCTTGCACCTTTGAAAATTCTGGCCTATAAAACATTTGCAAATTCAAATACTTTTAGTTTAACAACATTTAAAAGTTTGCAATTTTTCAACAAAACAAATCAAGAGCATGTAACCTCGAAAACATGACCGACGAATTTGAAAGATTTCCAACAAATTCAGATACTAAAATTCGGGCCTTTTAAGTATGATCAATCCTACTTTAGTTTTGAATGTTTTTTGTGTATTGCAATATATTGGTACTTCTTTAATTCAAGAATGTGCATACTTTCTTGTCTAAATATGAGCGTTAAAACGATCACCGTTGTTTAGCTATGAGCCGTTTTGGAAAAAAATATGTTTTTTTATCAATATTTATTATTTTGAGGTATTTTCACAACACAATTTCCCACTTATTAAGGAAATTTCCGTCAATCATGTTTTGTTTGGTCATGTTTTTTAAAACAATTTTAGATAGTAATAGCTCGTTTTGTAATATTCGATATATTGGATACTTTCAGGAGTGTGTACCGATTCGGATCACGTTGTTCCTGTATTGCAATATACCGATATATCGCTAAAACCGAGCATCTTTAATTATATCTTTAAACATATGTGGGTATGAAAAATCGCAGCTCATTAAGAACAAAGCATAAGACAGACAACTAAAAGAAGGTACAACACGATAAACTTCACAAAAAGATCTTCTTGTCCAATAATATTGAAATAGAAAGCTTTTGATATTGCTAATTTTGTAAAATACTATTTTTTCGCACATTTCAAAGATCCACAGTTCCTTTACCTGTACTTGATTACGCCTACACACGCTATTTCAAGTACAACATTTGATATATGACACTATATCATAAGACATTGATTGTTAAGGACCTGGAAATAAAAATATCGAACGTGGGTCTTAGTATAGTTTTTATTGTAAATTAACATTTGAATACGATTCAAACGACAAATATATATGGTTTAAACGTATTTATTCCATGAAAAGATACATGAACTGGATTGGTCAACAAGCTCGTGTGAGCTTATGTGAAGAGCGCTCCAACAACAAAATATATGAACATGATCATGACAAGAGCGACATAAACATGGTGTCTAAGAATTATAATACAGGTAGTAAAACTGGAAATAAATTCATTATACATTGGAGATGTCAGATTGGGTAACAGTGTTCAAAGATGGGTGGCCATATAAAATTGTTTCTAATGAAAAGCCATTTGTATAGTAGAATTTGTTGGATCTAACGGAATCGAATCTTGAACAGACGAAAAAGTAATGAAGTGCGTCCTCAGTGGCATGGCCGCAAGAGCAATCTGCTTTGTCAGATATATGTCTGTTAAATTTATCAGCATTGAGATCGCTACACCCCAACCGTAGACGACAGTGAAGGATTTGACAACGCATTGAGCCTAAATTTAGATCAAAGTGAATATTCTTATTTCTTGAAATTAATGCAGTTTTGAAAGCATTGACGTCAGTAAGGGATTTAGCATGTTCGGGTAAAGCATTCCAGAGAATTACAGAGTCTGGTAAGAATGAGTTTTTATATAAAACCGTACGGCATTGTATATTTTGCAAATGTGATGCATTTCTTAATGGGTAACTGCTAGCTTGAGAGACAGAAGGGGGGGGGGGGGTGAGTTCATTTAAATAAACGGGTAACCTGTTATTATACATTTTAAAGAAAATAACTAGTTTTGCGATTCTTCTTCTTTCGGAAAGCGAGACAGTAGAGGTTTCGTTGTAGAGTTTAGTATGACTGGTGCCGCGGACAGCACCGCATATCGTCCGCAAAGCGTCTAATTGCAGTTTTTCTAAAATATTTGCCTGCATTTTTGAGCAATTGTCATATATATGGCTGCAATAGTCGAATATTGGAAGAATAAATGACGTATACATACGATGTAAGGTGTTTCTAGTTAACCTATATTTAAAACTTCTTAAACAGTTGATCATAGGGCTTACCTTTTTAACGATATCGTCTATATCCCATGAGCAGTTATTTTGAAGAGTTATACCTTTATGACTTGAGGTTTCCTCTATTCCAACGTCATTAAAGAACAAGACTGGATGTGGATTTGGATTAGATTTTCTGCTAAATAAAATTGATTTCGTTTCGGTAGAGTTAAAATCAACTAAAATATATATATCACCAGAGGATAACAGAGAAAGAATTTTAACATCCAGGTTAGCTAACTCTTCATTGGAAACACTTCCCTTTTTTAAATATATTATATCTGTAACAATATTTTCTTTTAGGCCAAACAGTACAAGTTCTGTACTTGATAATATTACCCATACGGGCGAGGATACACAAGTGGATATTTTTTTGATATCCGCACGTGTGCTTTTTAGTGATTCTCAACGTTGATTGGTCGGATCCGAAGAGAATGAAAGACGATTGGTTGACGGAACTATTTTCACGTTTAATTCATGTCGAACGCATGTCGATGAGATTAAAAATTAAATCGTAGATCGATGAATATTACTGTACATCATATAACTTACAGGTTGATATTTAAAGGAAGTATTATATTATTTGAAACTATTCATCTACATGTTGAATTTCATTGTGATCTCAAGATTGTACTTTTTCCAACAATAAACGCTTTCTGTTTGTAAACAAACATGGCTGCCATCGAAATTTCATGAAATCTATCCAAGCACAAGAATTTCACTGATCCATAAGTAATTATTTAAATCTAAAAACCATAGGGACTCAAAATCAATACAGACATTCATGAAATCAATAACTTTTACAAATCAACATGTGATCATGTGATCCTTGATCACAGGCCGAATAGAGTTATCGTTCTTGACACCTGCGACGTGAATGAAAGTAACATCGAAAGAAACAAATGTTGTTCAAACTTCAGATTACTTGATTATCATGACATACAGACTTGTTTTGTGCATTCTTTGTTAGTTTCTCTTAAAGATATTGCCACTTTTATCAATTATAGTTTCAAAAAAATGACAGATTTTTGACATTTTCGTTACAACATTGTGCCGTCAACAACACATCGCAGTGGCAGAACGGCGTGACGACCGGCTGATTCAAATACTTATTATCTTTGTCAAATAATGTTGTTTGTTAAGAGTTTTATGTGTTTTAACTTGTTCAAGGTTGAAAGATGTATTATATCATTCAGGGAGAATATTTTCGTCATTTTCGTATTGTTTTGAAACTGAACTAGATTCCGTTGCGTTGTTGATTATTTCACTCTGGAGATGTTCGGTTGGACACGCGTATGAATACTGATCAGCTGATTGGTATCACTTACCACTTCATTACTACGATTTCTCAATCGCATGTTTTCAGTCGTTTTTTTTAATTATATTTGATTACAAATGGGTAATATATAGAACATTATTTCGATTCTTGCAGATATCCCGTAATCACTCGTACCTCGTTGGTTATTCTCTAAGTATGACATTGGGATAACTTTTTACTCAAGCACGACATTAATTTGATAGGGCAACGGAGTAATCGACACCGCCATGGAAGAGGCAATCACAGTGGACGACCTCAAAGTCTTGGACAAGCAGTTCTACGTTCTGCTGGGGGACAGGATCACTGAGTTCTGTGGGGATTACGATGTGTATGTGTTGCAGGACTACCGCTTCTATCCTCACACTCCACAAGGTAATAATAATAATAATAATAATAATAATAATAATAAAAATTTATGATGATGATGATGATAATGATGATCTATATATAGTGGTCATTCCGTCCGGTCAATCATCCCAAAAACTGTTGATCAACCAAACACTTGTTAACCACAACCTTGTCTTGACTTTTGATTTATTTTTTATATCCTGGAATTTCCTGGAAGTTTTTAATTGGTTGTTTCCATGCAAACGTCAGTTTTATTTTTCTGAATTTTCTCAGAAACTAAAACATCTAGATGAGTGATTTGTAGATCAACTGATACCCTTGATTGAGTTAAGCTATATCGGAAATATTATCAATTGCGAAATTTATTTAACAATTTGATTAATAGGTCTGCTGGTCCTATGGAGACAAGTTTCTTAAGACACTATTTCACCTTGGTAACTGAACTATGGTCTCAGAAGCTATGTCTTTTATTGACCTATAGCGTATAGCAGATTGCGTGGGTATGAGAGTCGTGCTCACCTTTTTCTTTTATTTGGTCATGCTGACATGTGTCGTGGCATTTCGAATGTGTCTAAAAATACTTATCTAAATTCCAAGACTCTTTTCTCCTTCAAATTAACGTAAAAATATTTTGATTTCAAATGTTTTCCTTTATTTCCCTTGTTTACAGATGTTCAGCGGCGGAAGCGAGCTGCTAACCAGGTGTTCGTTGCAAATGTTTGCCCTAAACAACAATAATAATACAATAATCTATTTGTATAGCGCCGAGTTACAACTAGGTTGCTCACAGGTTGTCATTATAATATAGTCAACTGGGTTTTCTTCACTATCTAAATCCACAAATAAGAACATTATTACAAAGAGAAAAGTTTTAAAGACTTTTTCCTAAATTCCTTTAATCTAAACAAGAATTATATGAACCATTTGTACTTTTTCCTACTCCAAAACATTGAATAAAAATTTACAGAAAATAAAGAATGACTATAAACGACAATTTTAGTTTTACTTTATCCCGTCCACCGCAAGGTTTGCGGGAGACTTAATGTTCTCCGCGGTTCAGAAACCTTTCAGGGTCATATCTCTGAAACCGTTAAATATTTTCTTTACGAAACTTGATACGTGGTTAGTGGTTGAGTGGTTCATTTTGCTGTTTTTGTTATTCTTATTTTTTGGGATTTTTTTCTGGTTTCCATTGAATCAATTTGAACTTAGTACATATGTTAGGTAGGGCCACTTCCTGCCCTCTATCTCAAAATATATCAGTATTATTTTATGAGACTTAGAATGTAGGTAGCCCAATAGACGTAGTGGATCTCTTTACTTCTTTGGCTACTTATTTGTTCCCTTATTTGAATCTTTGTAGAATTCTCTGGCTTTGCTGACAAATATGGCTGAGATTATGAGAGTTGATTACGAGTTGGAGCTGGGGACATCACTCCATTTGTTCTTATGTCTCCACGTTCTTATTTCGACACTCAGATGGTCCGAAAATGTCACGGGTCAATGTGCACCCGCTTTCAAATTAGAAACACATTAACTTGATGACTTTATTATGTTCTCCATCAAAACCTTTATGTAACAGATATCAAATGTATATTATGCCATGTGTAAGACGGGCATCTTATAAAGCAAATGAAAGATTCTATTTGCGTTATTTCATAACAAGAACTCACACACTCACATTGAAATGGGACAGTCAAACATTTTCTCTGCAGACTGTGGTAAAAAACGTTTTTCATCTAGCTTAGATATGTATACGACGTCACTTCAATTTTTTTTTGACAAATATTGACTGCGTTTATGAATATGTTCTCCATTGGACGTAAACCAACATGTCGAGACTCATAAATCCATGAAACGAACAAGTTATTGGGCATGGGGGCTGTGTATTTTCGCAGCGTAGAAAAAAGAGCAATCCTGCTTTTTGGGTTACGTTTGGCCTTTACAGGCGGGGCAAATTTGGCCATGGGGACAAATAATATAACATTTAAGGTCCTCCTCAAAAGCATTCTCCTAAAGGTCCTTCTCCTCAACAACCTCAACCCTCTTGATCTCTAGATGGAAAGAAATCAGAATCATTTCAGTAATTTAGCCATATGTATTGATCATAATACTTTATGTTAATCATTACATCACATCATTATCATTAAATATCATCATTACATGTATCAAGAGCATTAATGATATGCAAACACATGTGTACACATATAAACAAACTCCGTAACATTACCTAATGATGCCACATACATCATAAGTATAGACATAAATATATAATACATACACGGGTTGAATACATAAGCATATACATTATTAAAATAGTACATAAAACCATGAAACTCACCCCTGCGTGACAGCAGGTTTTCCACAACAGGTAGTCAGTAAGGTTGGGAATCATATGGTTATCTAAAGTAAATGATAAAAACTAATATAAAACCTATCTCACTTTGAAAACACTAGCACAATTTCAACAATCACTGACCTTAAACACACACATTACTTTAATGTATTACTTTAAAATGTTTAATGTATTTATGCCTTTAGTTATGATATATATAAGATAGATAAAATGGATATGTATGCATATGGAAATATGACAATATGACCGAATGATTACATTGGTCAATACTTAAACTTAGCATAAACATTACTTAATCTAAAGCATTATCTTTAGACTAGAAATCCTATTTAGATGTAAGATTAAAATATAATATTTACAACACACAAACTAATCTCATTATTTGAAATCCATAATCCTCGAATAACACATCCAAGAATGACAATCCTCCAAGAAATCGCAAATCTCAGAATCACAGAAGAAAACCACAATAAAGAGAATCCAACCGAATGTAACTGACTAATTTTAAAGTGTAAAACCTGAACCTTATAAACATTTTATGACAATAGATAGTAAGCTAGGCTGCAAGAGAGAAGAGAGTTGAAAGCGAGACAGCTTGGGTATTGAGTGAAGTGCAGGTGACAGGCATGGCCTGGTGTGCAGTGGCTATTGTTAGTATTACCTAAGAAAGCTAAGAATACATGATTAACTTCAGTAGTTGGCAATAATTAAACTTAAAACTAGAATGGAATGCTTAACCTTTAACCAGTAGAATAACTGAATGTTAAAATACCTTGACTTAATGAAATACACTAACTTAATAAGCTAATGATAAGGCTAATTCTAAAGACACTCACTAAAATATTTCTAAAATAATATATACAACACAACTCTAACTGTCTTAAATTAGAGTAACTAATCATAAAATATATATACAATATTAACACTGCCACATAAACTATATCTGGGTAACGCAAAGCTGTATTGTTTTTATTCACAATATGAAATGTGATAAGGTATACTATAAAGAGTCTCTTGTCATTCGCATACACTACACTTGAATACTGCATAAAAACACAGTGAGCAAGTCAAACTGATTTTTGTTTTAAGATAGCATATATCTGTGTCTCAACTGATTTGGATTAAAACATATTTTATTTAGTGAAGAAAAGGAAATTGTTATCCAACTTAGATAACCTTCTCTCGAGTACTTAGAAACTTATACGTACATAGCAACATACATGTATCAATGAGAGTTATAAATTACAGAAATTGGCAACTAAGTTTACAGATAATTGATACAATACATGCTGCAAACGCTTGTAACTGATTAAAATATATTGCTACAATACTTTGAAAATAGTTATGTTTTGAAAAAACGAGAGGTTCTTTCTGTCACTTAATACTAAATCCAAATATAAGCGTTATCGTTTACAGGTACTGTTAAAGGGGCAGTAGCACGTTTTTTGATAATTATATATTTTACATTTTTCACTGATACGTTAATGCTGAATGTATTATTTTGATATTGTCGAAAATCTCATTACATAAGCCAATCATCCAAGTCAGAGGACAAAGTATTAAGATTCACATAAAATCCATTGGCGGCCATTTTGTGTGAACACCTTTAATTCATTCTGTGTAAGAAAAAGGAATCGCGAGGCTAAACATTACATTATATATTTGAATTAATACTGCTCCATTTAGTTTAAATACATTGTCTTTCAATTGGAACCATTTAATTTCTCTGACAATACCTTATATTCCTCCTAAAAACGTGCTACTGCCCTTTTAAGGTATTGAAGATTTTCTCTCTCTGTTCCTTATTTAAAGGACACTCAATCATAACGTGAAAGACATTTCGCATTCATACCAACATCCACATGTTGAATCCAACATCATGTAATCAAACTTCAACTCACTTACATTATATCTTAAACGAGTGATTGATTTGCAATGCGTACACCGGACTAAAAAATAAGATGTCGCAGAAACAGAAATGTTTGGCCTTTCCAGATACCCAAACTTTTGCTGTTGCTTGTAACACGCTTATCTGTTGGTATATATTCTAGCTATTCCACGGCACTGCGGTTCAATGGATAAAGGATGTACACGAATGGTTCAGTCTATATTGTGGAATTACAAATTATCATCGTTTCTTAAATTATAAGGAGTACCACCAGCCAGTGACCAAAATACAAATCGCATATGATTGAGATTGTATGCCATGCAACTACACATGTCAATTTGATATAATGTACTTCATGTTGCAAAGGTTTTTGTTGAATAACTATGTACACGCATGGTACCCCCAAAAACGAAAAAAAGTGATAAAAAAGGAGTACCAACAGTCGGGAGTAACACTATTAGATATAACGGTGCATTACCATGTTGGATTTTATTATATAAAATGAGTTTTCTACTTCTTCTACCCTGTTAAAGATTAGAGATTTTTCAGTGATTTGTATTTTGGTAGAGCAGTAATGATACGGACAGCTCCAACTATTCCAGTCTCAAACACTGTTCAATTTGTCAATTATAATTCATCATTTTAGAAATACATAATATTAAACTAGTCTGTGATTTATGCACTTCTAAGCGACAACCTCAACTGTCAAATTTTCAGTTTGTACATGAAACTTTAATTGCAACATGATTTATGGACTAAAAACTAAAAAAACTTCCAGTCTTCTAAGAAAGGTTATTTGACTATCCCTTTTAGCAATGCTAGGGCCATGTGTTGTTCGGGTAATCATGATAAATCCGTTTCCTCAGAAATGAAGTGCATTTTAATCGGATGCTAATTTTCATTCACAAAGCGAGTTAAATATTTACGAAAAAGAAACTTCCGGAAAATTGTTACTCCACGACAAGTGGTATATTTTACGGATGCTTCATTCAATATATTAACAGGCGTCATCACTTAAATAATACACCATGAAAGAACGCGGGTTTTCATCTTAAGAGCCACTCCATGATATTCATCACATATTGTTTTACTCTGATACAAACGTAAATGGAATGATGTAAGCTGTAAATTCAAATCAGATAAAATATTCGTTCCAAAATTGGAAACAAAATTATAAAACAGTCATATATATTCACGGAGGTCAAATTCACTCGTTCAATTTACATGAATACTAGTTATATTGTCCATCGGATATTATAAAGACTGCTTTAGATAAGTTTACAAAATAACTAGATTTAATAAGATTGTGTTAAAGTTTTTTAAAAGCAATATCCTAATACCAGATTTGCTAGTTTCAATCAGCACTCGTAAAGAAAATGCACATTTGTTTCTTTAGAATCTTCTGCACAAAAAACGTGCAATAAGAACGATAATAACTGGAATTATTTCTCCGTCTCTGAACACTTCGCCATGATTTATTAAAACAATTAATATATAAAGAGAGTTAAATGTTATTTTTTCTTGCAAAACATCAATTTGATAATCTCAAAATCCATGTAAATAAATAATCTACTTTTAGATGAATCAATACAGAAGAAACTTATATAAATCATATTTATAATTGGTTTGATGTACAAACATATATTCATTTAGAGGGGTGATTATATACCGGTTTGAAACATGTTTGATGTACAAACATTTTCACATTAAGAGCGAACGATTGCATATTGGGTTTGATGTACATACTTATACACATCTAGTGAGGGCGATTCTATACTGGGTTTGATGCACATATGCATGTATAACGTTGTTACATCTATCATTACATGCGTTCTTCACAGGAATCTTATATTGAACAATATTTTTAACATTATGAATAATAACAGAGGGGAAACAACGATTCTAAATGTCTCTCTAATTGTTTATAAGAAAAGCCCCCTCTCAATAAATCTTTGTATGTGAATCAAAGCCAATAAAGCTTTTTTCCTTTGAATATATAGTGTATATGTTAAACTTAATACTGAAGCCATGTACAGACAAAAAAAACTTGAAACATTTCTCCGCCTCTTGATTAAGTCTTCGTGATTTATAAACAAGCTTTTTTCTCTTTTGACTCAGATCAGTGAGATCACTATAATCGTTTCAAAACAATTTGCAAGTACATAGATTGAAACCATTTAACAGTGTTGAAACCAGAAATACGAGATAACTATTCAATAAAGAAAAGAATTGATTTTAGTTTCGTTATAAACAAACATGTCTCTGCATTTCTTTTTAAATGAGAAGCTCTAACTATTAATAACTACAACCTCAGAGAAAACTCAAAAGTGCGACCAATTAAATGCAGAACAGCTACATGTACATATGCCAGATCGTTCCTACCCGATACAATAACATTATGGAATGCACTTAGTCCTGAAATTCAACACATTGATACTTTATCCGAATTCAAAAAGACGTTATAGCCGCGGATGAAATTAGGACAATATTCTTTGATCTTAACTATGGATCACGAAAATGTCAGATTGTCCATTCTCGCCTACGAATCTGTTGTAGTGATCTAAATGCAGACCTATTTAACAGACATATCATTGATAGCCCATCGTGTTCATGTGGTCACCCAATAGAAAATGCTTTACACTATTTCTTCACACGAAACTAAGGCAAAACTTATATTTTTACTCGAAGGGAATTACTATCAACACGGTATTACGGGGATGTTCATAGCTTACAAGCAATGATTTACAAACATTACTGCAATCTATCCACTATTACATAATGAAATCTGACCGATTTGACCTTTCATAAGTCTAGATAGTGACTGCAAACAAACGAATTAATATCTATGCATTACCACTAAGATACTTGACTCGTACATGAATATGTTACCATCTGTATTTATTAATACGTAGGCCATAGGCCGAACCAGCATATTGTATAAAGGAGCAGCCTTGAAATAAGCTCCTCGGAGCTTGTTGGCTAATCCTTTCATGAATGTGCTGTTTTTCTTTCATGAATAAAATATGTTTAAATCAAGCTCTAGACGAGCCAACTGTGTATATATTACGGACGCTTCAATCAGTTTTGCAACTGTGTTCAACGCTGATATACAAATGTTTAACGTATTTTACTCGAAAGACTTTCAGCGTGTGTCCATGGGAACATATTCTGGAGTGTTGAGTTCCTAATGACGAGGTTATTTTGTGTTCTAGCTTCCCTAGTATCCCTACAGAGCAATACGTTTTAGTGCTGTGTTCAATTCGACGCAAAGTCTCGCTGTTGTTCTCGACAACCAGAAAGAAATGAGTCAAATGGTTTTCGAGTCACTGATTTACCGATCGGCCAAAAAATACAGAAAATGAACATGTTTTGCTTGAAATATTCTTACACATTTGCTGAGGTAACAATGATAAGTTATGACCCGTCTGATAATCTGATATCATTTTCATTCATTATGAAAAATCAATGGTTGAAAAGATGCAAGTAATGTAGAGCGGGTGCGGTAGTACCCGGACGCTGGCAGTGTTCGGACAGTTTGTACAAAATAATTCAAGATTATTTAAATAATACATTTTTAAATTCCAAATCCCTATTCACTCTAGATTCATATAACATGTATTATAACATATATTATAACATATAACATTCATATATATAGGGCAATAGTAGAAAATCAAACATGATATCCCCGTCACATATTTTCTTACAGTTCCGTTACGGAAATCGGCAAAAAGTTTTAAGATCATATTTCAATATCAAATTACATTCAGCACAGAAACAACACACCTGCTGAATACAAGTAACAATCTGGGCTGTAGGCTGGTTGGACATTAAAAAAATAAATCAGACCATAGGAGGATATCAGGGGATAGGTTGTAGCATTAGCGGAGATATATACGCTGATGTAGCAGGATGTAATGCGTTTCTCTGAAGACATATGAAAACATGAAGGAGTTGTGTAAATGTAAGTGAATAAAACTATATATAGCGGAATATCAAGAATTGTTAATTCATTTCTTGACATCACTGCAGTATATATGGCAAGATCATGTAATGGCTTATCCGTCCCTAATTGTCTAATGAAGGCTTTTCTTTCAAACTTACAAAGCTAAGATAGGATGTCTCTGATGTTATCTTACTATCACACAATTGATATGTTTTAATTGGTTTTCGATTCAGCGATGTCTTTGTGGTGCGATATGAATTGACTTACTAATCACGTCAAAAATGGCTATTGGCGGCGCAAGTAAAACAATAGACTTTATGGTATAGACAAGCGCTAATCAATGATATGTGGTTTTATCATAAACTGTAATCGTTCCAATGCTCAGTGTCAACACTAACGTCTGCTGAATTGTAATTTCCATTATATATACTATAGATCTTTCCTGACTTTAGTACTCATTGTGCAACTTACATTAGAGACCCATATTCAAACAGTAGCTAAATTAAATATTTTTCAAAGTATTTTTTAGCAATATTTTGAGACCAACCTAGAGAAAATCGGACCAAAAACGGCAGCCCCGGCTAGTCGACATGAAGGCGAATCGAGTGTTGCCAACTCACAATTGCGTTTCCTAAATATATATAATACAGATGAAGATATCCTTTGAATTTTGTTTCTTATTTTTTTTTTGTTGAGATATTTATTTAGTAAATGAAAATGATGGAATAAAATATTTGATCTGTTGTGGGTCATGACTGGGAAGTCTTTGTTATTAGATTTTATCATTTACATGAAGTTTGTTTGAGACAAATTTTGTGGGTAGACTACTTTATTGATATTTCACGATGTTTCTTGAATACGTTATGCCAAAATCAATACATGTGTTAACTCGCTTTACTAGACCGAATTCTAAATGCCTTTGAAGAATTACATGAAGATTGGAGAACTAAGCCAAACCTAGAGGATCATCCAATCAACCTTTTGATATTCTCATTCCGCTACTCCATGTTTTCCATCAATTCGGTCAATCTTTTTAAACTTTTTCCTATCATTTGATTGGCAAAGAACCATATTCATACACCAATAACAAACTGATTTATTTTGTTAATTCTGTATTTATATTAAGATGTTATAAGTCTAACCAATCATTACAATAACCGTTGAAAGTTCTAACCGATGATCTGTCAATATTTTACGAGCGCTTCATAATATTATTCGAACCATGGTGAACATGTTTAACGACCCGTACTCAAACTTTAGTGGATTGTAATATTTTTAAAAGTATTTTTTACTTATTCGTTGTATATGTAGTAATATTTTGAGACCAACCTAGAGAAAACCGAACCAAAGTTCATTACATAGGAATCAATTTACCAAAATGACCGAAACGACAGCCTCGGCACGTCGACTGGAAGGCGAATCGAGTGTTGCAACTCACAATAGCGTTTCCTAAATGTCCGCTTGAAAGCCGTCCTTGTCGCGCACTACTAGATTTTCTGTTCTTTTTCTCTCAATCAAGCACTCGCAGCCAATTCGTCTTGGTATTACAGTAAAGTTACATCAATCAAGTCCCAAACTTCCACGCACCTGTTGCCTACTGTGTATACATAAGCTGAACTGAAGCGAATGGAATGGAGTTAATAGCATAACTCAAGCCAACTTGAACGCAACTACAAAGATAAGCTAAAGTCAATTGAGAAAGAAATGAAATCATGGTCGCTGAGAGACCTTACACCTTTGGGAAGAATAACAATTTTAAAAAGCTTAATATTACCAAAACTAAATCATCTATTTACTTCCCTCGCAAACCCAAAACTAGATACTGTAAGAAATTTGCAACGAAAATGTTTCTTATTTATATGGAACGGTAAACCTGACAAAATAAAACGATGCCTAATGACAAAACCTTACCAGGAGGGTGGTTTGAAAATGCCTGCTATCCTTGAAACAATTAAGTCTAAAAAATATCATGGATCAGAAGACTATTTGTACAGGATTCAAACATAAAACACATCTTATATACATTTAACCAAAGTATACTTTCTCCTGTAGAAATGGGACCAACATATCTTAGAACGCAATATATCCCTAAACTTATTAGCTCTTTTTGGAAAGATGTTTTCTATGCTTGGTCTGATTTACAAGAAAGAAATACATATGACAGTCACAAACTCAGCAGGCAGTACATTTGGGCAAATGATAATGTAACAATTTCAAGTAAACCTGTGATATATTGCAACTATCTGCAATCCAATATTAGATTTATAAATGATTTTTTAGAAGATGACAATACATTTCTATCCTACAATGAATTCGTAAACCTGTATGGAGTTAAAACAAACTTTCTTGAATATGCAGGTTTAATTTCATCAATGAAAAACTATTTCAAACGCTATTCAAATTCTATCAAAAAACAGAATGAACTGTGGAAGACCTATAATTCTATACCATTCCAAGCAGCTTTTAGTATCAAACACAGGTGGTTCCAATATAGAGTTCTCCATAGAATCCTTATTACAAATAAAGACTTGTATAAATACAAATTGATAGATTCTCCACTTTGTACATTTTGCAATGTTGACATAGAATCGGTTTGTCATTTACTTTATGAATGTATAATTGTCAAAAGACTGTGGCAAGATTTACTTAAATGGATTGAAAGTAAAACAGATACTTGTTTAAGAATAAATGCGGAAACAATATTTCTTGGGTTTAAAGAAAGAAGAAATAACGTTCTCAATTTGATTTTCACGCTGACAAAAGAATATATATACTCACGAAAACTTTCAAATATATTACCTTCCCTTGATGGACTCAAGCCGAAATTAAGATACAATTACCATTTACATAAATCCAACGCCTACTCACAATGTAAATACGATTCATTTATTTCATTTTGGTCATCTTGCCACAATCTATTTATATAGATACATATTTGTATATCAATAACATTTGTTGTACCAAACAATGTATTACTGGTGAAATGAAAAGCCGCTGTACCCATGAAAAAGAAATAAAGTGATAAAACAAAAAATAACTCAAGCCACTTTATCTAACCAAAATGCCACGATATCAAAACAATCGCTACGTCTATATTCCATAAATTGAAACACCTCGAAGCAACAACAGGGTTAGTTTCCTTACCTAATTGACAGATTAAGAATACTGAGAATGGTTTCCTTGCCATTTTCATCACATGGGTAATGAATGAAACCTTTACAGAGGTGTGAATAAGAATATCCGATGCACCATACGAAATCTAAAACATCAGCACAAAGTTAACTTACAGAAGTCATAATAAAGGGAACCCAACTTTCTGAGCTTTTTGATTTCCTTTATTGAATTTCTCAACAAGTGTCCATGCAAAAGAAGCGCTACCAAACAAATCACATAATATTTCAATCCACGGATGGTTGAAATCACAGAAACATGGTTACAAAATGTCTCCAGAAGTCAACACACTTTGATGTTAAATTATGAAACCTATCTTTTTATGTTTGCCATAAACACGCCTTTAAAATACGCGTCGATTTGGAATCTCCTAAACTTGAGAGAGAGAAATTGAACACTGTTGCTTGCTTTAAAACGTCCCACAGCAAGGACGCGTCAACAAATTAATTAAAAAGTTAAGAAACATAGAAATATAGAAATATAGAAATTAATCTCATTTTCTATAATCATTCATCATTATATCAAACGTCGGCCTATCAATCACTCTATACATTCAATCCATCCACTTATATTTTACATTAGTTTTGTTTGAGAATATCATTCATTCCAATGTGCTTTACAATATATATTTAATAAATCATGAAATAGTTTATCTAAGCAATATATTTTAATTAAATCGCAAACAATAAATCATTCTATACGTAGGCCTAATATATGTTATGTTACTGCCCATGCAATGCGTAATAAAACATGCATTGATGCATACCAAGATTTATTTTCAAATAAATCTAAGAAGATTTTTATTGACAAAACTTATTCAATTACACGCACATTTTTAACATAGTTGTTTCAAAATGGGGTCTTTTTGTCCAGTTTTTTCATTTATAGCCTACATGAAATAAACTGTCAATAAGAATTACAAAAATTAAACACTTTACTATTCCCATAATAAAATTGTTGTTACATAGTCGCTTATATTTATTTTGAGTACATTGACATTGAGTTATTTGGGGTAGGGGAGACCGGGCCACTAACCTCATTTTTGCTGTATTTCTAAATTATAGTAAAATGATAACAGAAAGTTGGATCATTTGAAAGCTTTCTTTGTTCACATGATGAATAAAACAAAATAATTTTCCTTGGAATTCTTTGCGTAAAATAAAATCTAAGACATCTAAAACAATTGCCCAACCTCCTGGTCGCTGACCCAACCTGTCCCAAAGGGTAAGAATATGGTTATATTCTTTTTAATCAATTTCTTTGCGTTATCATCAGTTGCTACTCTCAGTACAATATTTAACTATATAAACCTCAGGTGTCATAATCGTGTCATTTTGGAGGTAATTCTTTTCTCGGGTAAACCTGCTTTCAATGTCACATCGCTTCTCACCGGGACATTCTTGAATATCCCAGGGACATTCTAGAATAAGTTCTATTTTTACTTAACTATATATTTTATACATTTTATATTCGGGGTCGGGGAAACCCTAGGGCGTACGGCCCACGGGTTTCCCCTCACCCCTCATGTTTACATTTTCAATCAAACCCTAGGGACATATATAGATCTGTACTGTCCTAACAATATATAGCTGCCAACAATGTAACTGCATAGATATCAAATTCATTAGTTATGTATATAGAAAAAGTATACACCACCAATAGACTTTGTTGGGGTTTAGTTATCTGACTGCAACCTGTTCTGTTGTGGGTGTGGCGAGATTGACAGTTGCCGTATGACGCAGTCTGAGTGACAGCGCGTGAGTCAACATTATCAAGGGAGGTAACTCGCACAACGCATGCGCCAAGACCATTTTGGATTGTGAAAGAAAATCCTGTCACGTACCGAGCACATATTATACCGAATAATGGCACTCAAAAGAATCAACAAGGTATGGAATTGACACTGTGTTCATTGAGTTATAGTCGGACACATAAAGTACTAATACAGGAACGGGGATGTAAGTAAATGAGTATTTTGCCGGCGTCGGTGGTCACAGAGTCATTTTCGATTTGGATATAGCCACTCTGTCTGACGGTACTACATTGGGATTTATTAAATAAAAAAGAATGAATAAAAACATTTGATTGATCAAGTATAAAAGAATGGAACTGTCATTTTCAAATGGGTGAATGACAAACCATTCGGGAGAATGAGTCGTCTTTCTTCCATGGATCAACGAGATGACATCTTCATCTATCAAGTTCAGTTTTGGAACATAATTAGAGGAAATCAACAGACCTGAACACTTGAGTGACTGACGCCGTCCACGTGTTCATATATATATATTCAACTTACGTGTAGATATATTTAACTCATCCCAGGGAAAATGATTTCCGTTATTTCTAATAAATTCTTTTCAAACCCAATTCACCGTTTAGTAATGCACATTGATTAAATAATAACAAAAGTGATTTTTTAGTAAAATGAAGAATAAGAACTGTAGGTTGATTCCAATACCTGATATAAATGTATAATAAAAACAAATGTCTTGTATAGAACACTCAGTTGCAAATTATCACTATTGTTTGTGTGCTGTTTTAGTTGGGTCTTTTTTTAGAGAAAGAATGGTGTATTAAACAGTGATAAGCCAAGTTTATTTTTCACAAATGTGAAAAAGTTGAATATGTTGAAAATTTGAATGGGATATGATGAAAGATAACGCAATAAAAATGATATCTACTTATAGCATGCAAGTCTATGGAGAATATGTGAATATATATATATATATATTTGTCCATCGATGTAGGTTATTGACATAATATATATACCGTATTTCCACGAATAGACGCCCGCAGCGTCTATTTTTCCAGACCCCATAGCCCGTTGGCGTGTATTCGAGACCCGGCGTCTATTCGAGGCCAGTGTCTATTTATTTTCAGTAGGAAATAAATGTGTACAGATGGTGTAAAGGGAGAATACTTTATTTCAATTCAATTACGGGAGCATTAATTAATCAACTTATCATCCGGCGTTTATTCGAGACCCGGCGTGTATTGACTTAAAACCGCAATACCCCCGGCATCTATTCGAGGAAATACGGTAATAATAATATGGAACCTTAATTACAGCTTATTTTGGTGTATGTAAGATCATTTCATTGATTGACATTTCTCGAAAATTGGCTTTACTAGAGAGTTTTTAAGGTTAATGAATAAATTCATTATTAAATATGTCATATTGAATGTCATTATTCAATTTATTTGATTTTGAAAGAAGTAGATTCCAATTTTTAGCTCACCTTTACAAAGTAAATGTGAGCTTATGTCATGGCGCTTCGTCCGTCGTCCGTCTGTCCGTCCGTCTGTCCGTCTGTCCGTCCGTCCGTCTGTCCGTCCGTAAACTTTCACGAAAAAGACTACTCCTCCCAAACGAATTCAGATATCATTCTGAAATTGTAGTATGTTATACCCATGGTGATTCCCCACAGAAAGGTAGACGTTTCAGTTTTGAGAATCCAAGATGGCCGCCATGACAGCCATATTGAATTTTCAATTAGATTTCATGAAAAAGACTACTCCTTCTAAACGAATACAGATATCATTCTGAAATTGTAATATGTTATACCCATGGTGATTCCTCACAGAAAGGTAGACGTTTCAGTTTTGAGAATCCAAGATGGCCGCCATGACAGCCATATTGAATTTTCAATTAGATTTCATGAAAAAGACTACTCCTTCTAAACGAATACAGATATCATTCTGAAATTGTATTATGTTATTATCATGGTGATTCCTCACAGAAAGGTAGACGTTTCAGTTTTGAGAATCCAAGATGGCCGCCATGACAGCCATATTGAATTTTCAATTAGATTTCATGAAAAAGACTACTCCTTCTAAACGAATACAGATATCATTCTGAAATTGTAGTATGTTATACCTATGGTGATTCCGCACAGAAAGGTAGACGTTTCAGTTTTGAGAATCCAATATGGCCGCCATGGCAGCCATATTGAATTTTCAATTAGATTTCATGACAAAGACTATTTCTCCTAAACCAATCTAGATATCATTTTTATATTGTAGTATGTTATACCTATAGTGATTCCGCACAGAGAGGTAGACGTTTCAGTTTTGAGAATCCAAGATGGCCGCAATAGCAGCCATATTGACTTTTCAGCTGCAGATGACACATCATTATTATTAAATTTTAAGCTTTCATCAAGTGATCACTGGCACCATATAAATTCTCTAATTTGAACTTACTAATCATAATATTATCTTAAAATATGGAATATTTAAGATTGTCGTGCAAGTTGTTCTATATTTTTAAGTGTTTCTAAAAAAAATTAAGATGAAAGACAAACATAATTGATTAATTTGTTTAAAATCTTTATGGCAACTAGCTGCAAAAACCAAATCACATTAAACATGTTAAATTTTAAACAATGGTATTTCCCTTTTATTCCTTTAAATACCACACATAAGGGGTCAACCAGAGTTCAGATATTCCACTATGTTGTCCAATACACATCCCAAGGCAGGCTGCTAGCATCACAGTGTCAGCTGCTAGTCTGTTGCATAATCAACCTGACCCAATTGATATGGTAGAGCATTATGCTATATGGCCATGGCCCATGTGTATGCAATAAAAGTTATGGACTTGTATTCTCATGACAGTGATATGTTCTTTCTAAGAATAACAACTTACACAAAACTTGTCTACAATAAGCTTTGTGTTTAGCAATCTACATGATAAGTTGATGTGGAATAAATATGCAGATGAAAATCGAAAAGGGTTTAGTAAAGGAAATTTGATTTGTCATATCTCTCTGTTGATTTGACAATGCAAAAATGTTTACCATTATAGTACTGTATGAGTGTTAAATAAATTGATACTTTAATGAAAGACATCTCATGGTCACTTGACATGTAAATATTATGTGAACAAAATAAACGTGTCTTATGCATTGCTGTGTTTATGACTTTCCTCTCAATCAGTCATTCATTTTCCTTGAAAAATCTGTACTTTTGGGATTCTCAATATCCCATGCAGCATAACCATCAGTGAAATAATCTTGAAATCATATTAATGATTCACTACAAAACAAATGTAAGTGCCCACCATCCTGTAAGTAATGAATGACATTTAAATGGATACACCTAAACCAATCAAGATATCATAATGAAATTAATATGGATGCCCACATAAAAGTAGCATTTTGAAGATTAAAAAGTACAAGATGGTCACCAATTCAGCCATAGATATACAAAAAAGTTATACAAAAACCTACTGCTTGTTAACTTATCATGATTATATCATTCGTGTATTAATGTTTGTTCAAGCTCTAGTCGTTTCCAAAAGAAGACTAGTATTTTAAAAGATAAAAAAATCATGATGGCAGCCATAATCAATTATATAAAAGATGGTTACATGTATAATTAAACCAATACCACATCATTCATTTTAAGGTGAGCTTCTGTACCCTCGGTACTTTTATTTTATCTATTTGAATACCCTCAGAAAATTTGTTCTGACCATTTGTCTAGTTGAATTTTGCGCAAGCTCACACACAGTGCTCTATGTGCAGGAAGTGATGTGATCTGACGTTGCCGCTTGTTTTTCGGCCATTATGGTTGTAAAGCCTTCGTAATGATAAATCACCGTTATTATTCACGCCAGTGTCGTTCCTGGCTGATCAGCTGAGGGGGTCATTTTGGCCTATTCTGAGAATATTGGACCCCTTGTAATGGTAGAGGTATCCTACTTCTCCAAATTCTAAGGGACACCAAGCCAAAAAGGTGGGCAAATTTCCCCAGGGCCCCTTCTAGAAACAACACTGTTCACGCAATATTGTTTTTTTTCTTTGCTTGCTGTTTAGATGGTTGCTCTTTTATTATGACATGAACTAAAGTTGTATGAATGTTTCTGGTTGTCTCCCCTGCCAGGAGCTGCAAGATCTGGCTCGTGATCCTCCTACACAGTGCTCGGCCGGACCCGTCGGAGACGACTGTAAGTTGTACCAGTGACTCATCTTGATAGAACTGTTGCCCCCCATCAATAGTTCCATGTCTCTTCACACTCTCGTAGTGTTGATCCCCCAATAACTCATCATGAAGTAATCCAATGTGATCCATCCTGTGTCAGGGAACGAACGTTACGCTAACTCCACTAATCTTTACCCTGGGTTAAGAAGCTAGATTCGCTGGCGCGGCCCAACTTGGCATATAGCCAATCAAACCATCTTCTCGTTGAAATTTTATCGATTTGATTGACTAGCGAAACCAGCTTCTGAATCCAGGGTACAGATTAGTGGAGTTAGCGTAACGTTCGTTCCCTGAGACAGGATGGATGTGATCATGAAGTAATCCAATGTGATCATGAAGTAATTCAATGTGATCATGAAGTAATCCAATGTAATCATGAAGTAATTCAATGTGATTCTAAGCACCCACCAGATTTATAACTTTCATCTTCCTTCAAACATAAAATGTCTTGTTTAATCTTGCGAAGACTGTTAAGCTAATATTAGGTATGGTTTATGGATTTGGTGACCCAATGTTTTTTGTTGGGCATATCGTATCATATTGTGCAGAGTATATTTGGTAAAAGAATTGAAAATTTGCTTTAAACCATTGTAAATTTGTTATGTACTGCAAAATAAAATATTGCCTAAAAAGAGTACTTTTAATTCATGTCTAAGTTCCATATGCCTTGTAGAGAGATATATTTTGATCAGCATGTTTTCTGGTTCACACATGACAATCTTGCTTGTATAAGGAAACACAAGTTTCGTCTAAAGATATATTATTATCATTATCATCTGATGCTCCAGCTACAAGTGTTAACATTGAAAGTTCAATCTTAATGGAAACCCTGAATTGCTCAAACTGTATTTATGTAATATTTCTGTTTTACTTTCACAGTATTCCACTGGCAAGCCACCATTACCGGCCCGGTAAGTCATCTCGCATTTATAGCCTTTGACTTGATCTGATTGAAAATTCAGTGATGACGTTAAGCATTAAACAAGTTAACACCATGTATACTTATTGAGTTGTAGTTGTGCCATAGCTTTTCTGTATTAGAAATGGTAAACATTTTGAAATGAATTTCAAGAAAGCAACACAAATCGTCAACAGGAACGTCCTTTTGTGCACATTGTGATTGAGGCTCCAACCATTAGTTAGGAGCTTCATAACTCTGCATATGCTAGAAGTACACAGAAAGAAGGATTTGAAGGCAGGTGATTATCCAATGATTGATTGTAGTCCAACACTAGTCATTAGAGGTGTAACGATACGGCAATACATTGTCGTATCGTGATACATGGTCCACAATATATCGTATCGTATCGCAGGATGTGTATCGGGATACATAAAATGTCAGGAGAAAATATGTATCGGGAAACGTTTTGTATTGTTACTCCTATATCGGGCTATGTATCTTATCGCAACCCTCTTGTATCGTTACACCTCTACTTGTCATGTAGCCAGGTATTGTGTGAAGTACCGGTAGTCTGAGAATGAGTCATGTTCTCTCTTGCAGCAGGACAGTCCCTACCAGAACGGTTTGTTCTTCCTCACGATTCACTTCCCTACCGACTACCCCTTCAAACCTCCCAAGGTACGTTGTGTTTTACTCAGGTTTTATATTAGGTCATACTGTTGATCTAAGATTGGCCCGTGTTTTACTTCTCCTAACAACACATACAATATTGAATCTAATCTTCGCAAGATTTATCTTCTCAACATCTATATCTTGCATATATTCTCATGCTTAAATCTTGCAAATCTCAAATTTTACTTGTGCTCTTAGCCTAACAACGATATTGAATCTAATATTGGCAAGATTTAGCTTCTCAACATTTATATCTTGTATATATTCTCACGCTTAAATCTTTCAAATCTCAAATTTTCTGTAGCCTGACTTTTGAATAGGAATTCACCAATATTAGCATCTGCATCACAGAATTGGTGAAAGTAATTAATAATATAATAATAAATAATAATAATACTTTATTGCCCATGACGGGAATTTGTTTTGTGATGAAGAATGCTCAATGACATGATGGTAAGATAAATAAAATGAATGAATAAACAATAAATTGCTCACCACATCAAACTAAACTACCACTTGATATGGTGGTGGATAGATATCATCATATCGGAGCTGTAGATTTGTCTCCTCATTTATTTCAGTGAAACTCAATTCCTGAAGGTTCTATGCCATACAAGTATAATCTAGTTCTAGTTCTCATTTAACTAATAGAGGATACTAAACGACCCTTCATTTAATACTATTTTTATTAAACGAGTTATTGATTGTGTATAAAACGAGCGAAAGCAAGTTTGATACCAAATCATTCACGAGTTTAATATAAATAGTATTAAATGGAAGGGAGTTTAGTTTTCTGTTTATTACTTGCCCTCAAAATCAAGCAAAACCGGCGACATTTTGCTGAAAGGAACATTTCCGCAACTCACAGCCATTGTGACGGCACGCTTTTACAATGACATGTATCATAACCAGACATTGACGTCACAACTACTGTGACGTCATACTTGCACTGTGGTATTACACTAGTTTAATATTGCCTATAAATATTACACTGGGCGAGTAATAAAATTGGATATTTCATGCACAAAGAAATGGCACAACTTTGCTTTTCACAATATCGATCTTGAAGCCTCTTGTGATACTATGCTTAAAGCTATCAGTACATGTTTGGGTTTAATAACCTGAAAAATAATAACTATTGTGCAACATAAACACCTTATTTCATGTTTTTGCAACTCATTACTTATCACTTTATGGTTGAGGCGTAACAAGCACTAATTAGTTAACATCAGTTTTTTCACCATTCATACATTTACGATAAAGGCAATTGTACAACTAAGGATTGATGTATTGGGGAATAATATCATTTCTAATTTTTCAGATCTAATATTTGAATAAATAATACATCATAATGTTTTTTTATTTTCACAATAATTTGTAAATTTGTTAAATTTGTCAAATAATTAGCAGCCCCGTCTAAGGACGGGGCTGCTATCAGTTTATGTGAAGTTTCCATCGCCGCCGCCGCCGCACTCGTACTACTAGCTATAACTTTTTTCCACTAAGCTTTCCAGAACTCTTATTCATACCTTATTACTCATACCTCGGGGGAACGATTTTGACACTTTCACTTTCAAGGTCAAAGGTCAAGGTCACGAGATATGTATTCACTCTAAGAATTCCTTGTAAACGCGATAACTTGAAAAGTTTTTGTGCTATGAAGCTCTAACTTGGTATATATCATCCTTGGAAAAGTAAAAAATTTTGAAAAGGTTTTGGCTACAATCCGTCAAAGGTCAAGGTCACAGCAAGGTCATGACGTAAGCATGTTTTAGCGAAAATGCTTTATTTTAACTATGAACACTTTTAATCAATACATGATTGTTATACTCAATAAAAGGTGTTCAATGATTGTGTGACCTTGAAGGTCAAAGGTCAAGGTCATGAGATATGAGTTATTACAAAATGCACTAAATTTGGGTATAACTTTATCCCATTTAGCTTTTCAGAACTCATGAACATGTCTAAATGTTAATACTTCCAGGGAATCATTATGACATGTTCACTTTTAAGTTCAAAGGTCATGGTCACGAGTTATAAAATCACCGCAAAATTCCTTGTAAACGCGATAACTTGAAAAGTTTTTGTGCTATGAAGCTCTATCTTGGTATATATCATCCTTGGAAAAGTAAAAAAATTTGAAAAGGTTTCGGCTACAATCCGTCAAAGGTCAAGGTCACAGCAAGGTCATGACTTAAGCATGGTTTAGCGAAAATGCTTAATTTTAACTATGATCACTTTTAATCAATACATGATTGCTATACTCAATAAAAAGTGTTCAATTATTGTGTGACCTTGAAGGTCAAAGGTCAAGGTCATGAGATTTGAGTTATTGCAATACCTTGTTAACACAATAACTTGAAAAGTTTTTGTGCTATGAAGTTTAGATTTGTATATATTATCTCTTGAGAAGTACAACATTTTCTAAAAGTTTTGGGTACGAACTGTCGAAGGTCAAGGTCACAGCAAGGTCAACATATATGGAGAAAATGGATTAATTTAATTTTTAACACTTTATTTCATTACAATAATGTTATACTCAATGAAATGTGTTCATTGATTGTGTGACCTTGAGTGTCAAAGGTCAAGGTCACGAGAAAATTCCCAATTTGGTG
Source organism: Steromphala cineraria (assembly GCA_916613615.1). Lineage (NCBI taxonomy): Eukaryota > Metazoa > Mollusca > Gastropoda > Trochida > Trochidae > Steromphala > Steromphala cineraria. The sequence continues at coordinate 89,754,071 of OU744721.1, forward strand.
AGGCCTGTAAAAGGCGGAACAGGGTAAGGCGAAACCCCAAGTTCCGGGGCTGCTCTGCCTTTGCGGTATCCCGCAAACGCTAATCTAGTTCTGTCCATTTTTAAGTCATTTTTATTCATTTTGCTACATCAGTGTTATGCTCCAACCTTACACCCTCTGATCATGTTCATCTGTCTCTCCAATCAGGGCTAATATTTCCAGTTCTACTCAATTTCATCCGCAGTAAGTTATTGCCAGGTTTTTAGATTGACTTTCAGTAAATACTCTTGTAGATCTTAGCAAAACCTTGACGAAACATTGATTTGACATGAACATTGATAAGTATCACGGCTAGACAGCTAACTGAGAGAAACATCATGTATATTTGCAGGTATCATTCACTACACGTATATACCACCCGAATATCAACAGTAACGGAAGCATCTGTTTGGATATTCTACGGTCACAGTGGTCGCCCGCACTCACCATCCAGAAGGGTAAGAGTTATCTCCCTTGATCAGCTTTCTCATCATGCCTTTTTGATTCCAACTTTTTTTAAATGATCCTTTAAGTTAAGCATTTATTTTTATTGTCAATCAATTTTGTGAGTCATTTCTACCACACTGCTCGCTCAATTAATTTTTGTTACCTGAAAAACAAAAGTCAAATTAGTTTAAAGTTTTCTCAATCAATATGACTCATTTAAGGTATGAAACAACAACATTAAGTGGTTTATGTGGAAGTTCACGGAATTGCTTTTTCTACCATTTGTTGACAAACTTACTCTTATAGATGTATCGGGGTTACTATTCAGTTAAGGGAAAAGGCATGATTGCCAATAGAATTTGGAGAAAATGGATTTGAATAGTGCCGTTATCATTGGAAGACAGATTGATTGTAGTTAAGATTGAATTGAAACTAATGTTGGTTATTATTCTGAGTTAAGGAGAAACTATTGTCGATATCTTCAAATTATAAATGGATGATATATATCTAGAAAACTTGCATAATCATGAATCTTTCAATTGGATTGAGCCAGTTTTTGTATGATATCGGAGTATTCTTGATGTTTGTAGAACTAATGGAGTGTTTGTTCTTCTGTTCCAGTTCTGCTCTCAATATGTTCGCTGCTCACCGACCCTAATCCAGACGATCCACTAGTTCCAGAAATAGCTAGAATATATAAGACTGATCGCGAGAAGTACAAGAAACTAGCGCGGGAATGGACTGCCAAATATGCAGCATTGTGAGCCCCAGGAGTCTCTCAGTGTTTCTCAGTTATAAACTCCTGACAGTGAGAGGCAGTGCCACGAGCTGCGACCCCTGATCGGGCGTGGCTCCTCCCTCCCCATCTGACACTGAGAGGCAGTGCCACGAGCTGCGACCCCTGATCGGGCGTGGCTCCTCCCTCCCCATCTGACACTGAGAGGCAGTGCCACGAGCTGCGACCCCTGATCGGGCGTGGCTCCTCCCTCCCCATCTGACACTGCCTGCCACTGTCCATACTTCCCATGTTTGTATGTCCGTACACCGTCACTGTCAACTCTTTTGTATAGATTTGTTCTCGATGCTCTTAATGTCACAGTCATTGTTTTAATGCAGGCCAGGTTTTGTTCATACCACTCATTCATCGTCATGATCAGCCTCATTCTTGTGACAGTTTGTTGAATATTTTGTAAATATTAAATCATCTCATTTGAAGACAATTTGTTATGATTTTTATCAAGAGCTATTCCTGCTTATCATCAAGCAGCAGATAATACAAAATCTCAGAAAAGAATTTTGTCAATTTGGAAAGCTTAATCTTTGCAAGTTGCTCATTCAAATGTTCATCGATTTACACACAAAATGACATCTCCTACAGTACAGACGAGGTGGCACACATTCCGGACCCAGAGTTATTGCTGTGTATCAGTACCAACAAATACTTCTCAATAGAATCGGTTCCAGCGTTAATGAGTCCACAACTGGTTGCAGTAGTTTCATGCCCTAAATACTTGCTATGAGCATTGGCCAGGCAAGATCAGTACACAAATGATACGCATATCAACAATATGGATTGGACAGCTGTATGAAACCATTATCAGGGTTCCTGTTAGTATTTAGTGTAACTCATTCCTACCTCTGTATTATTTGGGCACCTTCTGGGATAGAAATGGAGATCTATGCAATCAAACTCAGTTCTGAGTCAAAGAATATGCTTCAGGGTTATCATTCAAGCCTCAGTAAGTTCCATATGGTTTTGGAAAAAAAATAATTTAGACTGATTTACGCTCAAAAGAATATAATGCCAATTGAAGGCAACTGAAATATGGATAGTCCTCATTTGAGGCGACAATGCTTCCATGCATAAGATTCAATATGTTGCTCCAATTGACATATGTAGCAGCCTCAAAAATAATTGATTTACATCATGTATGTTTGTGTAGATGTGGAGAGAAAATGTACATTACAAGAAGAGGAAGTAAATACACGTAGGATCATAGGAGTGGGTACAGGTGTACGTCACTATCGAGTCTCACAGGCCCTTTAAAAAACAAAACACTCAGCATTGGTCATATACATAGGAGTTTCAATTTGATGAATATAGCTACCCTATTGAAATTATTTAAAAGTACCAGAATTGAACATGGTGTGAGTCCGAACTGAATCATAAACGTATGAGCAACGTGTATGTTAAAGAAGCACTTCGGGTGGACTGTGGCAACTCGGTCAGTAGATGTTCCACGTTCCGGAGGGTGGACTGGCAACACGGTCAGTAGATGTTCCACGTTCCGGAGGGTGGACTGTGGCAACACGGTCAGTAGATGTTCCACGTTCCGGAGGGTGGACTGTGGCAACACGGTCAGTAGATGTTCCACATTCCGGAGGGTGGACTGTGGCAACACGATCAGTAGATGTTCCACGTTCCGGAGGGTGGACTGTGGCAACACGGTCAGTAGATGTTCCACGTTCCGGAGGGTGGACTGTGGCAACACGGTCAGTAGATGTTCCACGTTCCGGAGGGTGGACTGTGGCAACACGGTCAGTAGATGTTCCACGTTCCGGAGGGTGGACTGTGGCAACACGGTCAGTAGATGTTCCACATTCCGGAGGGTGGACTGTGGCAACACGATCAGTAGATGTTCCACGTTCCGGAGGGTGGACTGTGGCAACACGGTCAGTAGATGTTCCACGTTCCGGAGGGTGGACTGTGGCAACACGGTCAGTAGATGTTCAACGTTCCGGAGGGTGGACTGTGGCAACACGGTCAGTAGATGTTCCACGTTCCGGAGGGTGGACTGTGGCAACACGGTCAGTAGATGTTCCACGTTCCGGAGGGTGGACTGTGGCAAGACGGTCAGTAGATGTTCCACGTTCCGGAGGGTGGACTGTGGCAACACGGTCAGTAGATGTTCCACGTTCCGGAAGGCCCCCTGTGGATGTTAAAGGTAAAACAAATGTCCGAAGGAAGGATTTGATTATGACTCGTCAAATAAAAAATCGACAAGATATTTTCAAAGTATAGCATTTGTTCCCAGCATTATTAACGACCACTTGCAGCTGTCAAAGGTTTCGGCAAGATAGATAGGCAGACACCTAAATGCACACGATGGTCACCTGCGAGTTTAATCTAATCTTGAGTTCTCCGACATCTCCATTGCTGGTCCTACTACTTTCACGCCCAACGGATTACAACTGATAAACATGGATGCACCAGTGAGTTCCAGACGCCAAACAATAGGACAATGGCTGAAAAACTGCTTAAGCAGCATTAAACACTCACTCACTCACTCACTCACTCAAACGAGAACCCATGCAATGGGAACAAAATCATTACCAAGCGCTAAAAAGTTCAGAACTTAACCTTGGCCTTGCAAGATCATGGCGAATATCCTCCGGAATTCGGGGAGTATAGAAGTGTTTTAGGGTTCACACAGCGCACTTCAACAACGTGGCTTCGAACAACCTAACCATAACAGTCCAGATCTGGCATAATGGATTATTATTAAGTTATCGTAATTTGAACTCGAGTCTCACTAAATGCGTGGTACAAAGATTTAGCGATGCTGATGATCTCAAGACGGCAATCAAGGCTTGGCTGAGGGACCAATCAGGTGACTTCTATTTCAAGTGCATAGATATGCTCAAATTGCCTCATCATATCGGGGTTAAGGGAGATTAAAAATATTTTTTTTAAATTTCGCGTTCTATCAACATATGGACCTTTACGTATATGAGTCAAAGACCTTTTCTTTACAGAGTAGTTCGCTTCGGTGTTTCACAATAGCATTCAGCTTACATCTCCATCATTGAACTGCAGGAATAGTGGAAAGCAGACCATAAGATTTAGTAATGTCATGCTATCTCTGCTATTTAAGTTCCCGAACATAAGTATTCCCTGTGTTGTAACAAAGTAGACTAATGTCATAGGATTGGTGACCCTGTGACCCCTACCAAGGGGAACCACATTGGCAACGCTACAGCACTATTGAATATGAAGCGTGGTGAGCTACAGAGCCAATGGCTCTATTTTTCTCTATAGAAAGCTGAAAATGTCTGTTCAGATTCCTAAGTTATATTAGAAGGATTCTAGATTGTACATTAAATTTTAGTGACCCCGTGGTCCCAAGTAACGGGGGTGCCCATTTGTCACACACTAAAGCAAAATTGATATGAAGCCTGATGAGCTACAGAGCCAATGGCTCTATTTTTCATGGTCTTCTCAAGAAGCACAAGGAATAGAATGCTGAATTGTTGTGTAGAGACTCCATAGGTAACTTATTTTAATCATCTGTTGTTTTAACCGATCAGGAAATATTATTTTGTTGATTATACCCTTGGTAATTTGTTTTTCATGTTGGCGTTTAAGATAAAAAGACATACCACAAATTCTGAACTTGTCTAATTGTGGTTTTCTTATTGTATGCTGTGAAGAAGGCGGTACAGAGATTAATAAAACGTATCAACTATTCGTCACAAAATAAACATTGCAAATATTGTAAATGTTAATTTGAAAACAAAGAATAGGCTACGATCTTTTTCAGATGAATTCATTCAAGACATGCAATGCAACTTGGGATGTTTGACGACCATTACACCATACAATTGACACTTTACCCTGCACTGTACTCTGACCATGTTGGCACTGCATGTCCATACTTTACTGAGAAAAAGACAAAAGACCAACCTGACAAATGATATTATTTTAAAGTCTTTGGCAAAAAATCATTATCTTACAATGTATTCTCTTTAGCCATGCCTTATGAAATTTAAAACTTGAAAATCTTACAAGTGGAACAAAGCACCCTGTTATGATCATGAAAGATGTGATCACTGCTTCAGGTTTCATCACTATAATAGTGTCAATAGTGAAGACAAAGCCTCATCTCTACAACTGAAAACAAATAATTACAAGAAATAACATATGTCATATTTGGCTTCAACAGATCGTTTTAGATCAAGACTCTTGATATAGGCAACTCTGCTATATCCAGTGTTCCTGCACTTAGTGCTCCCAGCAACTCTGCTACATCCAGTGGTACTGCACTTAGTGCTCCCAGCAACTCTGCTACATCCAGTGTTACTGCACTTAGTGCTCCCAGCAACTCTGCTACATCCAGTGTTCCTGCACTTAGTGCTCCCAGCAACTCTGCTACATCCAGTGGTACTGCACTTGGTGCTCCCAGCAACTCTGCTACATCCAGTGTTTCTGCACTTAGTGCTCCCAGCAACTCTGCTACATCCAGTGTTCCTGCACTTGGTGCTCCCAGCAACTCTGCTACATCCAGTGTTCCTGCACTTGGTGCTCCCAGCAACTCTGCTACATCCAGTGTTTCTGCACTTAGTGCTCCCAGCAACTCTGCTACATCCAGTGTTCCTGCACTTGGTGCTCCCAGCAACTTTGCTACATCCAGTGGTACTGCACTTGGTGCTCCCAGCAACTCTGCTACATCCAGTGTTCCTGCACTTGGTGCTCCCAGCAACTCTGCTACATCCAGTGTTACTGCACTTAGTGCTCCCAGCAACTCTGCTACATCCAGTGGTACTGCACTTGGTGCTCCCAGCAACTCTGCTACATCCAGTGTTCCTGCACTTAGTGCTCCCAGCAACTCTGCTACATCCAGTGTTACTGCACTTGGTGCTCCCAGCAACTCTGCTACATCCAGTGTAACTGCACTTAGTGCTCCCAGCAACTCTGCTACATCCAGTGGTACTGCACTTGGTGCTCCCAGCAACTCTGCTACATCCAGTGTTCCTGCACTTGGTGCTCCCAGCAACTCTGCTACATCCAGTGTTACTGCACTTAGTGCTCCCAGCAACTCTGCTACATCCAGTGGTACTGCACTTGGTGCTCCCAGCAACTCTGCTACATCCAGTGTTCCTGCACTTGGTGCTCCCTGGGTCCCCCGTGGATTGGTTCACATTTTAATTGCTTAACACTGAATAATGAACATCTATACGTGAACGATGTGTTTGCGTTATTCGTTCAAAACGATGGGTACATTTCGTGCTAAGATGTACATTATAGATATGTACAGATGTAATTTTACGGTTTTCACGTTTAAAAAGGTGTATCAAGCTCCTACCTGTTGGGTTTTCTCACTTTAGGTGACTCCAGAACCTTATTCGAACCATTTAAGGTGCAATGGATAGAGCCATAATTTGGTTTTGATCTTATGAGAAGTAAATGTGGTATCGGTTTAGTTGAGTTACAATCCTTCCTTTTCAAACATTGAAAGGGACAGTAACGCAGATTATTAATGACAGAGAATTAAACATCTTGTTACCCAACCCGTTAATGCGAAGTCGTAGGAAACAATAGCAAGTATTAACAAAGAACAATGGCCGCCACTTGTGTGTGATCACCTTTATTCATTTTAGGTAGGGAGACTTATTTGCTAACCTAAACACTAAAGATTGTACTCCGTAAAAGAACTGCGTTTTCTGGTTTAAAAACATTGTCTTGCATTCATTTTCTTGCAACAGGTAATATTCTGGTCTTTTTCGTTAGATCTTTTTATCTATTTGGAAACACGCTAAAATGTTAGGAATGAAGCTGAATATTAACATAGAGCTGATTGGGTGTAATGGTGAAGAGGGATATATGGATGACAACTTCTTGATTCATGGTATGCGACGTTTCCACACAGGTTATTGTGTCGTTATCAGGTTCTTTATTCTTATTATTGGGGTAATATGTCTTACCAAAACAATTAAATATGTTCATTTGTTAGCTTGTAAGAATTTGTTTAATGTTGGTCCTAATACCACCAAATGTCATTGTTTATGGTTACTGTGGACGTTACCCACTGTACATAAATACATAAATTACATACAAAAGCTTATGATATGTTTTTATATTATGATAATTGTGGATATGATAACTATGCTTCGTCTGTTCGTCATTATTGTTTTCGTATGGATTTGGATATGTGTGGTTATATCAAAGTGTGGGTAATGTATCACTGTTTCTTCAGATGTTTAAACAAGTTGCAGTTGACATGTATATTCAGTCATGGAATAGTATAATCGAAGATAGTTCAAGATATCGGTTGTGTAGACACTATAGAGGTTTACTTGTACCAGAGAAATATCTTACATTGCTCAATAAAAGGCATAGAAATATTTGTGTGAGGATTAGAGCATGTATTCAAAAATTAAAGGTAAATGAGGGGCGGTGGCTTAGAATAAATTATAATATGTCCTATGTGCAGTAAAGGCATCAAGGATGAGTTCCAGAATGTTATCATGATATAAGAATGTACCACAGCCTTATTATATTAATCCATCCAATTATGAATTCAATCAGTTACTATCATCTTCATCTGCGGAATTACTTTATGGTCTATGTAAATATTTGTGTATGAGTTTTGTATTAAGACAAACACTATCAATAGTTAGATTTATATTTTAAACATATGTAGATCTATATATTAATTTTTTCACTATGCAATTTTGTTTCATATGTTCATTTGTGTTGAAAATGTATATAACCATGTATATGGGCCGATGGCCTTCATACGAATAAACGACATGACTTGCCTTTTCGTTTCGATACCATGAATAAAGAAGTTGGGTGTATTATCATAGTAAGTATGCACCCTTCTGTATAAGTTCTTCATGTATATACATCTTTCAATTCATGAATGTACATTAAAATGAAAATCCCCCCCCCCCCATATGACTGTATTATGGTATCCTCATGCCGCTGTCTGTGGCCTGAGTGTAAATAAAGTTCAGTTCAGTTCAGTCAAAAGAGAAACATTAGACATATGATTAGGACAGTGTAGCGTTCCATGGGAATTGCAGTGGATAAACCAGCCAGCGATAAATGCATAAATGCAAAACATTTCATGACAAGATCACATTTAACTGACATGGTTAATCCTCTGAACCAGTGGACGCCATTAATGAATTAATGTTTAATTAATACTTCTCAGAAAAAAGAAACGCATAGCCAATGTTTTGTTTTTTATATGGTGTTTATAAAATGTACTACGCACTTGCAACTAAGCAGTTTGTCTGAAATACTTGTTCTAGAAACCATTTCAGAGCTTGAAACCAGTGCCATTAAACATGCTTTTCCAATCAAGTCTGTGTTTGATTTAGTCAATAGAGCATAGATTTAAAACGACCAACGCGCTTCATTTTGCATACACAGTCGAAATAAAATTGCTATTAAAACCCGGGTTCTGGCATTTGTGAAGTTTGATCTTGGACTACCTGATTCAACAGAACAATGCCATCCGTCAATCAGTTGAAGGACGGCGAGTACAAGCGATGTTTGCAAGTACATCTGTTGTGCCCAAGTTTAGATCTATGACATATTCTTAATAATCACTGTTTTTATAACTACCGAATTTAAAAAAATATTTTTAAAGAATGTTTTTCAATCTAGACTAGCAGAATTACGATCTAGACTGTATTTAGGAGATAAACCTAGTGTGTTTAAAATCAGAGACATGTTATACTGGATTGATAGCGAATAAATTTTAAATTGAAACCGAACGCGCTTTCAATCCAAAATTGATCACGTTTGATTTTCCAGGAGAACCAATCAGAATCTAGTATTCATCACCTTTACTACATGCAGAATATTGATATTGGTCTCAGCTCTGCAGGGTAGAATATTTTGGATGAAGAAAACAATCTGGGATACAACAATCTGTCTTTATTACCCATGCTTGGGCATTTGGGGTAGAATTTCAGAACATTTAAAGGTATTGTAACATGTTTATCCAATCTATATCTATATATAATTAAAATAGTGTTTTGTTGAATGAAATGTTATCCAAGCGCGTTACGGGAATATTCCGGGTTCGCCAGGGCTGTGTAATATCACCTTCATTGTTTTCATATATATCAATGACTTAGTCTCAGAAATTAATAGTTTTAACTGTGGGATCAACATTGACGGTACCATGCTTAGCCCTTTGGTATATGCAGATTACTTATCTTTAGTTGCTCCTGGTGTAATATCTTTGTAGCGAATGATAAACTGTGTATCTTACTGTCGTTCACGATGGCGTTTGATGATAAGTACTAAAAATCAAAAGTTATCCATTTTCGTACTCCCGGTGCTATCAAGTTTGTTATGTGTTTACCGTTGGCCATGATGTGATAGATTATAGTATTGTATATAAATACCCTGGGATTTGGTTTAATGTACATTTAGACTAATTTAGTCTAACTACATCTAGCTTTAATAATACTCGCTACACATTGGCAGTGTAGTATGTATGAAGCGAGTCTTATTGAAGCTAGAATACTTATTTAGATTTGAATTTTACTGTTAAAGAAATTGCTTAATCTGCGAGAAGTGTATTTGGTGTTATTATTTGTAAGTTGAAGAATCTTGGTGGCGTAAACGTCAGTTTAGTTGTATTAATGCAGTCCAAAATAGAGCATGTAATTGTTTTGATGTAGGTTACAAGGAATCTATGAGCAGGACAACGTCTTTAACTAACATAAGCATAAAATAGAAATATTACGTTTTTTCGTGCAGAATTCAAGGAACTAGTATTGATACTAATCGACTTGAAAGTAGAATATTTAAGTAGTATTTTAAATTTAGAAAATCGTGGAATAAAAATGTATTATTTCAATTGTCTTCAGAAAATTTTCCTCTTCCGGATATTTTTTAATATTGATTTCAATGTTTCTTAACAGTGGCTCATTTAATTGGTTTATGATGATTGGTTGAAATATATATGAGACGATAAGGTTCTTTTAACTAGTGATAAACTTCGTACCTATCGATTTTTTTCAAAACTGATCTCAATACAGAAAGTTATACCTTTACATATTGAGGTTGGCAGGTTTTCAGAAAGTTGCCTTAGTCCTAGCTATATTTAAACACTATCGATGATAAAACCAATTTTTTTGCTAAAGTGTAAGTTTTATTCTGGTTTTTATATGTGTTTGTTTGCAGGCAGCGAGACAATGCGAAGTATATTATTTATTGGTTGGTGAAGTCTCTGTCTGTGCATGAAGGTTTCTGACAGCGGTAATACAAGCTGATCAAGTTCAAGATACACTAATCGGATAATTCTCAAAGATAAGCTGACACGGCATTTGCAGTAGTATACTCTTAATCGTTTATTAACGCAGGACTGAGTTCCGATATTAATTATGTAAGCATAATCTAGACGCCACTGCTGACACTGCTGTGTGTATCGATTTGAAGACTTGTCGCCTGTCCCACAACTGCCTCCACGGTTCACCTGTGGCGTTCCACCTGCCGCTACATACATGCATCCACCTAGTTGATCATTCACAGCCTTCCACTACACTACAGCGCATATAAATTATTAATTCAAAATTGATTTTTACAAAGGCCAGTCCACTGTCGTGTGGGTATGCACCGCTGCAACATTGGTGACAGTTAAGTGCTGTTCTGTCTATGACTCTGATTATTTGAGAGTGTTTATTCGCCAGGTGTTCGCAAACGACAGGTAATTCGAGGGGCACAACGGGTAACCCTTCGCAGAAAACTCGTGAAAATATTATGTTAATATATGTGGCGGTTATCTCCCTTTGAACATTCGACTGAGCAGTGAGCGCCATCTTTCGGCCGGAAGCTGTATATAGAATGGTTCTTGATTAGAAGGCCGGTGAGTTGCCATTCCGTAGTGGACTAGGATTTGTCGTCAGGTTGTGATATTGTGTGCTACCCTTTGTGTTTACATCCCGGAGTACCTCACGGAGATCGGAGGGCATTTTCCAAGATTAAAAGGTCTGTATTCGATGTTTAAGGGCAGGCGCGCGGTACCAGCATCAGTTCATGTCTTCTGCCAGTCACTGAGTTAGATTAGATGCATTTCCATGGAACTGGCATAATGGTAGGCACGTGACCGACGCTCTAACCGGGTGGGCTGCTGTTATTCCATAGTTGGGATATATGGCTCATAACTGCACGGGAGGGTAGTTTATTGTAACAATGTAACACAATGTTTAAAGCGGAGTAGCTAGCGAGTTGAGCGACGAGAATGATGTTAATGTGATGAGATTGTAGAACACAGGACCATTGTCTTGTAGCGTGCTGTCATCCCGACTGTAACTGTTAGTTGTATCGTCACCTGGTGACTCACTCAGTCACATCGACTTACAGCAGTACACGAGGTGATTGTTGGTAATTTGTTTATTATGCAGGTTAATCACAATGCATACTAACTCGGTGTACACTTACTAGTACAGCATAAAGACTGTGGGGACTAAGAAATATAACTGGTCATTAGCGTTTGTCATTGGTGTTAGGCATTATATATCTTATGTCATTAAACGATCAATATCTAGCATTTTACTATGAGTAATTTGGAATATCTTATCTTCAGATTTTATTTTGCTCCAGTGTAAGTTTATTTGGGAGTGGCTATAGAATGTTGTTGCTAATGTTTAAATCTCTCTGTTGAAGTTCACATCTTTTCCTGGGTGATGAATGAGATGATGTAATGAAAGGAATCATCCTAAATTTTATTTTTCTTACTATGGGACATGATGGTCTTAATAAATTTCTTAGAATATGGGATAATTTATATGGTTGGTTTTCATAATTATGTTTCTCTACAAATTGGGATGATTGTGGTGGACTTGTACAAAACTAGGAAATGGATGTGATAATGTGTTGATTTGATTTTAATGTGTTGTAGGCTTATCAAGAAAGTGATAAAAACAAAGATGGAATTTATGTTGTTATTATTTTATGTTTGGCAGTCTACAGAGAACTATTAAGAGTACTTTTCAAATAATATTTGTTTTTCTACTACTTGTAAACTATAAGGTTGTATGGATAACAACATCAAGACTGTAAACTACAATGTAGTATGGATAACAACATCAAGACTGTAAACTACAATGTAGTATGGATAACCACATCAAGACTAAACTATAAGGTTGTATGGATAACCACAATAAGACTGTAACTATGATGTAGTATGGATAACAACATCAAGACTGTAAATTATAATGTAGTATGGATAACCACATCAAGACTGTAAACTATAATGTAGTATGGATAACAACATCACGACTAAACTATAATGTAGAATGGATAACCACATCAAGACTGTAAACTATAATGTAGAATGGATAACCACAATAAGGCTGTAAACTATAATGTAGTATGGATAACAACATCACGACTAAACTATAATGTAGTATGGATAACAAAATCAAGACTGTAAACTATAATGTAGTATGGATAACAACATCAAGACTAAACTATAAGGTTGTATGGATAACCACAATAAGACTGTAACTATGATGTAGTATGGATAACAACATCAAGACTGTAAACTATAATGTAGTATGGATAACCACATCAAGACTAAACTATAAGGTTGTATGGATAACCACAATAAGACTGTAACTATGATGTAGTATGGATAACAACATCAAGACTGTAAACTACAATGTAGTATGGATAACCACATCAAGACTAAACTATAAGGTTGTATGGATAACCACAATAAGACTGTAAACTATAATGTAGTATGGATAACAACATCACGACTAAACTATAATGTAGTATGGATAACAAAATCAAGACTGTAAACTATATTGTAGTAAGGATAACCACATCAAGACTAAACAATAAGGTTGTATGGATAACCACAATAAGACTGTAACTATGATGTAGTATGGATAACAACATCAAGAATGTAAACTACAATGTAGTATGGATAACCACATCAAGACTAAACTATAAGGTTGTATGGATAACCACAATAAGACTGTAACTATGATGTAGTATGGATAACAACATCAAGACTGTAAACTATAATGTAGTATGGATAACCACATCAAGACTGTAAACTATAATGTAGTATGGATAACAACATCACGACTAAACTATAATGTAGAATGGATAACCACATCAAGACTGTAAACTATAATGTAGAATGGATAACCACAATAAGGCTGTAAACTATAAAGTAGTATGGATAACAACATCACGACTAAACTATAATGTAGTATGGATAACAAAATCAATACTGTAAACTATATTGTAGTAAGGATAACCACATCAAGACTAAACTATAAGGTTGTATGGATAACCACAATAAGGCTGTAAACTATGATGTAGTATGGATAACAACATCACGACTAAACTATAATGTAGAATGGATAACCACATCAAGACTGTAAACTATAATGTAGAATGGATAACCACAATAAGGCTGTAAACTATAAAGTAGTATGGATAACAACATCACGACTAAACTATAATGTAGTATGGATAACAAAATCAATACTGTAAACTATATTGTAGTAAGGATAACCACATCAAGACTAAACTATAAGGTTGTATGGATAACCACAATAAGGCTGTAAACTATGATGTAGTATGGATAACAACATCACGACTAAACTATAATGTAGTATGGATAACAACATCAAGACAGTTAACTACAATGTAGAAGGGCAAATGATGATAGACACTTGCTGAGACTTGCACCATATGTTGTTGATGTTGTTACATACCTGTATACTATTGTATACTAAATATCAAATATTTATTTTGATAGTTAAAGTTACAATATATATCAAAAGGAAAATCTGAACAAAATGCATGGCAACGAATAATGTTACATGTGTTTGTTCTTGAAATATTGGGTGATATAAATCTGTTTGCAAGCATTTGAAATATTTTAAAGCCGTGAAGCTGCAGTTTTTAGTCCGTCCGTCCGTCCGTAAACTTTCACGAAAAAGACTACTCCTCCTAAACGAATCTAGATATCATTCTGAAATTGTAGTATGTTATACCCATGGTGATTCCTCACAGAAATATTGAAATATTGACTTTTCAGCTGCAGATGACACATCATTATTATTAAATTTTAAGCTTTCATCAAGTGATCACTCGCACCATATAAACTCTAATTTTAACTTACTAATCATAATAATATCTTGAATATGGATTATTTAAGATTGTCATGCAAGTTGTTCTATATTTTTAAGTGTTTCTAAAATAAATTAAGATGAACGACAAACATAATTAATTAATTTGTTTAAAATCTTTAGGGCAACTAGCTGCAAAAGCCCAATCACATTAAACATCATGTTAAATTTTAAACAATGGTATCTCCCTTATATTCCTTTAAATACCACACATAAGGGGTCAACCAGAGTTCAGATATTCCTGTTGAGTCCACTATGCTTTTCTAATACACATCCCAATACAGGCTGCTAGCATCACAGTGTCAGCTGCTAGTCTGTTGCATAATCAACCTGACCCAATTGATATGGTAGAGCATTATGCTATATGGCCATGTGTATGCAATAAGAGTTATTTTGCATCAGGTTCCAGTTCCTGTGTTTTACTCATATTTGTACCATTTCTTTATCTAACAGAAGTTCTTCTTGACACAAAATCAATTTAGGACATAAGCTAACTATGTTTTGTGAAATTATATATATTTTTCACAACAATGCATGTTCTCTCCCGTCAAGTCTTTAAATACCACACATAAGGGCTTAGCCAGAGTTCAGGTTTACATGCTCAGCACACTATGCTTCTCCAAATACACAAAGCCAAATACACAAATTGCTACACTCTCCTAAAAAACATGATGGCAGCCATAATCAATTATCATATAAAAAATGGTTACACAATTAAACCATATTACCACATCATTCATTATAAGGTGAGCTTCTGTACCCTCGGTTCTTTTATTTTCTCTTGTAAAGCCTTCTTTGAGTTCATTTACGAAAACTGAAACAAAAGTTAAGAGAGAAACTTGAATTGCCTTAAGTATAAGCAAGAGAAATTAGTTTTAAAAAACATTTTATCTAAAGCTGTGGCAATATACCATATTTCCTCACATTATTACCTCTTTTGATATTCTCAATAACCTCACTTAATTGTCTCCAATAGTTCCCTCTATGATGGTTTCAATTGTTTTACTCACTAATGACCCCTTCAAAAACTGCCTCCAATAACAAGTTGCCTCCTCAAAAAACTCAGTCAATTATCTCAATACCTGCCTCAAGTTACCTCAAAATCGCTCGTTAATAGCTGCCTCAATAACTGCTAAACCACCACAACTTCTACATGACCTCATTCAATAACTTTCTTCATTATGATTTACACACATATTCACTTGTTTACAAATCATGTTTACATGTCTTACATTGTCTAGTAGTATAGCACATCATACTGCATTAAGTATGATCATCTGTTCTAAATATAAGAGATGTGCACTTGCACCTGTGCATGAATGATGTATATGACCCCTGATACCTCTTCTTCCTCAGGCTATGAGCACAGAGTAGACAGAAGCAGAGAGACAGAAAGAGAAAGATGCAGACCACCCAGGTTATTGTTGTCGTCGTGGCGACGCTCTGTGCACTATACGCTGCAGTTGACGCCAGGCCGAAGGATAAGGTAAGAACATGCTTATTTTCAACAAGATCTTTAAGCAGTAGTAAAATTATATTCATTATGTTAGAATATTTCTCTGATACAAGACTTTTGTTTCCCTTCATTCTGATTGGTTGATTTGAAGATCTTGATTGACATTTGAGATCCTGCATACCAGTTGATTGATTGACTATAAGGTGATACTTCTTGTTCATAATGTGATACACTCAAGTTTTCATTATCCGCTTCTTGACATCTATATCATTACACACACATCTCACATGAGTCATTATCTGTTTCTAAATTGTGTTAACTAAGGATGAGTATCGCAATATATTCCGATACAGAATAGTGTATTGTGATACATATTGCAATATATTCCGATACAGAAAAGTGTATTGTGATACATATTGCAATATATTGGTGCCTTTCAAAAATAAGATTTATTGATTATTTTCAGAAGTGTGAACTGATAGGTATCATGTTATTTCTGTATTGCTATATACCGATAATACAGCCATCCTTGGTGTTAACACATTGAAACCAACAATTGCTCTAACTCATTGAAGTGTTAAACCTTATTTATTTTCACTAGATGTTGCTTTAATATAGTGTGATGGGTTTATATCACAAAGTGTTCTCACACCACATTGTTAAATGACACTTCCACAAAGTCAAGGTTTTCAACTGGGTAGGTTTCACATGTTGATGACATTTAAGATTGATTATGACCTTCAGAAAAGTTCGAGATATGTATTGTTATTCTTTAGTTTACTGTTGATGTGTCGGAAATTGTTTTGTGACTTCAGTATGCCAAGACTTCTCTAGAGGGTCCCCTTGTCTGTCCATGTTTTGTATGATATATTCAATGTTTAGTATTGAATGATTTAATGCATGATGTTTTCCTAACCAAATGTCATGTTGATCATGAATAATGTGCATTTATATATTTTCTGGGATTCGTGGTTATTTAGCAAATTTTGATATTTATATATAAACCACTGATCTAATATGTTGGTTTTTACCTGAGTTTGCTTGTGTTTTGATAATGATGAATCTGACACCATGAAGCTAAGCAACTATTGATATCAAGTCTCACTGGCCTGGCTGATATCCCAAGTGGTGGTTTGAATGGTTTGAACACAACAAGGTACAATGTTCTACATAGTTTTGCAGAGTTTTTCATATTGCATACAATAATGATAATGTTTGTAACAATGTTTAACAACATTTTCCATATAAATTCTTTTATAGCTGATATATGGGTACTTTGCAATACATTCTACAAGCGCTCTTTCCAACAATTTCTTTACATTCAGATGGTTTATTAGTGTTGTTTCATGTGAGAATGCATGCTTCGGCTTTCTCTTGTGACTACAAGCTCATGTTATTATCATCTATTCATCGATGTAACAATATAACAGTTATCCGAAACAAGCAATATCCGTCAACATCCCACAAATTGATGATTTGAAACCATTATTAATTTCGTATTGTGTGACAATGTTGATAATTGCAGTCAATTTGATCCTTCCAATTAGTGTTGTGCTAATGTCCAAGCATTCTTATTGTCATCATGGCCAGGTTATTGATCAGTAATGGCTGCGGCCATCTCTCCAATTAGCTGGACTATCTGGCCCCGAGTGTTGGGGAGTGTATGTAGGGCAGCCATGTCCTGGGGTGGAGGGAGCGAGGGACTGGTCTAGGAGATGACACCTTAATCTTTAATAGCTACACAATGATGGCCGTGTCTAGCGGGCTCCCTTGATCCATTATGGTTATCCAGCACCGACTGTATGAATCAGGGATCAGAGTCCTCTGTATGTGGATGAGACGGGAGAGAGTTCTCTAAATGATGTTGTCCTTGAATTTTTATCATAATTTGTTGCCATTGATTGATTTGGCTGTTATTATTCAAAACTAATTATTAAAAGTTATCAAAATTAATAGCTTATATGAAAAGTGCTTCAGATATTTTTGGACCTTTTGGGTATTTACTACCTGTTTTGTTTAAAATTGAGTAATGTAGATTTTGATAGTGTACTATCTACTCCTCTGCTGGAAATACATTGACTATTATCAGGTGGGGTTGATAAACACCAATGACTGTTGAACATGCAAATAAAGCGATGAACTGATAACCAACACCTCAGGTTGACCGTGTGTTAATGTATGAATACCATTTTGATGTTGCTTTAATTAAGCTTTTATCTATGTTTGATCTGGATGAATTCCAGCAGTAACGAACTCATTAGTCAGGAGTCAGCTGTCATATGTTGTGTCCCATCTGTGACATAAAGTGAAAATGGAGATATCCAATATACATGTACATCATATTGTAGTTGTGATCAAAGCTCATTAACACTCATCAAGCAGGGAATTCATTTGGAAGTGTTGCAGAATGTTGCATACAAGTAACACATCATCACCTGTTGTAAACCACTCGTCTGCGCCTGTCAGCACTGCTGGCCCAATAGTTCACTGTTTTTATTCTTCAATCCTCCATGACCTAACCTTACTAGAGATTTTCACTCAGAAGTTTACATCAAGCAAATCTTGCTGTTTTTCAAATAAAATGTTTGATCTCAAATCATTGTTAAATTGAGGACACCTATGCAGTATATTCACTATTGAATTATTTTTAGTTTTATTTTTTATTATATTTACCCTAATGCTAAAAAAAATTAAAAAAATTCTTCTTTATATTGAGTATCACACTCATGCTACAATATGTCATCTAAGCTACACAATGTAGATGTAAGACATATTTGCCATGTAGTAAGAAGTATTTGCGATACAAGTTTGCGAATCTTTCACTTCTTGCTGTCTTGCAAAATTCATAGAGACATGTGTCTTATCTATGACTCATGCACAGAATCTCCAGTCCTCAGTTTAGCTTGAGGAACAAAGGCCAACATCATCTGCAGTACAAGTTTTATATTTCAGATTATGAAACTGTATTTGAATGTCATATATATATATACAAGAAATAGAATTTTTTTTTATATCATCTTACATTATCCCTCTAATGTGTCATTTGTTTGACTTTTGACATAAGGAAGAGCAATTATTCACTACTTTGCATGTTCTTTTAGATATGGTTGTCAATTTCCTTTATGCTCTTTTGAATTATTTTTGTCGTTGGTGACTACATTAAATTTTAATTACATGTATATTTTTCATAACATAATAAAAACAGTAGGTGCAATGGACTGTATTGCATAGTGTGCATGTTTAAGTTTGAATGAACCAGAATGTGATATTGTCAACCTCCATTATCATACCAATTCCAATTGCTTAGCGCCAGATTTTCCATGTGTGTCACATGCTCTGCTACCTACAGTACCCTGTGGTATGTAAAGGCTGACTCACCGAGTATGCAGCGCCACCTATGAATCACATCTCCGCGCTGAATGCAACTAGAGTACATCTCAAATGTTTTAATAGAATATTCATAAGCTCATCTCCTGATGGCTGTTTAGAAATATGTCCTGAAAGCATCTCTTCAGTTCTTGTGTGGAGTGTTTACCAGCGCTATGGAAACATTGATCTGGGGCCTGGATGGGTGGATGATAGAGTATTGATGTATCTTGTTAGTCATTATAGTGACATAATTCCAGCCCAGTCTAGCTGCTTATAAGTGTCGTTAGCAATCAGCTTTAGAAAAGCTGCAGAAAAGGCAGAAGTGGAATGTGCTGAAATTGCTTGTTTTTATAACTCCAATTTGAAGTATCGACTAAGCAAATATTTTGTCATTTGAATAATTGGAGAAACTCTTTGCGATGTGAACATTTAGGCAAATTCATGTTCTCCTCTTTCAAACATTACAAATATATCTTCCTGAGATTTGTTCAGTCTTGTGATATTTTCATTAAGGTTGTCCTTAATAAACCTCGAAGTGTACATGATATAATTGCTGAGACATCCCGAAATCTTCCTTTGTTTGTATACTGACTAGTGAAATCTGAGCTTTAGTAACAGTATGAATTATGGGTTCATTTCATAAGCAACTCTCTACATAAGCAACTCTCTACATAAGCAACTATCTACTCCTGCAACTTTCTACAATTCAACATCCTTCAAGACTGAAAGTTTTTCCTGATTCAACTGCTTGTAGTTCTGAGAATGTTCTATGTGCAGGATCTGTTTATTCCTTCATCATTGTTGGGTTTGAACCCAAGACCTTAAACTGTAACGACAGTGGTCTTAAAAAGTGGAAACCCCTCATTTGCAAGCAGACGCTCACCCTAGTTTCAGAGCAGGACAAGAGCTGCCTCTGCCACAGGAATAATCACCTTATACATTGAGGCACATTCCCAATATACAGCATTGTCTACAATCAAACGAGAGAATACCAATAGTCATAAAAACACTCATTTCCAATACTTTCATTTCAAGTTAATTCCTTGGTGGTCTGTTGTGACATTTGATGTCTGCCAATTCATGAATAAGTCAGTATCGAGGAGGAATTCTGATGCATCGCCATGCCTCATTCACAACCAGTTTGACCCGGTACTTGACCTGGTGTGTTCCCTGAGAGAGAGTTTATTCTTCTGACGTCTCCACTGCACATCCATCACAGAGTCTCTGGTCCTGCCTCGCCTGCTGTAGGTCGTTGTGCTTGGTAGTTTAGTAGGAGGAGGGGGTGGGACCTTGATCTCAAAATACTGGTCAGACAGGTCCAGATGTAGATATATCGAGTTTAGAAGTGGGCTTCAGGTTTTAGGTATCAGTCAGTTCACATTGGAAGATAAACACACACCCAGGGCTCTGACGTTTTCTCTATGAGTCCATTATTCTTCCTGAAGGCTAGGCTTGTATCCTCCTCAGGCTGATATTGGGAGATTGTGTACTGACTATTTGTGTATTGATCAGTTGTATTTTATCTACCAGTATTCTTATTAAACCAGTCAATGACAGACACAGTGAGGTAATAAACCGATGGTAGTTCCCTGATCTAAAAGATAACCACAGCATGTCCATGTATTACCCCCAACCAGAATTCAAGAGATGATGTGTAAAACATTTGAATGAGATCTTTGATATGCGCAGGCACTTGGTGTTCTATTCAGTGATTCAATGGGTTATGGGAAAGAGACTCACTCCATCACAACTCCAACAATTACAGAGCTTGACCAGATTTGCTCTTGCCATCATCATCAGGTAGGCTAGAGGCAGTTGCCATGGAGATGCATGCTTCTAGAGAAGGTTTCTGACCCACTGCTGAGTCTGGTTAGTTTGATTATGAGTACTCGAGGGATGTCAGGACACATTGATTGGGACACGGATGTTGCAGAACTTGCCTGTTGCCTTGTCAGTCTAACTCGTATTGATCTTATCTGGACGAGATGTGCGTCTTTACACAGTGTGTGTCATTCTCTGTATCGATGTAACTCTGTCCCACTCTTGGACTTCAGTCTTACAAGGCTTTCCTAACTCAACAGTGAAATGCTTTCTCTCTTCTGTTTATGTTAGCTCTTTTTTGTTTGAAAATACTCCCTCTTACAAGGCTTCCCTGAATCGAGATGTTTTTCCCTCTTCTGTTTATCTTAGCTCTTTCTTGCTTGAAAATACTCCCTCTACAGTTAGTGGAAGTTGATGGTGTTGTCGTATTGCCTGTGGTTTATTGCCGAAAGTTAGAACTATGGAATGGTATCATTGATACTTGTCTAGTAAGATTGTTAAGATTGTTTCACTGGAAAGGTTTTATACTTAGGTACATACAATTCCAACTTTTGAAAATGACTTACAAGGAGAACAGATGAAAACACATATCCGGATAATAACTAAAACTTAAGAATGTAAAATTCATCATGTGTTTGATTGGACAAGAGCAGTAATTTACCAAACATTTTCTCAAACTTAGCCAAAACAGATAGTGGTTTTAATCTTTCATGAAGTAAAGGCCAGGACAAGTGCTGAGTGTCTGGTATGTATGACATCACACCAGGACATGGTAGAGCAATCAAGGGGCGTGATTGTCTTGTACAAGTAAAGAAACTAGTGTGGACTCCATGGAATACTGATTCAGTATTTATACCACAGCGCCGGAGTCCAGCATTGTGTAATTACAACTAGCATTAAATATTGACGGTTGTCTGTAGCAGGGTACCTTAGGGCGTTTAACTTCCTTTAGATATTACAGTAGGAGCTCAAGCAACTTTTGGTTTACATGCAGCTCATCTCTTATTTCGGTGTTGCCAAATGTTGAAGTGATAGTTCCCCAGCCGCTACTGATAAGGGAACAAGCCTTCCATCCTTGTGTTGCCAAATGTTGAAGTGATAGTTCCCCAGCCGCTACTGATAAGGAAACAAGCCTTCCATCCTTGTGTTGCCAAATGTTGAAGTGATAGTTCCCCAGTCGCTACTGATAAGAGAACAAGCCTTCCATCCTTGTGTTGCCAAATGTTGAAGTGATAGTTCCCCAGCCGCTACTGATAAGGGAACAAGCCTTCCATCCTTGTGTTGCCAAATGTTGAAGTGATAGTTCCCCAGCCGCTACTGATAAGGGAACAAGCCTTCCATCCTTGTGTTGCCAAATGTTGAAGTGATAGTTCCCCAGCCGCTACTGATAAGGGAACAAGCCTTCCATCCTTGTGACAGTATAATTCCGTTTCCATATCTACATGGAGGTCAGACAGCTAGTAATGTTCCATCTAGACAAAAGCCAGGTAGGATTAGGTGGACTGTGATTAATGCACACACATGCATCACTGGAAGCAAACAGTTTAACAATGTTATACGTGAGCAGGAAATATTGCTCCGATCAATACGATGGAAGATTACAGACAAAAGTCAGGTCTTGTGTTCTCTGGTCTTGTTGCCATGGGAACACCTGACATTCGGACATGCAGCACTAACGTTCCTGATTGGTCAAAATTAGCATCACCTGAAGTGTTGAAGAACAAAGCCTGTGTGCAGCCATTAGAAGGAAAAGTGAAGAGAGCCTTTGCATAATCCCTCAAATTGATTGAGCACAGGTCTATTGGCTCATATATTGGAACTTAAGACATTCTAATTCAATGAAGATCCAACCTGTAAGAGTCATTCATAGCACTTTCTGTCTTTTGACAGATGGACAGACATATAGATGGACGAACAGATGGATGGACAGACAGACAGACAGATGGAAAAATAGATGTAAAGATAGAGGCCGAACAGCAACAAATCTTTTGTATGTGGGCTGGCAGTGACTCCAGCAGAATACAAAATAAATCAAATAGAGGTTGTGCAATGAAGACATTACATTTTACATGGATACAAATATTATTGATGATATTACAGATAAATATGTATTGATAGAGAGACATGTATTGATAGAGAGACATGTATGGGTTGAAAAATAGATATATATCATGGGTAGAAAAATAGATATGTATGGACAGACATGTATGGATAGACAGATATGAACAAATAGACAGATATGTATGAACAGACAGATATGAATGGATAGATAGATAGATAGATAGATATCACCCAGATAGATATACACAAATAGATCAATGAAATGGGCTGAGTAATGTGCATGTGTTGACATGTCTGAGTAATGTGTATGTGTTGAATGGCTGAGTAATGTGCATGTGTTGAAATGTCTGAGTAATGTGTATGTGTTGAATGGCTGAGTAATGTGCATGTGTTGAAATGTCTGAGTAATGTGTATGTGTTGAATGGCTGAGTAATGTGCATGTGTTGAAATGGCTGAGTAATGTGCATGTGTTGAAATGGCTGAGTAATGTGCATGT
This sequence comes from Steromphala cineraria, assembly GCA_916613615.1. NCBI lineage: Eukaryota > Metazoa > Mollusca > Gastropoda > Trochida > Trochidae > Steromphala > Steromphala cineraria. The sequence goes on from OU744721.1 coordinate 89,777,636, forward strand.
GTTGAAATGGCTGAAATATTGTTGAAAGCATTTCAAGCCCAATAACTTCATCAATTTGATATCATAATAACATTTCTCTTGTGGAAGCTTTATCTTGGTGTTAGTTGTTTCAAAATATATAGCTTTCATACTTTCAGTATTATGCCTAAAGAATAAAATTACAAGGTTCGGGACATGTTGCTACCAGACCAAACTGACCTACTTTCTCTCATGCATGCATAGATCCATTCCCTGGACCGGCCGGCCAGGTCTCTGATGCTAAGCCTGGCTGAAGCCTCTTTGTCCTCTTGGCCCAATATCATCCTTCTCTTTTCTTACTCAATCATTCTTAGCACGAGGATCTTCCAGTCCTCTCATCTCTCTCTTATAAATGGTCTGGGTATTTTGATAAAAAGGTAATTGCAGTCGTCCTTGTTGTCGGCCCTGTTTGAGAAGAGTTCTAGAGAGGGCAGTGGTTGGTCAGGAACAAACATTGAGAGCAATGATACCTCGACAGAACTATGGGGGATGGTGGGGGTGATGTGTGAAGAGGGGCCAAGTATATTGAATCTGATCGGAATTGAAGAAAGTGCTTTTGTGAAGGGAAGTAGTTTTAAAGATTTGTGTGTTGAATTTGAATGAAGTAGTTTGATGAATTAAACTGCAACAGAACTGTTAGGACTAGGTGTGACAACAAAGGCTAGTTATCAATGTTCAGACTAAGAGAGTTTGATATAGAGATCGTATAAACTTCACAGACAACCATTTGGTTTTCTTCTTTGTGATACCACTGAGTGAAAATAATACTCAATTGTTTGTGTCATGGTACATTTCTATGGTAGAAGGTAGTGGATATAAAATTGCTTTTTACTGAGCGGAGGTGTAGATAGTGGATATCTGATGGATTCTAACTTGCCAACAAGTAGCTAGACACTGTGAGATGGAAGATTCTGACATAGCAGCGGTAGTAGATAGAGGATGTAGAATGGTTTCTAACCTGATTAGAGCCCCTGAGTAGAGAGTAAACCTAGTTTGTTCGTCGTCATTGATCCCCGAGCATCTTGTGCAATATTCATGACTAGAGCAGGACGAACGACTGGAAGTGTGAGCCTTCTCTTTATAGCTTCCAGCTAGCAATGTTTGACTCAAGGGAGAAAAAAAAGTCTATTTCTTTCTTCGGATTTCTTATAGAATATTCAAAGATGAAAAGTTATGAAATATGTATTTCAAAAGATATGTTTCTATAATCATTTTAAAAATGTAGATGAAATCATTGAGATAACTTACTTATTTGAATAATCAAGTTGAAAAGTTGAAAAAACATTGTTATAAGAGTAAAAAATGTTACTGAAATTAGGTCATTGGAAACATTTTAATGACTACTTATGTTTAATATTTGACATCTTCATATTTTGAGATAACAAGTTCTTGCTTAAGTTTTTGCTTAACACAAGCACAAGCACAATGTTTGAACCTGGATGTTTAAGGTGACAAATTGCCTGTGTCTGAATCAAGTTCTTGAATAATAACAGAAGTTTCTTCATCAGCTTATATCATATATGACATTTTGACATTTTGACATTCAACTCCACTCTGTGACCAGTTTTACAGCCAACCAATGATAAGAGATGCTCTCCAAGGACTCCTAGTTCTCTCCCAGTCCCAACTCCGTCCTCCGTCCTGCTACCGAATGATGAACATGCTCAGTAGGGTTTCACTGTCCCCGGACATGTAGCAATGGTGGACTGTAGCCTGATTTATTAATGACTTCATCATCGTAATTCTCTCTTGTCTCTTGATGGAAGTCAATTGATAGATGTCAATTGATAGAAGTCAATTGATAGTGGTCACTTGATAGTGGTCACTTGATAGTTAGTTGACCAGATTCTCTGAGCATGGGACTGAACTTGCGTCTGAAATAAAGAAATATTACAAGTCTGAAACCAGAGAAGGCATCTACATCTTCTCACCAGCTTATAAACATGTTACAGAGGACATGGAACTAGAGTGAAAACTAGATTAATGTCAACCTAGACTGTCTCATACCCTATGTAATTGAAATGTTTCATCAAATTTAGATAGAATTTATGTTTAGAAACTGGATATTGACTCTCTCTCTTTGCTGTCATAAGGGCCAACAAGTAAGTTTTACTAGTACTTCACTACAGACATCAGGGACTTTGGTATTTGTCAGAGGTCTTTTGCTATCAACTTTCTTTTAAGAATCAGGCAGTGTGATTATGTTCTTGTTCCTTCTTCCTTCCTTATTTGTCAAGGTCAGATTGTGATTGATGATTATCAACACCAAAAGGAAACAAGCCAAGTCTGATTGACTAGGATTGTCTGAGTGGTCGAAGCTGCAAGATGGATCAGGCGATTTATGACAAGACTAGCTACCTTATAGTGTTATATAGCCTGAAAGACCTGATGGGCATAAGGCATGGCATGGTGTAAGGCATCTGTCTGTCCATCTGTCCGTCCGTCCGTAAACTTTGTGCACTTTTGACTTGCTCTCCAGAAGCATAAGGCCTAGAAAGTTGAAACTTTGTGTACAGACTCCTTGAGTAGTGAGCATTATAATTTATAGCTTTGGTGACCCCGTGGCCCCTAATATGGGCCACAGGTGCCACACCCTTAAAACCTATTTTCATCTTCTTCAAAAGCATAAGGCCTAGAAAGCTGAAACTTTGTGTACATTATCGTTTGTAGAAACCTAGTGATCTATTCTTCTCCGATAGTACATTATCGTTTGTAAAAACCTGGTGATCTATTCTTCTCTGAGTTCTGCTGATGACTGATGACTGATGTAGAAGGCTCAGTTTACTAAGCTCCATACTGGAACTCTACAACTGGATGTCCGTAGGTTGAATGAGGCAAGTCGGTCTGGGTGGTCAGGGCTGTGTACGTTGCTCTGTGAACAATGAATCAGGAGCAATTAGCTAATGGATGCTGGAAAGAGCACTAATGGATTGGATCAGAATCTCAGGTGCAGGATTAGCTGCATTAGATTGTCCCTTGTGGAGAATCATGTGAACTCGTAGTCACCTGTTAACATGTGAAAATGTAGTCCCCTCTTTTATTTTGATGAAGAAATCACAGTCAACCATTTTCTAAATACGATAAAAAGTTATTCATTTTACTTTTTGATTCCAAAATTATAGTTTCCAGTTTTCCCTGCATGTTAAGCCAGTACAATCATTATGAAGTGACCTTTAGCTAACAATGACTCATATGCTTCTGAATGACAACAATATTAACAACCCTGCAGCTATTAGTGGCGTTCTCTTGCTTTGTGGGAAGATGTATAGATTTAGCAGAAGACACTTCCACAATTAGATCCAAAACATGTTGTTTTTCTGTTTTAGTGTGCTTTGTGCATTAGTTTAATATGACATGGTATAACAGGTATGAGTTCAGTGTTAGTGGGCTTATTGTTTGGGGAAACAATGTACTTGCTCAAGTCAGTATAAATACAGCAACAACAGTTATAAACTTGCATAGTAAGTACTTATATAGTTACATGCACACATACATTGGTTCAATGGGAAGCTCTGTGGCATGTTGCCAATAGTTGCATGTGCAACTACTTCTGTTGCTTTTTAGCAACTACTTCATTTGAATCATTTCCATACTGAAAGGATTAAACACTCTGGTTTAAGGGTTCAGTTTTTCTGTAGTATGTTGCCAATAAAGTTCATGTACAACTAATCCTGTTGGTTTACATCAGCTGGTTTATCCAACCATATGGAAGGATTTAGAGAAGTGGACTCACCTTGAGGCATCTTTGATGTTTCGTCGTGTTCAGTGTCGGCCAGTAGGCATCTTTGATGTTTCGTCTTGTTCAGTGTCGGCCAGTGCAGTTTCTTCTGGTCAACTTCTTCCTATTGATTTCGTTCAAACATGGCACCTGTCCCATTCATTTACTTGCAGAGTGAGGTGTGTCACAGTCAATTCCATCGGAACTTCTCTTGTCCATTATAATTAGGTTTCAACCAAGTATTTTGATTGCTCCATTCAGGACGGATTAATTCTGACATGCTGTTCAGATGTAGAAGGACAAGGCTTTCCAATATTTTCAGTTCATCTGATCGGTGCCAATGGATTCCATTCCATGCCCTGTCAATAGTGATATTTGCCAAGTAGGATTCTGTCCATTTTAATTAGACTTGAGAATGAATGTTTGAAGGAAGCAAATAGTTCTGTTTGTTTCAGGGCCGATGCTTATACACGCAGCAAGCTTAGGTCTGACATCTTGTTGGTGTACCCTCCATTTTTTCTGCATGTTCCTGCATTAGCTTGCTTCTAATGAAACTGGGGTGGTACAGTGGTAAGCCGGTGGTCTTCAGATCAAGAGGTTCGGGTTTGAATCCTGCCAGGGGCACAACAAGTTTGTGTGCAGTAGTGAACTGTTCTACATACAGTAAGGTTGGGATGCAATGCTTCACTGAATTTAAAACACCTGCAACATTATCCACTTACCTGTAAACAATAGCAAGTTGTACAATAAACTATGTTCTTTTATTATAAATTGTCAGATTGTCCAGTTAAGACAACGATTTTGCAGTTAGGGGTCAAATATAGTCCTAGCATACAGTAAGTTATATCTCTTTGAGCTCTGCTCTAAGCTATATGCTGTTAGATGGAGGCAAGGCAGAAGTGTACTGTGGTCTCTTACGGGGCAGTTTAGCAGATTTATCCCTCACTGGCCGACTCAATCAGGTATTAAATGGCAGGCACTGTGAACTGTAAAGCCTGTTTCCTTTCATGAGGGCAAGGTTGAAATATCCGACTTAATCATGTTGATAGATTTTTCATTTGTGGCCCTGGCTTGATGGCAGTGAGTTGGCAAATATCGCGGACTGGCTGAATGACCCGCTGTTCGGTGGATTGGCATGTGAGGCTACTACATCAATAGAACATAGTGGTATCGGCAGAAGACTCACATGCATATTGGCCGAGTCCTGGGACTTGTCCTCTTACAGTCGTCCAGTTTGATCCAGTTAGCTGAATAAATAAAACCATGTCGATATTCTACAAATATCGAATCATCTTTGTTAATTGAAGTTATAACGCCCTTTGTAGCATTATTGAACTTCTTCAATGTCTTTTTGACACTTTTTTATTCGCTGCAGTTATCAGTTATAGTTTGTCCGGTGCAAGGATCAGAGGAAGTGCTTCATTTAAGAATCTACTTTTCTTATCTCTTTCATCCCTAAAGGCTGAAATCATCTCAAACAAAATTATTATTGTTATGTTAGTGGCTTCCTAGGGGTGATAGGTTTGATAAGAAGAGCAGAATATTTCAAATCCTGCTTGGTGTCTGATCCACCCAAAGCAGCCATGCTTGTTGACTGGACTCAGTCTTATCATGTCGAGGCAGCTCTTGGCAAGGAAGAGGATTGACGCTGAGTGTCGAGCTGTCACGACATGACGTCGTTGCTGTCAGAAGATGAGATGGGGACGGTGTTGATCTGAGTGACCAGACCACCAGCATGGTAACCTCTCGTCTAAGACGTTATTATTGACCAATATTAGAGCTGAGCAAGTGATTCCTAATGGATAAGGGCTGCTAGAATTATGGTAATGCTGACATCAGCAATCTGGGGTGATCAATGCTGGGGTGTGAAACATATAGTGAGATGTGTGAAACATGTAGGAAGTGTGTGAGATGTGTGAAATATGTAGGAAGTGTGTGAGATGTGTCAGACATGTAGGAAGTGTGTGAGATGTGTCAGACATGTAGGAAGTGTGTGAGATGTGTGAAACATGTAGGAAGTGTGTGAGATGTGTCAGACATGTAGGAAGTGTGTGAGATGTGTCAGAGATGTAGGAAGTGTGTGAGATGTGTCAGACATGTAGGAAGTGTGTGAGATGTGTGAAACATGTAGGAAGTGTGTGAGATGTGTCAGACATGTAGGAAGTGTGTGAGATGTGTCAGACATGTAGGAAGTGTGTGAGATGTGTCAGACATGTAGGAAGTGTGTGAGATGTGTCAGACATGTAGGAAGTGTGTGAGATGTGTGAAATATGTAGGAAGTGTGTGAGATGTGTCAGACATGTAGGAAGTGTGTGAGATGTGTCAGACATGTAGGAAGTGTGTGAGATGTGTGAAACATGTAGGAAGTGTGTGAGATGTGTGAAACACGTAGGAAGTGTGTGAGATGTGTCAGACATGTAGGAAGTGTGTGAGATGTGTCAGACATGTAGGAAGTGTGTGAGATGTGTCAGACATGTAGGACGTGTGTGAGATGTGTCAGAGATGTAGGAAGTGTGTGAGATGTGTCAGACATGTAGGAAGTGTGTGAGATGTGTGAAACATGTAGTGAGTGTGTGAGATGTGTCAGACATGTAGGAAGTATGTGAGATGTGTCAGAGATGTAGGAAGTGTGTGAGATGTGTGAAACATGTAGGAAGTGTGTGAGATGTGTCAGACATGTAGGAAGTGTGTGAGATGTGTCAGACATGTAGGAAGTGTGTGAGATGTGTGAAACATGTAGGAAGTGTGTGAGATGTGTCAGACATGTAGGAAGTGTGTGAGATGTGTGAAATATGTAGGAAGTGTGTGAGATGTGTCAGACATGTAGGAAGTGTGTGAGATATGTGAAATATGTAGGAAGTGTGTGAGATGTGTCAGACATGAAGGAAGTGTGTGAGATGTGTGAAAAATATAGGAAGTATGTGAGATGTGTCAGACATGTAGGAAGTGTGTGAGATGTGTGAAATATATAGGAAGTGTGTGAATTGTGTCAGACATGTAGGAAGTATGTGAGATGTGTGAAATATATAGGAAGTATGTGAGATGTGTGGAATATATAGGAAGTATGTGAGATGTGTGAAATATATAGGAAGTGTGTGAGATGTGTGAAATATATAGGAAGTGTGTGAGATGTGTGAAATATGTAGGAAGTGTTTGAAACATGTAGGAATAGTACATCTTTTAAACGATGAGTATAACACCTGTGAGATGTTAGTATGTGCCACTTTAGATGTTCTTGTAAGAATGAGAAAGTAATACTAGTATTAATGACGATTCATGGGAGGTGGGAGTGACCAACATATGAAGAATGTGAAATGCAATGTGAGAGACATTAAAGGTACATTTGATTTGTCTGAGAAACAGGCTGGGGATATTGATATGAGATACATACATGTGTGACATTGTTGGGTACATGTATAAGCATGTGAGGAACATATGAATCACACTCAAGAAGAGTGACTCACACCGCTAGGACATTTGTAGCTCCGTTGATGTACTCTGATGCGTGTACTGCCAGGTGTTGATGATGATCTGAAGAGATGATTGCAACTCAGGAAATCAATGGATCTCTCGATGCATTATGAATGTGGTGTCAGTCGGAGCTGTATCAGTGGGCCGTCATGGTTAACTTATGAACTGCTGAGTAAGCATTATCTGTAGGTTGGAGTGACTTCCTTGATTTGGTGTCGAACGTTGGAAACTTTATCCTTATAGTCTCAATAATAGATACATGTTGCATGTGAGCTAAGATAACTGTATGAAGTGGAATGAAGAAAGGGATAAACTCTTCACTTGATATTGTTCTAATCTGGATGAGTAATAGGGAATGTTTGTTCTGTTTCATTACATATTTTTATGTACTTACGTGGAGGTCCTTGTTGATTAATTAAAGAAATAGATAAAGCCTTTCAGAATGACTGAGGAATTCAATTACAACTTGACCTTTCTGATCAACAGATAAGGCTTATGTTGATTAGTGATTCAAGAAGTTCCTTTGGTAGAAAAACAATAAGATAATTATGATTAAAGAAAAAGGGAAATTACTCTTGAGAATTAATGAAAGCAGTGGTTTCTGGTGTCCAGAATTAGAATGGTACCAGATGAAGTATCATGTTACATTGAGCGGTGCAATAACAGACAACAGACTGTCCAGCAGACAATTGGCACCGAGGGAATTAACCAATCAGAATGTCCCTGTTCTGCTACTTGCAGTAATTGAGACAATGCAAGTGGTCTCATTCTCTCCCAGCACCTAATTCTTCCTGGACCTATACTAAACTAGCTCGTCATGTCGCGCTCTACTCTTATTGCCGACTTAGGAGCTGATTCATTCCTTATCTTCACCAATCATCCTTCCATAATTCAGTGTGTATGTGTCTGAGTGGGCCTGATCGAATCAGTTGGTCGCCAGGAAGAGGATTCACAGTTCTGAAACCATTTCCATCTCAACCTTTTGCACTTCTCGTCACCTCAATCACTTGTCCGCCCCTCCCTTCTTCTCCTCCTCAGTTCCACAGCCTTTCCATTAGGTTTGAAACTAAGTCTAGGTTGTACTGAAATAAAACATCACATTGATAGCTTGTCACCTCCATCACTATTCAAAACCCCCTCCTCTTCTCCTCAAAATTTGGAAACTCAGTTCCATAGGCTTTCCATTTGGTTTTGAAATGGGGCGTAATCTTAGAATTAAACTTTATGAATTTGTACTAAAACTTGATTAGTCAATTTTATTCTACAGGTCCATTCTAGCAATACCAACTTCCTTTCATCTTATTGCAGTATGTATGACACACTGACTTCACTCTCTTGGAGCCATGTGGGAGATGTAGATTATATAGTCTTACATGTGGGAGTTTGTAAAATTATTGTGTTACTGAAGTATATATGGACATGTGCTAGATGTAAGAACATCTGTATGTAAATCCACTGATGGTGGTCCTGTATGAACCTCCCCCGCCACTGAGTTCAGGTTGCTGATGCCCCGTTAGATGAACTGAGATCCATGTGTATTGCATGTGAGCTGTGTTTACATGGGCCGGTACAGTCTCTAATGATACACTTGCATGTAGGACTGAGCACCGGGGGATTCTGTAGGGAGTCCGTGGTCATCAGGAAGTGATTATGGTCCTACACCGGCTCCAGGCTCACAGATAAGGAAGGATTTTGTCATAAATAATGGAATGAGCTCAACCTGGATTTTCTTTTGAAACTTTAGAATTGCTGAATCTCTTTTACTTTAGGATTGATTGATGGAAGTTTTATGACAGGACAGATTATTTTATACATCTAGCTGGAGCAGAGGTTTCACATTGAAGCATAATGACCCGTCCCCCTGATCCAAATATCAGTTCTGCAAGATCTGTTAAACCTAAAGGGTCTGAACTGTAGAGTGAATATCCATTAGTGTGGTTTGGACTATGCAGTTCATATCTTCATTCATCCTATATGGTTGCGATTCAGAGCTTTCTGTCGCTTTGATGATTTCTCTTTATATAATCATAAGGCACTCATTCATAGGATGGATATCATTTATTAACTCAGCAATTCATATGCATTGATTGTCTCCAATAAGTGTGGATTAGTTTCTCGTCTTTATTAACAGTGATGATTCTTTAAAGCTGATGTTCTTTTAAAGAATTTTGTTGAATGAGTTATGTGTTTGATGTCCAAGCCTCTTGCAAGGATTGAATAATATGAATTTGGATGAAACCACCAGTGTCAAAATGAATGTTCTGGTTTATGTATCATGTATTATGTATTATGGTTGAGTATTATGGTTTATGCATCATTATTGTCCCCCGCCGCAATGCGGAACGGGGGACATTGTATTCAGCGGCATACGTCCGTACGTCCATCCATACGTCCGGGCTCTTGTTAACGCGATATCTCATGAACCATTTCACTCAGAGTCTTCAAATTTGGTGTCAACCTACATGATGGGAATACGCAGACACCAGTCGATAATGATGACCTTGACCTTATTTTCAAGGTCACTACGGCACTTTGACCGCTTTTCAAGCTCTTGTTAACGCGATATCTCATGAACCATTTCACTCAGTCTTCAAATTTGGTGTCAACCTACATGATGGGAATACGCAGACACCAGTCGATAATGGTGACCTTGACCTTATTTTCAAGGTCACTACAGGTCTTGTTAACGCGATATCTCGTGAACCATTTCACACAGTCTTCAAATTTGGTGTCAACCTACATGTTGGGAATACGCAGACACCAGTCGATAATAGTGACCTTGACCTTATTTTCAAGGTCACTACGGCCCTTTGACCACTTTTCAAGCTCTTGTTAACGCGAACAATTTCACTCACTGTCTTCAAATTTGTAGTCAGCTTACATGACGGGATAATGCAGACACCAAGTGATTATTGTGACCTAAACCTTTTATTCAAAGTCACTAAGGCACTTTGACCACTTTTGAAACTCTTGTAAACTTGATATCTTATGAATGGTTACACATTTTCAAATCACCACAGCTCTTATTGAATGTGTACTATCAGATATTTCAGTCATTATAACTATGTCTACTTTATATTATTTATTTAATATGTATAGAGAGAATGCTATCTACCAAATTATAATATCTCAACAATGAATTCAGTATAAGCGGCGGGGGACATTGCCATGTTAGTGGCAAACACTTGTTATGTATTATGGTTGAGTATTGTGGTTTATGTATCATGGTTGAGTATTATGGTTTATGTATCATGGTTGAGTATTATGGTTTATGTATCATGGTTGAGTATTATGGTTTATGTATCATGGTTGAGTATTATGGTTTATGTATCATGGTTGAGTATTATGGTTTATGTATCATGGTTGAGTATTATGGTTTATGGAACAATGTTGAGTATTATGGTTTATGGAACAATGTTGAGTATTATGGTTTATGGAACAATGTTGAGTATTATGGTTTATATATCATGGTTGAGTATCAAGGTTGACTATTATGGCGTATTTGAGTAGCATCCTTCATAAGCAGCTCGATCAATCAGAAGCTGTGTCTCAATCTGATTGTCTCGGAGGAGACTCGTGAAGATAAAAGATCTGCTCTATGAAGCTCCAGCCATCAGGAATCGCTTCTTGAAGTCGGATGTGATTCATCATGATTGGGAGCTTGTGGGGGGATCTCAAGTGTTATATGTATTTATAAACTTATTGTCCTCATTTTTGTGAAGCTTTGCCTTTTCGATGATCATCACTGTTTATTCCTAATAAAATGAATGGTTCAGTGTCCTGTTGTGCTCTCCTTGATATGTCTGTTTCATCCCTGGTTATTTCTTTATTTAGAATGAGGAGATTTGAGACTTTCAGATATGAAAATACCTCGGGGAACTTAGAATTAAAGAGATTAAACATGATTGTTTGGAATACAGATTTGATTTTAATGTAGAATAGGACACTGTAAAATCTTTCTAATAATGGAGTACTGATACATTTACAAATGAGAAAATCTGATACTTGCAATGTTCAATCGAGTGTTTGTGATTTATGGTATATTATGGTATAATTATTTGGAATATATTCATCAAAATGTACCATGAGATGCAAAATTGGGGTGCGCACTATTTGGGTATATTTGTTGTTGATGCCGTGTCAGATCTAGTTTACCTCTGAGGGTGGACATCTGACCTTTACTGCAATGACACTGGAAAATTGGAAAGTTTGCTGATTCAGGATTAAGTGAGTTTTTCTTGTGGTAATGGTACAGCAAATATGGAGATATTCTGAGATAATTTTCAGTGAAAAGCAGTTTCTGCGGTGTGGTATACGTGGAAAGTCTCAGAATTGTGATTGTGGTGTCCTGACTGTATCCTCAGCATGTGTGCTTCCTATTTGGGTTGAGATCAGCATTTTAGTATCCCCAGTATCTGTCACTTCCTGATTTTCCCTATCCACTTCCTGTCTGAGTTGAGACCCCCGGTGTAGTTGTGCGAGTTGAGATCCGCGGTGTGGTGTAGTGTCCAGTCCAGTCCCTGTGTGCCTGTGATTGAGGAGAGAGCAGAGTGTCTGACAGTAGAGGCTCACAGAACACATGCTCGGCTCACTCAGGCCACCAGAACCAATTGGCACTTTGATCTTTGGCAGAGAGTTGAAGTGAATTATGTTTGATTAATTAGAAACAACAGGATTTACTGCTGTCCCTCTAGAGGGGTAGAGGACTGTGTCAGAGGCTTGATGGAGGAGTGATGGTGTATTGTGGTGTTTGAACAGCTAGAAATTATGAACAATTCTATGTAATATTCCGTGACGGTGAAATGTTGATGTTCATGACCTGGCAAGATAATGAGATATATATTAGTTGAGACAGTTATGCTTGTGAAGTGACAATATATGTATCTCCCTGTTAGCATAGTTAGCGTCAGGCGAGCATTACTTTGTAAAATATTTTGGTATGAGAGTGGAATATAATGTTCTCTAAGTACCTTTTCATAATGGAACGAAACATTACAATACTTATAACCCTATATTGAATATAGCTCATACAAGACCAATCGTTCGTGATTCTTTTTTCAACAACTGAATTCATGATCTTTAATAGAAGAATAGAATAAGACACGAGACTGTTTTGAGACATATCAAACAGTCTCATACATGAGACATTGTGAGACATTTTTGAAGGTTTTTGAGACATGTATATTTTGTTGATATTTCTGACTGACTCTAGACTCAAAGTTTGTTTCAAGAAGCACAGAAGGGACACCGGTAAGTGAGATATGATATTGATGTTAGACATGTGATTGTGAGACATGTGATTGTGAGACAATACTGATGAGAGAGACTCTGTTTCAGAAGCACTGGTGGGACAGCGATGAGTGGGACCAGTACTTCAAGGAGACTCAGGGGAAGCAGTCTGGCAACCAGGTGGGGGGCGGGGAGTCCAAGCAGAGCCCAGTGAGCTGGAACAAGGACACCAAGCCAGCTGGGGAGGAGGAGAAGACAGAAAGTGAGAAGCCGGTCAAGACACCGGGTCTGACAAACCCAACCGAGGAGAATAAGGTCGGGGACAAATATGAGGAATATAACAAGTTTGTTGATGAAAACGATCTGGAGGAGTATGACGATTATGAAGATGAAGATGATTATGAAGATGAAGATGACCTGTACTCCAGTGAAGAAGAAGAGGAAGAAGAAGAAGAGGAGGAGGAGAAAGACTACAAAGAAATAGATGAGGCCAAGGCAGACAAGTCTGCCAGTGAGAAGGCTGACACACAGCCGGAACCTTCTCCAACCAAGACTCCTCCCAGGTTTGACACAGGGATCGTAGAGGAGGAGGAACAGAGCGAGCTGGAGAAGCAGCAGCTCCATGAGCAGAAGGAGATCTCCAAGGAGACCAGGATCGAAACCTTCCCGGACCCCGGGGAGCACTCTGTGAAGAAAGACCTGATGAACCCAACTTACATGAAAGACTACGTGAACACTAAGCCCGACCTGAAGACGAGCCCAAACCCACCCCCGCCGGGACTAGTGGAGGGCAAGGTCGCCATGGTGACCCCGTCCGGCAAGAAGCAGGTTGATCTGGAGGTTGAGAAGGAGAGTCTCATGCAGTCCACACCTCTCAGTGAGTCTAAGTTATTACTTAAATTAGGATTGGATACATTTTCATGATTATTGTTCAATATATTTTCAACTTTTCCCACTTGGCAGGATATTGCAGATTCTGTTTACTGTTGTTGTATGTTGATAGCTATTATTTTTGGAATATTCAGGCATTTCAAGTGATTGAATTAAGTCACCTTTGCTCTGATCTGGAAACTTGAACTGCTTTTCTTTGTTTTTGCCATTTGACATGATAAAAATGATTTTTATGGGTTGGTTAGTTTTCAACTGTTCAATAAGCTGCATACATAATACAAGTTAACCATGAACTAAAAAGCATTTTACTCTGACAATGATTCAATGGCCCCTGTTTCCATTTGCAGCCATGTGTGAGGTGAATGCAGACTGTCGAGTGGGACGGATGTGTCATAACGGGATCTGCCACTGCCTACCACCGAGCGGGTGTGAGCGCCACTACAAGCCAGTGTGTGGCTCCGACAACATCCTGTACCCCAGCCACTGTGAGCTCCACCGCACTGCCTGTACCAGCAAACAGCACATCAAGATCGACCACTTCGCTCGCTGCTCAAAGACTCAGGGTACGTCTTGTCTTCATTTCTTTCTATATTATTATTAATAATGGGTACCGTCCGTCCGTCCGTCTGTCCGTCCGTTACACTTTGTGTCCGGCTCATAACTTTCTAACTAAGCAACCATTTCAATTAAAATTTTTTATGGACATGAAGAAACATGAAATAATGTGTCATGAGAAACAATTTTCTGAAAATCTACATAAAATATTAAAATTTTGGAGAAAAAGTGGTATATTTTGTAAGAAATCTGTTACAAGTCCAGTCCGGCTCACAACTTCTAAACTAATCATCACATATCGATCAAATTTGATATGAAGATACATAATCATCTGAAGGTGTGTCATGAAGAACAATTTTGAAAATATTTTTTATAAAATTTTGCCTTTTTTGGCAAAAAAATGAGGACTCTGTTGGAAAACTGTTACAAGTCCTGTCCGGCTCATAACTTCTAAACTAATCATCACATATTGATCAAATTTGATATGGAGATACATAATCATATGAAGGTGTGTCATGAAGAACAATTTTGAAAATATGTTTGTTTAAATATGATCAAATTGATCTTGGAGATCCAAATACATAATACATAAATTCATTCGTTTGATTTTAATTTTGTCAGTTAAGTCGAATTATGCCCAACAGTGAAAATATTTTATAAATTTTGCCTTTTTTGGCAAAAAGTGAGGACTCTGTTGGAAAACTGTTACAAGTCCTGTCCGGCTCATAAATTCTAAACTAATCATCACATATTGATCAAATTTGATATGAAGATACATAATCATATGAAGGTGTGTCATGGAGAACAATTTTGAAAATATTTTATAAAATTGTGCTTTTTTTGGCAAAAAGTGAGGACTCTGTTGGAAAACTGTTACAAGTCCTGTCCGGCTCATAAATTCTAAACTAATCATCACATATTGATCAAATTTGATATGAAGATACATAATCATCTGAAGGTGTGTCATGAAGAACAATTTTGAAAATATTTTTTATAAAATTTTGCCTTTTTTGGCAAAAAAATGAGGACTCTGTTGGAAAACTGTTACAAGTCCTGTCCGGCTCATAACTTCTAAACTAATCATCACATATTGATCAAATTTGATATGGAGATACATAATCATATGAAGGTGTGTCATGAAGAACAATTTTGAAAATATTTTATAAATTTTGCCTTTTTTGGCAAAAAGTGAGGACTCTGTTGGAAAACTGTTACAAGTCCTGTCCGGCTCATAAATTCTAAACTAATCATCACATATTGATCAAATTTGATATGAAGATACATAATCATATGAAGGTGTGTCATGAAGAACAATTTTGAAAATATGTTTGTTTAAATATGATCAAATTGATTTTGGAGATCCAAATACATAATACATAAATTCATTCGTTTCATTTTAAGTTTGTCAGTTAAGTCGAATTATGCCCAACAGTGAACATAAAGTTGGTATGATTTAGTTTCTTTCATATCCTGGAATAGCTCGACCATGTCAGCTGCTTGTTATTATTTCTACAATAGATTAATGAGAAAATGGGAAATGAGAATAAGAATGAAGAATGGCAAAAGCTGTAGAATTTGTTTCAGGTAACTCATACAAACAAAGAGACATACACCATTACAACCTTGATTTAGATGAAGATTTGAACATTATACAAGAAATAAACACTGAAAAATAGTAAATATGAATGAAAAATAATGAAATAGATTAACCTTTAAAACATTTACATGCCACAAATCTGTAACTTTCAAGGAAAATAATTGTTTAAAAAAAATATCATAAAATAAATGTGCAACAGATTAAGTTTTTCATTATTTTTGCAACAGATTATCATCAAATAAATTATCACAACTGCAGGCGACAAATATTTGATCCTAACAAAGATTCTTACTTTTTTTTCATGCTACTAGCTTACATTGTCGTTTATCAAAAATTGGTATTGCAAGTAGTAGTCATTGTGAAGACTCTTCCAACATTAACAGAAAGAATGTAACTGCTCTCTGATGACATCACCATCCCTAGATGGGTAAATGGATCTTGTAGCTGCCAGGTAGCTGTTGGCACTGCATGCCCCGTAGAACACACTCGATACACTGTCGACCCGCGGTACTTCACGGTGCGGTATCGGACAAGTTGTGTCAGGTTGCCCCTAGAGACTCAGCCACATCAATATGAATTTCAACAGTTGGCTGGTTGGCTTCAAACATTCATGCAAAGGATATCATGAATTATGAGCTCTCAGAAAGTGGATATACTAAACAGGTCCATATAACTCTATTTACAAATATATTGAATGAAGTTTTTTTTTCATGTAAATTATCAGATTGTAACTAGTGGATAAATCTTTCAGTGTCCATTCATTATTTCCACTTAGGCACAGAGCTTTGTAATTTATGTTTGAGTATCTGCTCTCATTTATCTCACAAGACAAGAGGTAGACATGGTTTTACTGTGCATCGTTCACCAATACATTGATTGTAGTGACAGTAAGCTTATGACGGAATGAGAACCACATGATGCTGAACACAACAAGACATGAGTCAGACATGGTTTAACTATGCATAGCAGAACACAACATGACAGGATACATCACATGACACAGAACACCATGTGACACAGAACTCCACATGACACATGTATAAGACCTTATTACAAGGAAAACCAAATGAAATGGAACACCACATAACATGGAACTGCACATGACATGGAACACCACATGACATGAAACACAACATGACATGAAACACCACATGACATGGAACACCACATGACATGAAACACATGACATGAAACACCACATGACATGGAACACCACATGACATGGAACACCACATGACATGAAACACCACATGACATTGAACACATGACATTGAACACATGACATGGGACACCACATGACATGGAACACCACATGACATGGAACACAACATGACATGGAACACAACATGACATGGAACACCACATGACATTGAACACAACATGTAATTGAACCCCACATTACATGGAAGACCAGTTCACTTAATGACTCATTACTGGACATGTTAAAGATACCATTATGGAATTCAATCACATTTGATAATGCAAGCATTTGTGAGTACAGTCCCCAGGGAGCACATCACATAAGAAGCGTAGTTTTGACATGTAACTCGGGCTGACATAAGAAATTTTTCATCGTCTCCAGAGGTGTTGATTGGTTTAGGTTCTTCGATCAAAAGAGCCTCGGGCAGCAAGTGAGCAAGGTTTCAATTACATAGATGTTCATGATCTCATAAGTCTACAGCATGTAATGAATACCTCTCCACAATCTGATGGACGTATGGCATGTAAGATATTATCCTATACAGGGTGATGAATTTAATGCATTATCTAAGAGAAGCCTGTTAGAGTGATATTCAGAGCCGGTGAACAAATCACCAGACTGTTACCTAGCTCTGTTTAGATCATGTTCCTGGGATGTATCGCTAGTTCCCTGGGATTACAGAGTACTTTTATCTCACTTATCTCTGGACTTCGCTGACATTGCAAACTAACTTTTGGAAAGTTTAATTTGGAGAGTCAGCCACAGAAGCAATATCCGCTGGTAGACGGGCCACGATCAATGCTACTTAACAGGAGGACAAAGCCATGAAACACTGTCTTGCAAAGACTGAATAAAAAACGTGAGTGAATCGATTACACATATCTGTTCCTGCAGGCTGCAGTGTTCCAATGTGATTCACTGTACTAAGAAAAACTCCTCTAATTGATTATGTTTAAAATGTACTGGATCAATAACAGAGTGTGTTGCTCGAGGTCTAGAGCCGAGATCTGATCGTTTGTCACATGGAGCGAAGCAAACTCCTCTAGTGACTTGCTCAGTCTGTCACATGGAGCGAAGCGAACTCTTCTAGTGACTTGCTCAGTCTGTCACATGGAGCGAACTCTTCTAGTGACTTGCTCAGTCTGTCACATGGAGCGGAGCGAACTCTTCTAATGACTTGCTCAGTCTGTCACATGGAGCGGAGCGAACTCTTCTAGTGACTTGCTCAGTCTGTCACATGGAGCGGAGCGAACTCTTCTAGTGACTTGCTCAGTCTGTCACATGGAGCGGAGCGAACTCTTCTAGTGACTTGCTCAGTCTGTCACATGGAGGGGAGCGAACTCTTCTAGTGACTTGCTCAGTCTGTCACATGGAGCGAACTCTTCTAATGACTTGCTCAGTCTGTCACATGGAGCGAACTCTTCTAATGACTTGCTCAGTCTGTCACATGGAGCGAACTCTTCTAGTGACTTGCTCAGTCTGTCACATGGAGCGAACTCTTCTAGTGACTTGCTCAGTCTGTCACATGGAGCGAAGCGAACTCTTCTAGTGACTTGCTCAGTCTGTCACATGGAGCGGAGCGAACTCTTCTAATGACTTGCTCAATCTGTCACATGGAGCGAACTCTTCTAGTGACTTGCTCAGTCTGTCACATGGAGCGGAGCGAACTCTTCTAGTGACTTGCTCAGTCTGTCACATGGAGCGAACTCTTCTAGTGACTTGCTCAGTCTGTCACATGGAGCGAAGCGAACTCTTCTAGTGACTTGCTCAGTCTGTCACATGGAGCGAACTCTTCTAGTGACTTGCTCAGTCTGTCACATGGAGCGAACTCTTCTAATGACTTGCTCAGTCTGTCACATGGAGCGAACTCTTCTAGTGACTTGCTCAGTCTGTCACATGGAGCGAACTCTTCTAATGACTTGCTCAGTCTGTCACATGGAGCGAAGCGAACTCTTCTAGTGACTTGCTCAGTCTGTCACATGGAGCGAAGCGAACTCTTCTAGTGACTTGCTCAGTCTGTCACATGGAGCGAAGCGAACTCTTCTAGTGACTTGCTCAGTCTGTCACATGGAGCGAACTCTTCTAGTGACTTGCTCAGTCTGTCACATGGAGCGAACTCTTCTAATGACTTGCTCAGTCTGTCACATGGAGCGAACTCTTCTAGTGACTTGCTCAGTCTGTCACATGGAGCGAACTCTTCTAATGACTTGCTCAGTCTGTCACATGGAGCGGAGCGAACTCTTCTAATGACTTGCTCAGTCTGTCACATGGAGCGGAGCGAACTCTTCTAGTGACTTGCTCAGTCTGTCACATGGAGGGGAGCGAACTCTTCTAGTGACTTGCTCAGTCTGTCACATGGAGCGAAGCGAACTCTTCTAGTGACTTGCTCAGTCTGTCACATGGAGCGAAGCGAACTCTTCTAATGACTTGCTTAATCTGTCACATGGAGCGGAGCGAACTCTTCTAGTGACTTGCTCAGTCTGTCACATGGAGCGGAGCGAACTCTTCTAGTGACTTGCTCAGTCTGTCACATGGAGCGGAGCGAACTCTTCTAGTGACTTGCTCAGTCTGTCACATGGAGCGGAGCGAACTCTTCTAGTGACTTGCTCAGTCTGTCACATGGAGCGAAGCGAACTCTTCTAGTGACTTGCTCAGTCTGTCACATGGAGCGAACTCTTCTAATGACTTGCTCAGTCTGTCACATGGAGCGGAGCGAACTCTTCTAGTGACTTGCTCAGTCTGTCACATGGAGCGGAGCGAACTCTTCTAATGACTTGCTCAGTCTGTCACATGGAGCGGAGCGAACTCTTCTAGTGACTTGCTCAGTCTGTCACATTGAGCGAAGCGAACTCTTCTAATGACTTGCTCAGTCTGTCACATTGAGCGAAGCGAACTCTTCTAATGACTTGCTCAGTCTGTCACATTGAGCGAAGCGAACTCTTCTAGTGACTTGCTCAGTCTGTCACATGGAGCGAAGCGAACTCTTCTAGTGACTTGCTCAGTCTGTCACATGGAGCGAACTCTTCTAGTGACTTGCTCAGTCTGTCACATGGAGCGGAGCGAACTCTTCTAATGACTTGCTCAGTCTGTCACATGGAGCGGAGCGAACTCTTCTAGTGACTTGCTCAGTCTGTCACATGGAGCGAACTCTTCTAGTGACTTGCTCAGTCTGTCACATGGAGGGGAGCGAACTCTTCTAGTGACTTGCTCAGTCTGTCACATGGAGCGGAGCGAACTCTTCTAGTGACTTGCTCAGTCTGTCACATGGAGCGAACTCTTCTAGTGACTTGCTCAGTCTGTCACATGGAGCGGAGCGAACTCTTCTAGTGACTTGCTCAGTCTGTCACATGGAGCGAACTCTTCTAGTGACTTGCTCAGTCTGTCACATGGAGGGGAGCGAACTCTTCTAGTGACTTGCTCAGTCTGTCACATGGAGCGAACTCTTCTAATGACTTGCTCAGTCTGTCACATTGAGCGAAGCGAACTCTTCTAGTGACTTGCTCAGTCTGTCACATGGAGTGGAGCGAACTCTTCTAGTGACTTGCTCAGTCTGTCACATGGAGCGGAGCGAACTCTTCTAGTGACTTGCTCAGTCTGTCACATGGAGCGGAGCGAACTCTTCTAGTGACTTGCTCAGTCTGTCACATGGAGCGGAGCGAACTCTTCTAATGACTTGCTCAGTCTGTCACATGGAGCGAACTCTTCTAGTGACTTGCTCAGTCTGTCACATGGAGGGGAGCGAACTCTTCTAGTGACTTGCTCAGTCTGTCACATGGAGCGAACTCTTCTAATGACTTGCTCAGTCTGTCACATTGAGCGAAGCGAACTCTTCTAGTGACTTGCTCAGTCTGTCACATGGAGCGGAGCGAACTCTTCTAATGACTTGCTCAGTCTGTCACATGGAGCGGAGCGAACTCTTCTAATGACTTGCTCAGTCTGTCACATGGAGCGGAGCGAACTCTTCTAGTGACTTGCTCAGTTTGTCACATGGAGCGAAGCGAACTCTTCTAGTGACTTGCTCAGTCTGTCACATGGAGCGAACTCTTCTAGTGACTTGCTCAGTCTGTCACATGGAGCGAACTCTTCTAGTGACTTGCTCAGTCTGTCACATGGAGCGGAGCGAACTCTTCTAGTGACTTGCTCAGTCTGTCACATGGAGGGGAGCGAACTCTTCTAGTGACTTGCTCAGTCTGTCAGATGAAGCGGAGCGAACTCTTCTAGTGACTTGCTCAGTCTGTCACATGAAGCGGAGCGAACTCTTCTAGTGACTTGCTCAGTCTGTCACATGGAGCGAAGCGAACTCCTCTAGTGACTTGCTCAGTCTGTCACATGGAGCGAAGCGAACTCTTCTAATGACTTGCTCAGTCTGTCACATGGAGGGGAGCGAACTCTTCTAATGACTTGCTCAGTCTGTCACATGGAGCGGAGCGAACTCTTCTAGTGACTTGCTCAGTCTGTCACATGGAGCGAACTCTTCTAGTGACTTGCTCAGTCTGTCACATGGAGGGGAGCGAACTCTTCTAGTGACTTGCTCAGTCTGTCACATGGAGCGAACTCTTCTAATGACTTGCTCAGTCTGTCACATTGAGCGAAGCGAACTCTTCTAGTGACTTGCTCAGTCTGTCACATGGAGCGAACTCTTCTAATGACTTGCTCAGTCTGTCACATGGAGCGAAGCGAACTCTTCTAATGACTTGCTCAGTCTGTCACATGGAGCGAAGCGAACTCTTCTAGTGACTTGCTCAGTCTGTCAGATTGAGCGGAGCGAACTCTTCTAGTGACTTGCTCAGTCTGTCACATGGAGCGGAGCGAACTCTTCTAGTGACTTGCTCAGTCTGTCACATGGAGCGGAGCGAACTCTTCTAGTGACTTGCTCAGTCTGTCACATGGAGCGGAGCGAACTCTTCTAATGACTTGCTCAGTCTGTCACATGGAGCGAACTCTTCTAGTGACTTGCTCAGTCTGTCACATGGAGGGGAGCGAACTCTTCTAATGACTTGCTCAGTCTGTCACATGGAGCGAAGCGAACTCTTCTAGTGACTTGCTCAGTCTGTCACATGGAGCGGAGCGAACTCTTCTAGTGACTTGCTCAGTCTGTCACATGGAGCGGAGCGAACTCTTCTAGTGACTTGCTCAGTCTGTCACATGGAGCGGAGCGAACTCTTCTAGTGACTTGCTCAGTCTGTCACATGGAGCGGAGCGAACTCTTCTAATGACTTGCTCAGTCTGTCACATGGAGCGAACTCTTCTAGTGACTTGCTCAGTCTGTCACATGGAGCGAACTCTTCTAGTGACTTGCTCAGTCTGTCACATGGAGCGAACTCTTCTAATGACTTGCTCAGTCTGTCACATTGAGCGAAGCGAACTCTTCTAGTGACTTGCTCAGTCTGTCACATGGAGCGGAGCGAACTCTTCTAGTGACTTGCTCAGTCTGTCACATGGAGCGGAGCGAACTCTTCTAGTGACTTGCTCAGTCTGTCACATGGAGCGGAGCGAACTCTTCTAGTGACTTGCTCAGTCTGTCACATGGAGCGGAGCGAACTCTTCTAGTGACTTGCTCAGTCTGTCACATGGAGCGAACTCTTCTAGTGACTTGCTCAGTCTGTCACATGGAGCGAAGCGAACTCTTCTAATGACTTGCTCAGTCTGTCACATTGAGCGAACTCTTCTAATGACTTGCTCAGTCTGTCACATGGAGCGAAGCGAACTCTTCTAGTGACTTGCTCAGTCTGTCACATGGAGCGAACTCTTCTAGTGACTTGCTCAGTCTGTCAGATGAAGCGGAGCGAACTCTTCTAGTGACTTGCTCAGTCTGTCACATGAAGCGGAGCGAACTCTTCTAGTGACTTGCTCAGTCTGTCACATGAAGCGGAGCGAACTCTTCTAGTGACTTGCTCAGTCTGTCACATGAAGCGGAGCGAACTCTTCTAGTGACTTGCTCAGTCTGTCACATGGAGCGAAGCGAACTCCTCTAGTGACTTGCTCAGTCTGTCACATGGAGCGGAGCGAACTCTTCTAATGACTTGCTCAGTCTGTCACATGGAGGGGAGCGAACTCTTCTAATGACTTGCTCAGTCTGTCACATGGAGCGGAGCGAACTCTTCTAGTGACTTGCTCAGTCTGTCACATGGAGCGAACTCTTCTAGTGACTTGCTCAGTCTGTCACATGGAGGGGAGCGAACTCTTCTAGTGACTTGCTCAGTCTGTCACATGGAGCGAACTCTTCTAATGACTTGCTCAGTCTGTCACATTGAGCGAAGCGAACTCTTCTAGTGACTTGCTCAGTCTGTCACATGGAGCGAACTCTTCTAATGACTTGCACAGTCTGTCACATGGAGCGAAGCGAACTCTTCTAATGACTTGCTCAGTCTGTCACATGGAGCGAAGCGAACTCTTCTAGTGACTTGCTCAGTCTGTCACATGGAGCGGAGCGAACTCTTCTAATGACTTGCTCAGTCTGTCACATGGAGCGGAGCGAACTCTTCTAATGACTTGCTCAGTCTGTCACATGGAGCGGAGCGAACTCTTCTAGTGACTTGCTCAGTTTGTCACATGGAGCGAAGCGAACTCTTCTAGTGACTTGCTCAGTCTGTCACATGGAGCGAACTCTTCTAGTGACTTGCTCAGTCTGTCACATGGAGCGAACTCTTCTAGTGACTTGCTCAGTCTGTCACATGGAGCGGAGCGAACTCTTCTAGTGACTTGCTCAGTCTGTCACATGGAGGGGAGCGAACTCTTCTAGTGACTTGCTCAGTCTGTCAGATGAAGCGGAGCGAACTCTTCTAGTGACTTGCTCAGTCTGTCACATGAAGCGGAGCGAACTCTTCTAGTGACTTGCTCAGTCTGTCACATGGAGCGAAGCGAACTCCTCTAGTGACTTGCTCAGTCTGTCACATGGAGCGAAGCGAACTCTTCTAATGACTTGCTCAGTCTGTCACATGGAGGGGAGCGAACTCTTCTAATGACTTGCTCAGTCTGTCACATGGAGCGGAGCGAACTCTTCTAGTGACTTGCTCAGTCTGTCACATGGAGCGAACTCTTCTAGTGACTTGCTCAGTCTGTCACATGGAGGGGAGCGAACTCTTCTAGTGACTTGCTCAGTCTGTCACATGGAGCGAACTCTTCTAATGACTTGCTCAGTCTGTCACATTGAGCGAAGCGAACTCTTCTAGTGACTTGCTCAGTCTGTCACATGGAGCGAACTCTTCTAATGACTTGCTCAGTCTGTCACATGGAGCGAAGCGAACTCTTCTAATGACTTGCTCAGTCTGTCACATGGAGCGAAGCGAACTCTTCTAGTGACTTGCTCAGTCTGTCACATGGAGCGGAGCGAACTCTTCTAGTGACTTGCTCAGTCTGTCACATGGAGCGGAGCGAACTCTTCTAGTGACTTGCTCAGTCTGTCACATGGAGCGGAGCGAACTCTTCTAGTGACTTGCTCAGTCTGTCACATGGAGCGGAGCGAACTCTTCTAATGACTTGCTCAGTCTGTCACATGGAGCGAACTCTTCTAGTGACTTGCTCAGTCTGTCACATGGAGGGGAGCGAACTCTTCTAATGACTTGCTCAGTCTGTCACATGGAGCGAAGCGAACTCTTCTAGTGACTTGCTCAGTCTGTCACATGGAGCGGAGCGAACTCTTCTAGTGACTTGCTCAGTCTGTCACATGGAGCGGAGCGAACTCTTCTAGTGACTTGCTCAGTCTGTCACATGGAGCGGAGCGAACTCTTCTAGTGACTTGCTCAGTCTGTCACATGGAGCGGAGCGAACTCTTCTAATGACTTGCTCAGTCTGTCACATGGAGCGAACTCTTCTAGTGACTTGCTCAGTCTGTCACATGGAGCGAACTCTTCTAGTGACTTGCTCAGTCTGTCACATGGAGCGAACTCTTCTAATGACTTGCTCAGTCTGTCACATTGAGCGAAGCGAACTCTTCTAGTGACTTGCTCAGTCTGTCACATGGAGCGGAGCGAACTCTTCTAGTGACTTGCTCAGTCTGTCACATGGAGCGGAGCGAACTCTTCTAGTGACTTGCTCAGTCTGTCACATGGAGCGGAGCGAACTCTTCTAGTGACTTGCTCAGTCTGTCACATGGAGCGGAGCGAACTCTTCTAGTGACTTGCTCAGTCTGTCACATGGAGCGAACTCTTCTAGTGACTTGCTCAGTCTGTCACATGGAGCGAAGCGAACTCTTCTAATGACTTGCTCAGTCTGTCACATTGAGCGAACTCTTCTAATGACTTGCTCAGTCTGTCACATGGAGCGAAGCGAACTCTTCTAGTGACTTGCTCAGTCTGTCACATGGAGCGAACTCTTCTAGTGACTTGCTCAGTCTGTCAGATGAAGCGGAGCGAACTCTTCTAGTGACTTGCTCAGTCTGTCACATGAAGCGGAGCGAACTCTTCTAGTGACTTGCTCAGTCTGTCACATGAAGCGGAGCGAACTCTTCTAGTGACTTGCTCAGTCTGTCACATGAAGCGGAGCGAACTCTTCTAGTGACTTGCTCAGTCTGTCACATGGAGCGAAGCGAACTCCTCTAGTGACTTGCTCAGTCTGTCACATGGAGCGAAGCGAACTCTTCTAATGACTTGCTCAGTCTGTCACATGGAGGGGAGCGAACTCTTCTAATGACTTGCTCAGTCTGTCACATGGAGCGGAGCGAACTCTTCTAGTGACTTGCTCAGTCTGTCACATGGAGCGAACTCTTCTAGTGACTTGCTCAGTCTGTCACATGGAGGGGAGCGAACTCTTCTAGTGACTTGCTCAGTCTGTCACATGGAGCGAACTCTTCTAATGACTTGCTCAGTCTGTCACATTGAGCGAAGCGAACTCTTCTAGTGACTTGCTCAGTCTGTCACATGGAGCGAACTCTTCTAATGACTTGCACAGTCTGTCACATGGAGCGAAGCGAACTCTTCTAATGACTTGCTCAGTCTGTCACATGGAGCGAAGCGAACTCTTCTAGTGACTTGCTCAGTCTGTCACATGGAGCGGAGCGAACTCTTCTAGTGACTTGCTCAGTCTGTCACATGGAGCGGAGCGAACTCTTCTAGTGACTTGCTCAGTCTGTCACATGGAGCGGAGCGAACTCTTCTAGTGACTTGCTCAGTCTGTCACATGGAGCGGAGCGAACTCTTCTAGTGACTTGCTCAGTCTGTCACATGGAGCGGAGCGAACTCTTCTAGTGACTTGCTCAGTCCGTCACATGGAGCGAAGCGAACTCTTCTAGTGACTTGCTCAGTCTGTCACATGGAGCGAACTCTTCTAATGACTTGCTCAGTCTGTCACATGGAGCGGAGCGAACTCTTCTAGTGACTTGCTCAGTCTGTCACATGGAGCGAAGCGAACTCTTCTAATGACTTGCTCAGTCTGTCACATGGAGCGGAGCGAACTCTTCTAGTGACTTGCTCAGTCTGTCACATTGAGCGAAGCGAACTCTTCTAATGACTTGCTCAGTCTGTCACATTGAGCGAAGCGAACTCTTCTAATGACTTGCTCAGTCTGTCACATTGAGCGAAGCGAACTCTTCTAGTGACTTGCTCAGTCTGTCACATGGAGCGGAGCGAACTCTTCTAATGACTTGCTCAGTCTGTCACATGGAGCGAAGCGAACTCTTCTAGTGACTTGCTCAGTCTGTCACATGGAGCGAACTCTTCTAGTGACTTGCTCAGTCTGTCACATGGAGCGGAGCGAACTCTTCTAATGACTTGCTCAGTCTGTCACATGGAGCGGAGCGAACTCTTCTAATGACTTGCTCAGTCTGTCACATGGAGCGAAGCGAACTCTTCTAGTGACTTGCTCAGTCTGTCACATGGAGCGAACTCTTCTAGTGACTTGCTCAGTCTGTCACATGGAGCGAACTCTTCTAGTGACTTGCTCAGTCTGTCACATGGAGGGGAGCGAACTCTTCTAGTGACTTGCTCAGTCTGTCACATGGAGCGGAGAGAACTCTTCTAGTGACTTGCTCAGTCTGTCACATTGAGCGAACTCTTCTAGTGACTTGCTCAGTCTGTCACATGGAGGGGAGCGAACTCTTCTAGTGACTTGCTCAGTCTGTCACATGGAGCGAACTCTTCTAATGACTTGCTCAGTCTGTCACATTGAGCGAAGCGAACTCTTCTAGTGACTTGCTCAGTCTGTCACATGGAGCGAACTCTTCTAATGACTTACTCAGTCTGTCACATTGAGCGAAGCGAACTCTTCTAGTGACTTGCTCAGTCTGTCACATGGAGCGGAGCGAACTCTTCTAGTGACTTGCTCAGTCTGTCACATGGAGCGGAGCGAACTCTTCTAGTGACTTGCTCAGTCTGTCACATGGAGCGGAGCGAACTCTTCTAGTGACTTGCTCAGTCTGTCACATGGAGCGGAGCGAACTCTTCTAATGACTTGCTCAGTCTGTCACATGGAGGGGAGCGAACTCTTCTAGTGACTTGCTCAGTCTGTCACATGGAGCGAACTCTTCTAATGACTTGCTCAGTCTGTCACATTGAGCGAAGCGAACTCTTCTAGTGACTTGCTCAGTCTGTCACATGGAGCGGAGCGAACTCTTCTAATGACTTGCTCAGTCTGTCACATGGAGCGGAGCGAACTCTTCTAATGACTTGCTCAGTCTGTCACATGGAGCGGAGCGAACTCTTCTAGTGACTTGCTCAGTTTGTCACATGGAGCGAAGCGAACTCTTCTAGTGACTTGCTCAGTCTGTCACATGGAGCGAACTCTTCTAGTGACTTGCTCAGTCTGTCACATGGAGCGAACTCTTCTAGTGACTTGCTCAGTCTGTCACATGGAGCGAACTCTTCTAGTGACTTGCTCAGTCTGTCACATGGAGCGAACTCTTCTAGTGACTTGCTCAGTCTGTCACATGAAGCGGAGCGAACTCTTCTAGTGACTTGCTCAGTCTGTCACATGAAGCGGAGCGAACTCTTCTAGTGACTTGCTCAGTCTGTCACATGAAGCGGAGCGAACTCTTCTAGTGACTTGCTCAGTCTGTCACATGGAGCGGAGCGAACTCTTCTAATGACTTGCTCAGTCTGTCACATGGAGCGGAGCGAACTCTTCTACTGACTTGCTCAGTCTGTCACATGGAGCGGAGCGAACTCTTCTAGTGACTTGCTCAGTTTGTCACATGGAGCGAAGCGAACTCTTCTAGTGACTTGCTCAGTCTGTCACATGGAGTGAACTCTTCTAGTGACTTGCTCAGTCTGTCACATGGAGCGAACTCTTCTAGTGACTTGCTCAGTCTGTCACATGGAGCGGAGCGAACTCTTCTAGTGACTTGCTCAGTCTGTCACATGGAGGGGAGCGAACTCTTCTAGTGACTTGCTCAGTCTGTCAGATGAAGCGGAGCGAACTCTTCTAATGACTTGCTCAGTCTGTCACATTGAGCGAAGCGAACTCTCCTAGTGACTTGCTCAGTCTGTCACATGGAGCGAACTCTTCTAGTGACTTGCTCAGTCTGTCACATGGAGCGAACTCTTCTAGTGACTTGCTCAGTCTGTCACATGGAGCGAACTCTTCTAGTGACTTGCTCAGTCTGTCACATGGAGCGAACTCTTCTAGTGACTTGCTCAGTCTGTCACATGGAGCGAACTCTTAAAGTGACTTGCTCAGTCTGTCACATGAAGCGGAGCGAACTCTTCTAGTGACTTGCTCAGTCTGTCACATGAAGCGGAGCGAACTCTTCTAGTGACTTGCTCAGTCTGTCACATGAAGCGGAGCGAACTCTTCTAGTGACTTGCTCAGTCTGTCACATGGAGCGAAGCGAACTCCTCTAGTGACTTGCTCAGTCTGTCACATGGAGCGAAGCGAACTCTTCTAATGACTTGCTCAGTCTGTCACATGGAGGGGAGCGAACTCTTCTAATGACTTGCTCAGTCTGTCACATGGAGCGGAGCGAACTCTTCTAGTGACTTGCTCAGTCTGTCACATGGAGCGAACTCTTCTAGTGACTTGCTCAGTCTGTCACATGGAGGGGAGCGAACTCTTCTAGTGACTTGCTCAGTCTGTCACATGGAGCGAACTCTTCTAATGACTTGCTCAGTCTGTCACATTGAGCGAAGCGAACTCTTCTAGTGACTTGCTCAGTCTGTCACATGGAGCGAACTCTTCTAATGACTTGCTCAGTCTGTCACATGGAGCGGAGCGAACTCTTCTAATGACTTGCTCAGTCTGTCACATGGAGCGAAGCGAACTCTTCTAGTGACTTGCTCAGTCTGTCACATGGAGCGGAGCGAACTCTTCTAGTGACTTGCTCAGTCTGTCACATGGAGCGGAGCGAACTCTTCTAATGACTTGCTCAGTCTGTCACATGGAGCGAACTCTTCTAGTGACTTGCTCAGTCTGTCACATGGAGGGGAGCGAACTCTTCGAATGACTTGCTCAGTCTGTCACATGGAGCGAAGCGAACTCTTCTAGTGACTTGCTCAGTCTGTCACATGGAGCGGAGCGAACTCTTCTAGTGACTTGCTCAGTCTGTCACATGGAGCGGAGCGAACTCTTCTAGTGACTTGCTCAGTCTGTCACATGGAGCGGAGCGAACTCTTCTAGTGACTTGCTCAGTCTGTCACATGGAGCGGAGCGAACTCTTCTATTGACTTGCTCAGTCTGTCACATGGAGCGAACTCTTCTAGTGACTTGCTCAGTCTGTCACATGGAGCGAACTCTTCTAGTGACTTGCTCAGTCTGTCACATGGAGCGAACTCCTCTAATGACTTGCTCAGTCTGTCACATTGAGCGAAGCGAACTCTTCTAGTGACTTGCTCAGTCTGTCACATGGAGCGGAGCGAACTCTTCTAGTGACTTGCTCAGTCTGTCACATGGAGCGGAGCGAACTCTTCTAGTGACTTGCTCAGTCTGTCACATGGAGCGGAGCGAACTCTTCTAGTGACTTGCTCAGTCTGTCACATGGAGCGGAGCGAACTCTTCTAGTGACTTGCTCAGTCTGTCACATGGAGCGAACTCTTCTAGTGACTTGCTCAGTCTGTCACATGGAGCGAAGCGAACTCTTCTAATGACTTGCTCAGTCTGTCACATGGAGCGAACTCTTCTAGTGACTTGCTCAGTCTGTCACATGGAGCGAACTCTTCTAGTGACTTGCTCAGTCTGTCACATGGAGCGGAGCGAACTCTTCTAATGACTTGCTCAGTCTGTCACATGGAGCGGAGCGAACTCTTCTAGTGACTTGCTCAGTCTGTCACATGGAGCGAACTCTTCTAATGACTTGCTCAGTCTGTCACATGGATCGGACTCTTCTAGTGACTTGCTCAATCTGTCACATTGAGCGAAGCGAACTCTTCTAGTGACTTGCTCAGTCTGTCACATGGAGCGAACTCTTCTAGTGACTTACTCAGTCTGTCACATGGAGCGGAGCGAACTCTTCTAGTGACTTGCTCAGTCTGTCACATGGAGCGAACTCTTCTAATGACTTGCTCAGTCTGTCACATGGAGCGGAGCGAACTCTTCTAGTGACTTGCTCAGTCTGTCACATGGAGCGAAGCGAACTCTTCTAGTGACTTGCTCAGTCTGTCACATGGAGCGAACTCTTCTAGTGACTTGCTCAGTCTGTCACATGGAGCGGAGCGAACTCTTCTAGTGACTTGCTCAGTCTGTCACATGGAGCGAACTCTTCTAATGACTTGCTCAGTCTGTCACATGGAGCGGAGCGAACTCTTCTAGTGACTTGCTCAGTCTGTCACATGGAGCGGAGCGAACTCTTCTAGTGACTTGCTCAGTCTGTCACATGGAGCGAAGCGGACTCCTCTAGTGACTTGCTCAGTCTGTCACATGGAGCGAACTCTTCTAGTGACTTGCTCAGTCTGTCACATGGAGCGAAGCGAACTCTTCTAAAGACTTGCTCAGTCTGTCACATTGAGCGAAG
Organism: Steromphala cineraria; assembly: GCA_916613615.1. Lineage (NCBI taxonomy): Eukaryota > Metazoa > Mollusca > Gastropoda > Trochida > Trochidae > Steromphala > Steromphala cineraria. The sequence goes on from OU744721.1 coordinate 89,808,192, forward strand.
CGAACTCTTCTAATGACTTGCTCAGTCTGTCACATGGAGCGGAGCGAATGCTTCTAATGACTTGCTCAGTCTGTCACATTGAGCGAAGCGAACTCTTCTAGTGACTTGCTCAGTCTGTCACATGGAGCGAACTCTTCTAGTGACTTGCTCAGTCTGTCACATTGAGCGAAGCGAACTCTTCTAATGACTTGCTCAGTCTGTCACATTGAGCGAAGCGAACTCTTCTAATGACTTGCTCAGTCTGTCACATGGAGCGGAGCGAACTCCTCTAGTGACTTGCTCAGTCTGTCACATGGAGCGGAGCGAACTCTTCTAGTGACTTGCTCAGTCTGTCACATGGAGCGAACTCTTCTAGTGACTTGCTCAGTCTGTCACATGGAGCGAACTCTTCTAATGACTTGCTCAGTCTGTCACATTGAGCGAAGCGAACTCTTCTAGTGACTTGCTCAGTCTGTCACATGGAGCGAACTCTTCTAGTGACTTGCTCAGTCTGTCACATGAAGCGAACTCTTCTAGTGACTTGCTCAGTCTGTCACATGGAGCGGAGCGAACTCTTCTAATGACTTGCTCAGTCTGTCACATGGAGCGAACTCTTCTAGTGACTTGCTCAGTTTGTCACATGGAGCGGAGCGAACTCTTCTAGTGACTTGCTCAGTCTGTCACATGGAGCGAACTCTTCTAGTGACTTGCTCAGTCTGTCACATGGAGGGGAGCGAACTCTTCTAGTGACTTGCTCAGTCTGTCACATGGAGCGAACTCTTCTAGTGACTTGCTCAGTCTGTCACATGGAGCGGAGCGAACTCTTCTAGTGACTTGCTCAGTCTGTCACATTGAGCGAAGCGAACTCTTCTAATGACTTGCTCAGTCTGTCACATTGAGCGGAGCGAACTCTTCTAGTGACTTGCTCAGTCTGTCACATGGAGCGGAGCGAACTCCTCTAGTGACTTGCTCAATCTGTCATATGGAACTGGGCGAGTCCTCTAGTGACTTGCTCAATCTGTCACATGGAGCGCAGCTACTTCTTTAGTGACTTGCTCAATCTGTCACATGGAGCAGACTCCTCTAGTGACTTGCTCAATCTGTCACATGAAGCGCAGCTACTCCTTTAGTGACTTGCTCAATCTGTCACATGGAGCAGACTCCTCTAGTGACTTGCTCAATCTGTCACATGGAGCGCAGCTACTCCTTTAGTGACTTGCTCAATCGGTCACATGAAGCGGAGCTACTCCTTTAGTGGCTTGCTCAATCTGTCACATGAAGCGCAGCTACTCCTTTAGTGACTTGCTCAATCTGTCACATGGAGCAAACTCCTCTAGTGACTTGCTCAATCTGTCACATGGAGCCAAGTGACTCCTGTAGTGACTTGCCCAAACTGTCACATGGAGTGGACTCCTCTAGTGACTTGCTCAATCTGTCACATGGAGCCAAGTGACTCCTCTAGTGACTTGCCCAAACTGTCACATGGAGTGGACTCCTCTAGTGACTTGCTCAGTCTGTATGTATGGTAGCTGTCATCTGTATCTCCTACACAAGTAAATCTTTATGTTCTACATCTGATCTTCTACATTGGGCGTGTATCTTCTCAATTTTCCATTTCTGAGTACAAGAGGCATATGGTTAAAGGAGTTGTGCTCAGCTAATTCCATATGTGTAGAATAAGATTATATATAAAGAGTTGTACTAAGCCATGTGCTTTACTGAAGTAGATGTATGGTTGGACCAACAGTTCCTGTGTAAGACGGTACAGCTATCCTGTTCTGTGACAGCCAGTTCCTAGTATTGATCCATAGAGGAGAACAATGCACTCATGTCCATGTGATGTGGACCATCAAGGAGAACAATGCACTCATGTCCATGTGATGTGGACCATCAAGGAGAACAATGCACTCATGTCCATGTGATGTGGACCATCAAGGAGAACAATGCACTCATGTCCATGTGACGTGGACCATCAAGGAGAACAATGCACTCATGTCCATGTGATGTGGACCATCAAGGAAAACAATGCACTCATGTCTATGTGATGTGGACCATCAAGGAGAACAATGCACTCATGTCCATGTGATGTGGACCATCAAGGAGAACAATGCACTCAAGTCCATGTGATGTGGACCATCAAGGAGAACAATGCACTCATGTCCTTGTGATGGGGACCATCAAGGAGAACAATGCACTCATGTCCATGTGATGTGGACCATCAAGGGAAACAATGCACTCATGTCCATGTGATGTGGACCATCAAGGAGAACAATGCACTCATGTCTATGTGATGTGGACCATCAAGGGAAACAATGCACTCATGTCCATGTGATGTGGACCATCAAGGAGAACAATGCACTCATGTCCATGTGATGTGGACCATCAAGGAGAACAATGCACTCATGTTCATGTGATGTGGACCATCAAGGAGAACAATGCACTCATGTCCTTGTGATGGGGACCATCAAGGAGAACAATGCACTCATGTCCATGTGATGTGGACCATCAAGGAGAACAATGCACTCATGTCCATGTGACGTGGACCATCAAGGAGAACAATGCACTCATGTCCATGTGATGTGGACCATCAAGGAGAACAATGCACTCATGTCCTTGTGATGGGGACCATCAAGGAGAACAATGCACTCATGTCCATGTGATGTGGACCATCAAGGAGAACAATGCACTCATGTCCATGTGACGTGGACCATCAAGGAGAACAATGCACTCATGTCCATGTGATGTGGAACATCAAGGAGAACAATGCACTCATGTCCATGTGATGTGGAACATCAAGGAGAACAATGCACTCATGTCCATGTGATGGGGACCATCAAGGAGAACAATGCACTCATGTCCATGTGATGTGGACCATCAAGGGAAACAAGATGAAGTCCCGTGCATGTGATGTCGATCTTTGATGACTTCAATCACTGTGCATCAATTGGGACACAGTGCAGCCGCTTCTCTTACTGTACCAACTTTCTGCTTTCTCTGTTCCCATAGAAACAAATAGAATCGGATGCCTTCAACAAGTAATCATATTTGTCTAATACACACTACCGTAATGCAATGTTCTTTGTTCTCTGATGATCTTAATTAACGCTTCAAAGGTCAAGTTATTTTACTATTAATTTGATTCTATTCTTGTCCTTTTTAATACTCGACAAATTGATCGGCAATAACACTTTCAATAACATTTCCAGCCATTCACATTAATCTTGCTGAGATAAATAATCCCTGATAATGAGATTTCCTCTTCTGGACAGTGGAACTCCAGACATTTCATAGATGTTTATGATGTATCCTTAAATCAATAAGTAAATCAGTTAGTGAGATGGGTGTTAAGCATAGCCTCAGACAGATTAGTGTAACAAGCAGTGACACAGTGTAGTGGTGGCTGTATCAGTGCATGCATCAGACTGTCATCCCAGCACCGCAGGGCAATGTGTTTGGATACCTTGTACTTGGTTTCTTACTTCAAGACACCAGATGGATGACAGTTTGTACATTGAAACTGACACAACCATAATGCAGAGGAATATATGGATGACAACTTCTTTGTTCATTGTATGCGACAGTTTGTGTCGTTCTAACACAAGAATCTGTGTCGAAACGTCGCATACAATGAACAAAGAAGTTGTCATCCATATATTCCTCTGCTTTATTGTCATTCCAACTTCTAAAATGCCTTTTCAAGGAAGTTGACACAACCAGTATTCTACACCTACACTACAGGAATGGTTTATGATCACAATCTATCAAGATGTTAGAACATACTTTGTACCTTGTTTCTTACTTCAAGACACAATATTGATAATATGTGAAACTGACCTATCCATCTCCTAAACCTCTAGTACCAAAGGAATTGTTGATGATCACTATCTATAAACTCTATTTTGACTGCGAATTATGTTTACATATGGATAAAAGTTGTTGTTGCACCAATTTTAGAACTGTCACTTACGTCTGTCGACCTGTAAAGTAAAGGAGTAAGCCTTTAAATACAGTCAGGTTGATCAAGACTGTATCATCATCTTTTTAGAGAAAGTTATTGTCGAGGTTTATATAAACCTCATTGGCACCTATTCCATGTGAATGTTTATGATTTCCATGTGAATATTTCAAGATAAGAAAACACAATTCTGAGATCTATCTACCCTCTTTATATTTTGACAACGTTTCTTTACAGAGAAAGCTGTTGGGGATACAAAAACCAAGGAAGCAGAGACTGAGCCTGTGATTGACCGGAGCGAGATCGACATTGACAGCGATATCCCCCAGGCAGCCCTCAAGTCCGTCAACATCAACTCCGGTGAGATCTACGACTATCCCAAGGGCAGTCCCAAGACACACCCACAGGAACACCGAGACAACACCGTGGGCGGGGACTCCAAGGTCAAGGTCACACAGGTGGAGGGCAAGGGCGAGGCACGGAAGGGCACCTGTACTCGGGGAGAGTATGAGAAGTTCAAACAGAAGCTGCTTGAGTACCACTGTGAGAAGTTCACGGAGCCCAACTGTCGGACCGATGTACAGGAAGGTAGGTTCTGTAGCTGCTCCTGTGGGTTCTTGTGCTGTCTTGTCAGTCGCTTCACACAACTCCCAGACCGATAGATTGAGTGATACGATGTATTGTCCCCAGAGCGAGAGTATCTTGTGTAGGATGAGTGATACGATGTATTGTCCCAGAGCGTGAGTATCTTGTGTAGGATGAGTGATACGATGTATTGTCCCAGAGCGAGAGTATCTTGTGTAGGATGAGTGATACGATGTATTGTCCCCAGAGCGAGAGTATCTTGTGTAGGATGAGTGATACGATGTATTGTCCCCAGAGCGAGAGTATCTTGTGTAGGATGAGTGATACGATGTATTGTCCCCAGAGCGAGAGTATCTTGTGTAGGATGAGTGATACGATGTATTGTCCCCAGAGCGAGAGTATCTTTTGTAGGGTGAGTGATACGATGTATTGTCCCCAGAGCGAGAGTTCAGCTTGTATAGAATATAATGTTATTAATCAATTTTTTTCCGTATTGGTCCAGTTACAGGTCCAAGGTCTGCATTATGGCCCGAGGCGAAGCCAAGGGCCAATACAGGAGACCGAGGACCTGTAACTGGGCCAATACGAAAAACTTGATTAATGACGTTTTTATTAATTAACTTCTTTGTAATTTTCTTGCACAACATTAGAGAGTTAATTTTTACCGAAATCAAAATTGTCAATGAGATTGATGAACTGTCATATATGTTGAAAGTTTTGAAGCGATAGCTTCGGACTCTCGCCATTTATGTCTATGCGTATGCTCAGACTTGTATTGGCCCAGTTTTCCTGTATTGGCCCAGTTGTGGATTCGTATAGTGCAGGCCGTATAAATTGTATAAGTGCCATATTATTGATATTTCATTAATAATGAGTGATACGATGTATTGTCCCCAGAGCGAGAGTACCTGGCAATGCTCATGTTCAGCTTCTACGACTGGGACCTGGACATGTCGCTGGACCGCACCGAGGCGGACAAGATGGAGACCCAGCAGCACTTCCAGCAGCTCTCCACCGTCTGTGTCCTCTCGGACATCGTCCACTACGCAGACACCAACAATGACTCACGCCTCACCGTCACCGAGTTCATTGCAGCCTTCAATGGTAGGTAGCAGTGACATCTCTTGCAAACCCTAGCCAACTGAAATACTTCAAATCCATTTAGAAGGTGGTGTGATAACAGACATACTCATCATGTTGAAGACAACTTTTTTCATGAGGTTTCTTGACGACAACTTGCCATTTCTTCAGGTGACCGAATCTTAACTGCTTTTGCTAACAGCTATCTTAAATTCAGGTACAGTTGTAACTTATAAAGAACAGACTTGATAAGTAAAGGAAATCAATAAGTAATGACTATTCCAGTACCATACATTTTTGTAACAGAATTGAGTTTGTATAATGACATTTTCATTGTCCCATTAAATTTCACATAATAAGTTGCAACCATATACTACAAAGGTTGAAAGACAGATTTAAATATTTACCATCTCGATTTCATTAGAAACACTTTTTTGTTGAGCTGTCTACTTTCTGATTGTGAAAAATATTATCATCAGTGCATTTTGACTCCTTGTCATCCTCTGAGATCGAAACTCTGTTTTGGTTGATGATATGCTGCATCACCATGGAAGAGTTTTTGAGGGCTAATTGAGGTATTATGTTCCAATCAGCGAGGTTATGATTATAAGCTATTAGCAGTAGAAGAAGGGAGCAGTGTGAACCTGCTATTATTGAATCAGTGTTGTCAAGATCAAAGAGAATCTGTAGGACTTGGCTAGATCAATACTGGAAGTGATGAAACTAATTTGTCTTTGGGCTGCAGTTCTTTGATGCATGGTGATGCAGTCTCTTCACCTTGTCCTGCTATTTCGGGCACAATCGATGGGGACAGTTCAAAGTTGGATCTCAAACCTGATTGTCTCATTAGTGACAGCCAGTTTTGTGTGTACATGAGAACAAAGCTGTAATTCCTCTATTTACCGACTCTTTATGAAGATGTTGCTCCTGATCCAGGTTCCATGGTGGTCCGCAACCTGCGCCGTGACCCTGAGGTCATCCCAACCCTGGCAACGGTTGGCAACGGGCTGGAGTTGACTTGCGGAATCGAGAGTGACAACATTGTGTGGAGACGGTTTAACTCCGACATTCACGAACTCAAGAATGATGAACTCTCGGTAGGTACTTCATTGAGATGAGGAATTTAACAAACCATATTGATAACAAGTGTCACCCCTTTTTTAACTAACTACCCTGATTTAAGAACTTTGACATTCTTGATAAAACTGAAAATGGTTGTTAACTCAGCACCAAGTTCGTTAGTGGATCATAGTGGTCTTATTCAATGATACAGAAGGAAATACAAATCTATTCTTTGTTTAACATACCAGTATTTTGGTTGCGTTTTTTTATGCATGATTGTAAGTTGTTGTTTTTTGTGCTTCATCACAAACCAGGGGATGTACTCTTGCCACAAAACTTTACCAGTTATGGAAAAAAGAGACATCTTTCAATGTTCCTGCAGAAAAGAGTAATGTGGGTTCAGTTGTGAGTGTGTGCATGTTGCAGGTCTTTGAGGACGGCTCCCTGTTCTTCTCCCGGGTGGGCGTGCACCACATGGGCAACTACACGTGCGAGGACGGGAACAACCCCATCCATCAGCAGATCCACACTCTCCGAGTACAGAGTATGTATCTATCTCGACTGTTATCTCTTTAACCTCATCATTATTAACTCCCTTTACCCGTCCATCAGCAGATCCACACTCTCCGAGTACAGAGTATGTATCTATCTCCACTGTTATCTCTTTAACCTCATCATTATAAACTCCCATTACCCATCCATCAGCAGATCCACACTCTCCGAGTACAGAGTATGTATCTATCTCCACTGTTATCTCTTTAACCTCATCATTATTAACTCCCTTTAACCATCCATCAGCAGATCCACACTCTCCGAGTATAGAGTATGTCTCTCTCTCCACTGTTATCTCTTTAACCTCATCATTAATAACTCCCTTTACCCATCCATCAGCAGATCCACACTCTCCGAGTATAGAGTATGTCTCTATCTCCACTGTTATCTCTTTAACCTCATCATTATTAACTCCCTTTACCCATCCATCAGCAGATCCACACTCTCCGAGTACAGAGTATGTATCTATCTCCACTGTTATCTCTTTAACCTCATCATTATTAACTCCCTTTACCCATCCATCAGCAGATCCACACACTCCGAGTATAGAGTACGTATCTATCTCCACTGTTATCTCTTTAACCTCATCATTATTAACTCCCTTTACCCATCCATCAGCAGATCCACACTCTCCGAGTATAGAGTATGTCTCTATCTCCACTGTTATCTCTTTAACCTCATCATTATTAACTCCCTTTACCCATCCATCAGCAGATCCACACTCTCCGAGTACAGAGTATGTCTCTATCTCCACTGTTATCTCTTTAACCTCATCATTATAAACTCCCTTTACCCATCCATCAGCAGATCCACACACTCCGAGTATAGAGTACGTATCTATCTCCACTGTTATCTCTTTAACCTCATCATTATTAACTCCCTTTACCCATCCATCAGCAGATCCACACACTCCGAGTATAGAGTATGTATCTATCTCCACTGTTATCTCTTTAACCTTATCATCATAAACTCCCTTTACCCATCCATCAGCAGATCCACACTCTCCGAGTATAGAGTACGTATCTGTCTCCACTGTTATCTCTTTAACTTCATCATTATAAACTCCCTTTACCCATCCATCAGCAGATCCACACTCTCCGAGTATAGAGTACGTATCTATCTCCACTGTTATCTCTTTAACTTCATCATTATAAACTCCCATTACCCATCCATCAGCAGATCCACACACTCCGAGTACAGAGTATGTATCTATCTCCACTGTTATCTCTTTAACCTCATCATTATTAACTCCCTTTACCCATCCATCAGCAGATCCACACTCTCCGAGTACAGAGTATGTCTCTATCTCCACTGTTATCTCTTTAACCTCATCATTATTAACTCCCTTTACCCATCCATCAGCAGATCCACACTCTCCGAGTATAGAGTATGTCTCTATCTCCACTGTTATCTCTTTAACCTCATCATTATTAACTCCCTTTACCCATCCATCAGCAGATCCACACTCTCCGAGTACAGAGTATGTATCTATCTCCACTGTTATCTCTTTAACCTCATCATTATTAACTCCCTTTACCCATCCATCAGCAGATCCACACTCTCCGAGTACAGAGTATGTATCTATCTCCACTGTTATCTCTTTAACTTCATCATTATAAACTCCCTTTACTCATCCATCAGCAGATCCACACTCTCCGAGTATAGAGTACGTATCTATCTCCACTGTTATCTCTTTAACTTCATCATTATAAACTCCCATTACCCATCCATCAGCAGATCCACACACTCCGAGTACAGAGTATGTATCTATCTCCACTTTTTCTCTTTAACCTCATCATTATTAACTCCCTTTACCCATCCATCAGCAGATCCACACACTCCGAGTATAGAGTACGTATCTATCTCCACTGTTATCTCTTTAACTTCATCATTATTAACTCCCTTTATCCATCCATCAGCAGATCCACACTCTCCGAGTACAGAGTATGTCTCTATCTCCACTGTTATCTCTTTAACCTCATCATTATAAACTCCCTTTACCCATCCATCAGCAGATCCACACTCTCCGAGTATAGATTACGTATCTATCTCCACTGTTATCTCTTTAACTTCATCATTATAAACTCCCTTTACCCATCCATCAGCAGATCCACACTCTCCGAGTATAGAGTACGTATCTATCTCCACTGTTATCTCTTTAACTTCATCATTATAAACTCCCATTACCCATCCATCAGCAGATCCACACACTCCGAGTACAGAGTATGTATCTATCTCCACTGTTATCTCTTTAACCTCATCATTATAACTCCCTTTACCCATCCATCAGCAGATCCACACTCTCCGAGTATAGAGTATGTCTCTATCTCCACTGTTATCTCTTTAACCTCATCATTATTAACTCCCTTTACCCATCCATCAGCAGATCCACACTCTCCGAGTACATAGTATGTCTCTATCTCCACTGTTATCTCTTTAACTTCATCATTATAAACTCCCTTTACCCATCCATCAGCAGATCCACACTCTCCGAGTACAGAGTATGTCTCTATCTCCACTGTTATCTCTTTAACCTCATCATTATTAACTCCCTTTACCCATCCATCAGCAGATCCACACTCTCCGAGTACAGAGTATGTATCTATCTCCACTGTTATCTCTTTAACCTCATCATTATTAACTCCCTTTACCCATCCATCAGCAGATCCACACTCTCCGAGTATAGAGTACGTCTCTATCTCCACTGTTATCTCTTTAACCTCATCATTATAAACTCCCATTACCCATCCATCAGCAGATCCACACACTCCGAGTATAGAGTACGTATCTATCTCCACTGTTATCTCTTTAACTTCATCATTATTAACTCCCTTTACCCATCCATCAGCAGATCCACACTCTCCGAGTACAGAGTATGTATCTATCTCCACTGTTATCTCTTTAACCTCATCATTATAAACTCCCTTTACCCATCCATCAGCAGATCCACACACTCCGAGTATAGAGTACGTATCTATCTCCACTGTTATCTCTTTAACCTCATCATTATTAACTCCCTTTACCCATCCATCAGCAGATCCACACACTCCGAGTATAGAGTATGTATCTATCTCCACTGTTATCTCTTTAAACTTATCATCATAAACTCCCTTTACCCATCCATCAGCAGATCCACACTCTCCGAGTATAGAGTACGTATCTGTCTCCACTGTTATCTCTTTAACTTCATCATTATAAACTCCCTTTACCCATCCATCAGCAGATCCACACTCTCCGAGTATAGAGTACGTATCTATCTCCACTGTTATCTCTTTAACTTCATCATTATAAACTCCCATTACCCATCCATCAGCAGATCCACACACTCCGAGTACAGAGTATGTATCTATCTCCACTGTTATCTCTTTAACCTCATCATTATTAACTCCCTTTACCCATCCATGAGCAGATCCACACTCTCCGAGTACAGAGTATGTCTCTATCTCCACTGTTATCTCTTTAACCTCATCATTATTAACTCCCTTTACCCATCCATCAGCAGATCCACACTCTCCGAGTATAGAGTATGTCTCTATCTCCACTGTTATCTCTTTAACCTCATCATTATTAACTCCCTTTACCCATCCATCAGCAGATCCACACTCTCCGAGTACAGAGTATGTATCTATCTCCACTGTTATCTCTTTAACCTCATCATTATTAACTCCCTTTACCCATCCATCAGCAGATCCACACTCTCCGAGTACAGAGTATGTATCTATCTCCACTGTTATCTCTTTAACTTCATCATTATTAACTCCCTTTACCCATCCATCAGCAGATCCACACTCTCCGAGTATAGAGTACGTATCTATCTCCACTGTTATCTCTTTAACTTCATCATTATAAACTCCCATTACCCATCCATCAGCAGATCCACACACTCCGAGTACAGAGTATGTATCTATCTCCACTGTTTTCTCTTTAACCTCATCATTATTAACTCCCTTTACCCATCCATCAGCAGATCCACACACTCCGAGTATAGAGTACGTATCTATCTCCACTGTTATCTCTTTTACTTCATCATTATTAACTCCCTTTACCCATCCATCAGCAGATCCACACTCTCCGAGTACAGAGTACGTCTCTATCTCCACTGTTATCTCTTTAACCTCATCATTATAAACTCCCTTTACCCATCCATCAGCAGATCCACACTCTCCGAGTATAGAGCACGTATCTATCTCCACTGTTATCTCTTTAACTTCATCATTATAAACTCCCTTTACCCATCCATCAGCAGATCCACACTCTCCGAGTATAGAGTACGTATCTATCTCCACTGTTATCTCTTTAACTTCATCATTATAAACTCCCATTACCCATCCATCAGCAGATCCACACACTCCGAGTACAGAGTATGTATCTATCTCCACTGTTATCTCTTTAACCTCATCATTATAAACTCCCTTTACCCATCCATCAGCAGATCCACACTCTCCGAGTATAGAGTATGTCTCTATCTCCACTGTTATCTCTTTAACCTCATCATTATTAACTCCCTTTACCCATCCATCAGCAGATCCACACTCTCCGAGTACAGAGTATGTCTCTATCTCCACTGTTATCTCTTTAACTTCATCATTATAAACTCCCTTTACCCATCCATCAGCAGATCCACACTCTCCGAGTACAGAGTATGTCTCTATCTCCACTGTTATCTCTTTAACCTCATCATTATTAACTCCCTTTACCCATCCATCAGCAGATCCACACTCTCCGAGTACAGAGTATGTATCTATCTCCACTGTTATCTCTTTAACCTCATCATTATTAACTCCCTTTACCCATCCATCAGCAGATCCACACTCTCCGAGTATAGAGTACGTCTCTATCTCCACTGTTATCTCTTTAACTTCATCATTATAAACTCCCTTTACCCATCCATCAGCAGATCCACACTCTCCGAGTATAGAGTACGTATCTATCTCCACTGTTATCTCTTTAACTTCATCATTATAAACTCCCTTTACCCATCCATCAGCAGATCCACTCTCTCCGAGTATAGAGTACGTATCTATCTCCACTGTTATCTCTTTAACTTCATCATTATAAACTCCCATTACCCATCCATCAGCAGATCCACACACTCTGAGTACAGAGTATGTATCTATCTCCACTGTTATCTCTTTAACCTCATCATTATTAACTCCCATTACCCATCCATCAGCAGATCCACACTCTCCGAGTACAGAGTATGTATCTATCTCCACTGTTATCTCTTTAACTTCATCATTATAAACTCCCTTTACCCATCCATCAGCAGATCCACACACTCCGAGTACAGAGTATGTATCTATCTCCACTGTTATCTCTTTAACCTCATCATTATTAACTCCCTTTACCCATCCATCAGCAGATCCACACTCTCCGAGTATAGAGTACGTATCTATCTCTCTATCACAAATTCTCGCTGTTATTTCAGTGATGCCAATCGTCAAGATGTCGCCCCACTCCCAGATGACCAAGTCCGAGTCCACGGTTATCCTCAAGTGTCACGCGGAGGGGATTCCTCGACCCAAGATCACCTGGCTGGTCAACAAGAAAGCCATTCCAGTGGAACCAAAACACTTCCTCAAATCACGTAGGTGCTAGCTGTTTTAAAGAATTAAAGAATTATGGTTTGCTAAAGTGTTAATTATGTCTATACAGACATAGATGACTTGTGTTTATAAAATCTTGGATGTTTGTAAATCATTCCTACAGACATAGATGACACCATGGATAGACTTAACTCCATGTGGCATGTCAGCCATGTGTTGCAAATAAAGGGGGAAAGCTTCTATTGCTCCTTGGACTAAAGGAAACTCTTATTCTCAACTGAAGTTAATATCTTAACCTAAGAAAAGAAAATGAAAATGTCCTGTTTTAATTGTGACTGTACGTGCCTTGTTTGCCTTCAGATGCGAATGCAACTCTGACAGTGCAGAAGACGGACTATCTGAGAGATTCTGGCGCTTACCAGTGCATCGCGGAGAACCAGGCCGGCACGGCTCACGACTCCTCGTCCCTCTACATACAGAACCCCAACGACTCTCTCGCCTGTATGTACACCTCCTGGCTTCACATTTGATAGAAGTACTGTTAATACAGGAAAGAGCGTATTGCTTGTGTATCAGATCTTTCTTTTAATCAAGATATGCAAACTTGTCTCCAGGTATAATTCTTGAAGTATTGCTCTCATTTAGCTACTAGTATACCTAATTTAAAGTTATCTGGTGCTTGTTCAGACACTATCTCACTTTTACCTGTAAGTATGATCCTTGAGTTGACCCCTTGTTTTACAAACACCAACTTTCACAAACTTTAACTTACATTTACTTGTGAAGACTTCAAACTATGTTTCAATGAAATTAGGCGTACTTGTTGTGCAGACACCATCTCTGAACCTCTTCATCATCTCACACAGACACCATCTCTAACTAAACTAAGTTTTTCTCACAGACACCAACTCGCACCTGTCGTATGGCTCGTTCCTGGCGTTCCACAACAAGGGCTACTCCGTGTACCGCCCCGAGTCCTGTCTGCTGGAGAGACATGTCCTTCCTGACTTCGGCAACTTCAAGTTCATCCCAGACAACATTGACGAGCCCCTGCAGCTGTGTAACCGGGACGCGGGGTGTGAGTGGGGCTCCATGGTGAACGTGAAGGACTTCATCTACGTCAGCCAGCCCAAGATGAACAGGATCGTGGTGGTTGAGATCAAGAAGAAGTGGAACCCCATCCAGGTATGCAGACAGGATCAGTGTCAGGGAAATCACGGGGTAGAGCAAACTATATGGAAATCATAGGATCTTTGTCTCCCTGCATGCATTTTGTTGAACCATACCCCCAACCAATTCATTTACGATAATGCTTTTTGTAGACTTTTCACTTTCCTTTACCCAAATGTAGTAATTCTTATATTGATAAGACAGACAGAAATAGGAATTGAGATTGTCACTCATTTCTTACAGAGCTTTTTGAAATTATTTATTTCTGTTTATCCAGGTACATTACTAAGTGTTTTGGAAAATATTGGTTTAGGCAGACCAAGTTCTGAAAATCTATGAAACATGTTTACCATCCTTATTCCTACCAAGTCATTACAATCCCCCACCTCCGACTGACCGTCTCACAACATGTTGCCTCCCTCCGGCAGGTGATCGACACAGACAAGAGTCCGATGGAGCTGTACTACGTGGAGCACCTGGATCAGGTCTGGGTCCTGTGCTGGAACTCTCAGTCAGGGTCGTCACTCAAAACCATCGTCGTCATCCGCGACGCCAGCAAGAACATACAACACCACGCAGTCCACACACAGCCCATCGGAAACAGGTTCGATATGGTGAGTGGGAGAAGTGCCAGATTCTTTTATTTTTTTGTTTAACACTTCCATTCATTACTAATACTAGTAACTCATACATTTTTAAGATTAATGTCTGGGTTGTTGGGCAGTCTGTTTAAAATCAACCTGGCTCTGAGGAATAAAGTTGTAAAAAATAACTACAGTGTACCATTTGTTAAAAATGATTCCCTACCTAACGCTATTTAATAATGACGATTGTCGATGACTGGGTATGTATGTTCTAACTGGCCATAGCAACTTGCGAGTAGGCAGACTGCTTTCAGACTTGTGAATGGGAAGCTCTCTTGTAGACGACAATCGATTCACGTTAGCTTCAATGTTTTGAAACATGTATTCCACTGAACACGGTTGATTTTTATTAGACTGGGTTATTTGGATGAAAAGGGTTTAAGCAAATTAGAATTAGGTCTTGACTTGGTGAATTGTTTCCTGTTCTGTTGTTAAAGGGAGGTCATTCATATCATGTTGTAATAGCTCATTTGCTTGAAGCATGTTCTTGAATGATCCAGATGTTTTCTCCTTGTCTGGTGGTTGTCAATGCTAGAGTGTCATCAGATCACACTACATTGTTTTAAGCTTATCGAAGTGTGTGCTGGCATTTGTTGATCCTACTAGCTCGAAGTTTAAGGACCAATTACAATGAGCTACATGTAGTACAATAAAACAATTCAATTGTTGCTTCCAGGTGCAGGACCTGTTCCTCCCCAGTCACAACGACCTACAGCACTCCTTCAGCTACGGCTACGTCACCCACAACGCTCAACAGGGTCTCTTCAAGCTTGACCTCCGCACCATGAAGTATGTCAAGGCTATCGACTTCTCTGCCTACAACTGTGTGCCAAAAACTGTAGTCTACGTGCCCATTGGTGAGTTCTTTCGGTTACCTACTTTCTTCTAATAGACAGACTGTTGCGTGACTGTATGGTATCCCTGCCTAGTTTGAATTCCTAAATCAGAAGTGGCAATTATGTTTTAAAGAGTTAGTGCTATAACTATAGCTTTAAAGGGATCACTCAAGCGGGGTATTTTTTGTGGAAACGAAATTCAGGAGGACTTTATATGAGTTTTACATGATAATTTCACACTTAATTTCAAATATGTTTGTAAGATTAACATTTCAATTGTTCAAGATTGAACAATTTGACAAAGAATAATAAAGAAAGAAAACTGAAAACATCGTGAAATGAAGGTAAACATCGGAGCTACAATCATGGAGTGTATTACTACGACAAAATTCTGTCGTAACTGATAACTTTCATTATGAATTATTTGTAAATATGCTCCTCTTCTATCAATCAAGTAGTTATTTCTTAATTTTGTAAATGAATTAGCATAATACAGCACATCTGTTTTTTCGCAATGCTAACATTTCAAGATGGCAGATGAAAACTGATCAATTGGTGCCTTTAAGTCATATGGTGTTCTTTTTCCGTAACATAGTTTTGATTCTGTATACTGTATACATAATTTGGTTTCTTTTGCATAATCTCATTAGGTTGATTTTCAGTTGTTTAAAAGTTTTTCAACTGCAGTAGTGTTTCGAATGAGAGAAACAAGGGAGGTAACTCTGTGAACCTTGTGTTGCAGGTGGTCATGTGATCGTGGAGTGTGTAACTATGGCAACTCAGGAGACGACCCAGCTAGTGATGGATTACCTGACCGACTCTGTGGTCTCCAAGAAGGCTCTGGCTGGCAAACCCTTTGTGTCGCCCGACTCACGCTACGTCGTCACTGTTGATGACTTGAACGGGAAACTCTCTGTGTTGACAGTCTCCAATGAAGGTGAGTCAAAGAGCAGTATTCACAGCTCAAGATTACTGGTCTTACATTAGCATGTTTTTGACCAAGATGATGATGTCTACGTAATATCATCGGAATCTCTTGCTTGACTACATATGTTAGGGTTAGTCTCAGCTCCTGGTGCCAATCAGAAGAATTGCAAGATGAGCGTGTACTGACATCTTTGATTGCTATAAGTTGGATAAATGAAGTATAAACTAGCTGTAATTTTGCATTATCTTGATGACATGTTAACCTCATGTCTTGATGACATGTTAACCTCATGTCTTGATGACATGTTAACCTCGTCTTGATGACATGTTAATCTAATGTCTTGATGACATGTTAACCTCGTCTTGATGACATGTTAATCTAATGTCTTGATGGCATGTCAACCTCATGTCTTGATGACATGTTAACCTCATGTCTTGATGACATGTTAATCTAATGTCTTAATGACATGTTAACCTAATGTCTTGATGGCATGTTAACCTAATGTCTTGATGGCACATTAACCTAAAGTCTTGATGACAAGTTAACCTCATGTCTTGATGGCACGTTAACCTAATGTCTTGATGGCACGTTAACCTAAAGTCTTGATGACAAGGTAACCTAATGTCTTGATGGCACGTTAACCTAAAGTCTTGATGACAAGTTAACCTAATGTCTTGATGGCACGTTAACCTAATGTCTTGATGGCACGTTAACCTAAAGTCTTGATGACAAGTTAACCTCATGTCTTGATGACATGTTAACCTAATGTCTTGATGGCACGTTAACCTCATGTCTTGATGACACGTTAACCTAATGTCTTGATGACATGTTAACCTCATGTCTTGATGACATGTTAACCTCATGTCTTGATGGCATGTCAACCTCATGTCTTGATGACATGTTAACCTCATGTCTTGATGACATGTTAATCTAATGTCTTGATGGCACGTTAACCTAATGTCTTGATGACATGTTAACCTCATGTCTTGATGACATGTTAACCTAATGTCTTGATGACATGTTAATCTAATGTCTTGATGGCATGTTAACCTCATGTCTTGATGACATGTTAATCTAATGTCTTAATGACATGTTAACCTAATGTCTTGATGGCATGTTAACCTAATGTCTTGATGGCACATTAACCTAAAGTCTTGATGACAAGTTAACCTCATGTCTTGATGGCACGTTAACCTCATGTCTTGATGACATGTTAATCTAATGTCTTGATGGCATGTTAACCTAATGGCTTGATGACAAGTTAACCTCATGTCTTGATGACATGTTAACCTCATGTCTTGATGACATGTTAACCTCATGTCTTGATGGCACGTTAACCTAAAGTCTTGATGACAAGTTAACCTCATGTCTTGATGACATGTTAACCTCATGTCTTGATGGCATGTTAAACTAATGTCTTGATGGCACGTTAACCTAAAGTCTTGATGACAAGTTAACCTCATGTCTTGATGACATGTTAACCTAATGTCTTGATGGCACGTTAACCTCATGTCTTGATGACACGTTAACCTAATGTCTTGATGACATGTTAACCTCATGTCTTGATGACATGTTAACCTCATGTCTTGATGACATGTTAACCTAATGTCTTGATGACATGTTAATCTAATGTCTTGATGACATGTTAACCTCATGTCTTGATGACATGTTAATCTAATGTCTTGATGACATGTTAACCTCATGTCTTGATGACATGTTAATCTAATGTCTTGATGGCATGTTAACCTTATGTCTTGATGACAATTTAACCTCATGTCTTGATGACATGTTAACCTAAAGTCTTGATGACATGTTAACCTAATGTCTTGATGGCATGTTAACCCAATGTCTTGATGGCATGTTAACCTAATGTCTTGATGGCACTTTAACCTAAAGTCTTGATGACAAGTTAACCTCATGTCTTGATGACATGTTAACCTCATGTCTTGATGACATGTTAACCTCATGTCTTGATGACATGTTAACCTTATGTCTTGATGACATGTTAATCTAATGTCTTGATGACATGTTAACCTTATGTCTTGATGACATGTTAACCTCATGTCTTGATGACATGTTAATCTAATGTCTTGATGACATGTTAACCTTATGTCTTGATGACATGTTAACCTAAAGTCTTGATGACATGTTAATCTAATGTCTTGATGACATGTTAACCTCATGTCTTGATGACATGTTAATCTAATGTCTTGATGACATGTTAACCTTATGTCTTGATGACATGTTAACATAAAGTCTTGATGACATGTTAACCTCATGTCTTGATGACATGTTAACCTCATGTCTTGATGACATGTTAACCTTATGTCTGATGACATGTTAACCTAATGTCTTGATGACATGTTAACCTAATGCCTTTAATGGCATGTTAACCTAATGTCTTGATGACATGTTAACCTCATATCTCTGCCATGGCAACATTACAGGGCAAGTCAACTTTCATGGTTAGGGAATAAATAGAGAATCTCACCCAAATGTCTTCTGATATCAAATATATCAACATAAGTTGATAAAAGTACCAAGAACAAAATCAAAATGTTCAAAATCTACTGTCAAAGCGTGTCTCCTAGGAGATTTCGCTTAATCTTCCACAAGCGATATCTCCTGTGGAACACAGTTTTGGATGATAAATAACAAGGTTCTATGAACAAAATTTTATTAATCTTTGTCAATCTGAAATGTAAAAAATATCCTATTTAGAAAGAAATTGCATTTCATGGGAAACTGTCTGCTCTCTTGATTTCTAATTGGTTGTTTTACTTCTACTCTTCCTCTAACCCTCTCCCTGCTCTATCGTCACTCACAACATTGCCTTCCCACACAGGTACCCTGGAATCCGAGTTTGAGGTGACGCTCAGCTGCAGCATCAGTGACGTCGTCTTCTTTGCCTCCCCCTCACACATCGGCTACGATGTCGTACTGACGTCAGCTGACGATGAAGACGTGTTCTTCCTGAGCCTCAATAATGGAAAACTTGACAAGGTCAAAGGTCAGTGTCCACTTTTCTTATACTTTGGCTTGTCAAAATTTTGAATAAATGTAGAAAATGAGATGAACGATAGAAAGATATGAATATTGTACACCTGCACTAAGAGACCATACAATCCTAACAAGATTCCAATTTATTTTAAATGTAAACTTGTTCTCAAATATATATTCAATACCGTTTATTATAACACTTATTGAAAGAAATTCAAATAAATCGGTGTATAATCAATGATAGACATTATTTACATGTGACTAAATGTATATGGGAGTAAGTCAAAATTAACAGTCTGTAATCCCCTACTGCTTGTGTGTCTCCAGGGTCGAATGTGGCAGGCCGAGACTGGCGCCCGGAGCCCCTGAAGAAGGTCCTGGTAGCCGGGGGACTCTTCAACAACTTCCTCATGAGCTCTCTCCCAACCTCAGTGCGCGTGATCGACGGCCGGCTCCACGCCATGCAGTGCACTCTTGATGATGTCATCAACTCTCACGTCCTCGCCTTCTCCAACAACTGAGTCTCAACACCTCCGAACAAATTCTAAATTTGATGCATCTCTCCTCTCACATTCATGGAAACTGAGGATGAAGCTGGACTCATCAAGCGGACTCCTTCTGTTCATCATTGACATCAGCTAGCTTCTGGAAGGGCTTATTGTACTACAGAACAAACTTTTGGATATCTCTTTTGTAAAATGAATTATTATCATGAAGGAGAAGAATATGCTTTTAAGAAGTGCAGTCTTGAGACAGACTGACTTATGTTGTACATACACCATCAAACATTTGTACCATCGTGTAAAGGGAGATAACTCACCAGGGGAGAAAATAACAAAACCACACTTAATGTAAGCAAGAGCTGATAAAGTAGATGTTGCTTTCAGTGAGTTATCAATGGTCAACATACTCAATCATCCTATCATGTCTTATGTGTTCACTGTATCGTGTGTCTCGCTGTGCGGTGGGGGGAGGCGTGAACACCCTCCCGCCATCTTGTAGGTTGTGAACTGTAGATGTCTATACTCCACCTGTATAATGTTTATGTATTGCAGGATTTTATGCCTTGATGTGCTAGATGTACATATTTTTGCAAGATGGAGAATGTCAAGTTTCTCCCATCTTTTACAGGACTCTTTGAGTCGAGGATTTCTCAACATCTTCTATTTTTACTTTGACTAGATCTTCAGGTTTTCCTCTTGACTGCTTGATTTACATGTATACAGTTCTTTATAGATGACATTCCAGCGTGTACGTTCCGTGTTGCTCCCAGGGTATTGTGGGTAGGTCTGACAAGGAGCAGTACGATTGGGTAGCTCTGAACAAGCTTGGGTAGCTCACCCCAGGATCTTTGTTCATAGCTTGTGACATATCTGTGTCTACTTTCTGTAACTTGACCACGTAGGACGCTTGTAAGCTGTCACACTGCATTGATCTAGAATCTCTGAGTTAATATGAAAGTGATATTAGAGCCGCTTGTACAATGTGCCCTGATCTGTGTCAAGCACAGCCCATACTGTGTGTACATGTATGTAGTCCGAGGACGCTCGGTCAGTGAGTCCTAGTGCTAGTCACGTGTCTAGTCCACCGTCAACAGACCAGCAGACAATCTGGTCTTACTTGCTGTTCCCAAGAAGTCTAAGTCACATCCAACACACACACACACACACACACACACAACACACACAGATTTTAAGTGATGAACATCATGTATTTTTTATGATATATATGACTTAGATAGTTGTGTGCATTCATGTTTATGCTTATGTAAGAATGGATTTACAAATCCCTGCCCTTAAAAAACGACACTATTTTTGTTTAGTTAGTTAGGTCAGTTAAACTCTATGTCCCCAGTCACCAGTGGCTATTGCTCAGCAAAGAACAGTACAGATGTCAATTTTCAATTCAGTCATTTCCCCTTCCTGTTCTGTGCTCAAACAATCAATTCGGTCCCTGTTCCAAAGAATGAGTTACCTGTTCCCAAATTTGTTACATTTCCGTGTTCTGCAGAGATGCTAAGTGTGTTTTCTGTCCCTTTCTTCCCGGTGGCATGCCCGGTTTTCTGAGCCCTGTTCCCTGAACTTATGTTCAAACAATAGGCCCTGTTTCTTCTTGTTTGGCTTAGTTCCCACTGACATGCTCTGTTCCCTGAGGGTACATCCCCTCTGACATGCCTCTAGCCCTGCCCCTAGTTCCCCACTGACATGCTCTGTTCCCTGAAGGTACATCCCCTCTAACATGCCCCTAGCCCAGCCCCTAGTTCCCCACTGACATGCTCTGTTCCCTGAGGGTACATCCCCTCTAACATGCCCCTAGCCCAGCCCCTAGTTCCCCACTGACATGTTCTGTTCCCTGAAGGTACATCCCCTCTAACGTGCCCCTAGCCCAGCCCCAAGTCCCCCACTGACATGTTCTGTTCCCCATCTGAACACTAGTTCCCCACTGACATGTTCTGTTCCCCATCTGAACACTAGTTCCCCACTGACATGTTCTGTTCCCCATCTGTACACTAGTTCCCCACTGACATGCTCTGTTCCCCATCTGTACACTATTCGCCCACGGCAGTTCTGTTGCCTGAGCCAGTAGCCACTGATTGGCCGGCGGTGTGTGTGATCGCCGCGGTGACGGCGGTGTCCCTGAATTGCAAGCTTCTCTCTGTGATGGCTAGAGCTGACTGTACATACATACATACTCAATAGGTGTCCTACCAATGAACATTATGTGCCTTTTTTAATGCTTTTCTTTTACTGCATTTTTGTGGCACATAGTTTGTGTACAACAGGATATGTGTTCTGTCTGGTGATATTGGTTTATCACTGATTTTGTTCATGAGACATCGGTCATATTTTATAGCTTTTTAGAGTTTATCTTTAGAGTTTATCTTTACCACAAACATTCCTTGTTCCTTTTATTATTGTTTTGTTATGTTTATTGCTTCTACAGCAGTTACTGTCATAATACATAATCGTGTATTCCATAATGATAATTGGCTGGTTGAGAGTGCCTCTGAGGGACTTGATTGGTCGAGATTTGGATATCCCTCACGAGCCTAGGTGGGAGGCAAATAGAGATTGGGTCTGAAATATGTAATGATGGGAAGTCTCACATGAACTTCTTGATCCTGGTTAGTGGAAGACTTGGGAAGGGGGGACTTTCTGAGATTTGATATTAGGGGATGAAGGGGGGGGGAGGGGGTGGGTAACTGTTACTTTGTTACTAACGGAAAGAGGAAATTAAATGGGGAAGAGACGGGACGTGATAAATGTGCCACCATTACGTGCATGTTGGTGTTGAACGACCACTCTTGTTATGTAAGTTGTCTACTGTTGCCTCTAATCGATGTGTTTATTTGACTCCGCTCCTCCACCGATTGCTGCTCTCTACTGTTAGTGCTAACTAGCCTATTCTCACGGAAGTCACGACTCTCTCCATCACTCTGTAGCTCCATATCTCATACCAGTATTCATGGAGGAAAGATTTGGAAACGATAGAATGGAGTGTTTAGCTTGAACACACTGCAAGGAGTGAAGGAACAGGACTCAACAAGTATAATGAAATAACACCGAAAGCAGATATATCCTCACTTGTTTCATTACCTTATAAAATCTTGCAGAAACATTTTGCTGATTAACTTACTTATATGCAATGTGACTGACTGTGAATTGGGCTTAAAGTGCACAATTTTACCCTTTTTGTGAAATCGGTGAAAATATGTGTGAAATAAAAAACCTTTTGTTTAACTTTGAATTGTGTTATGTGTCATAAGGACCATCAGTGTGCTGAAGCATGCAAGGATTCTCATCAACCAATCTACTCCTGTGTAGTTTAAACCAATCTACTCCTGTGTAGTTTAAACCAATCTACTCCTGTGTAGTTGAAACCAATCTACTCCTGTGTAGTTTAAACCAATCTACTCCTGTGTAGTTTAAACCAATCTACTCCTGTGTATTTTAAACCAATCTACTCCTGTGTAGATTAAACCAATCTACTCCTGTGTAGTTCGAAACTAATCTACTTCTGTGAAATCAGATACTGATATAAAACCTTGTTTGTGATCTTATAATATTGTTCATACTTATATGGCACCATGTCCTAAGACATGCTCAAAGAGCTACATTATTACCCTGAAGAAGTGTACTTTGACAGCTGCTACTAAGCGTAAGTTACCACCACGTAGGTCAGTACATACAGCTGCTACTAAGCGTTAGTTACAACCACGTAGGTCAGTACATACAGCTGCTACTAAGCGTTAGTTACCACCACGTAGGTCAGTACATACAGCTGCTATTAAGCGTTACCACCACGTAGGTCAGTACATACATCTGCTACTAAGTGTTAGTTAGCACCACGTAGGTCAGTACATACAGCTGCTACTAAGCGTTAGTTACCACCACGTAGGTCAGTACATACAGCTGCTACTAAGTGTTAGTTACCACCACGTAGGTCAGTACATACAGCTGCTACAAAGCGTTAGTTACCACCACGTAGGTCAGTACATACAGCTGCTACTAAGCGTTAGTTACCGCCACGTAGGTCAGTACATACAGCTGCTACTAAGCGTTAGTTACCACCACGTAGGTCAGTACATACAGCTGCTACTAAGCGTTAGTTACCACCACGTAGGTCAGTACATACAGCTGCTACTAAGCGTTAGTTACCGCCACGTAGGTCAGTACATACAGCTGCTACTAAGCGTTAGTTAGCACCACGTAGGTCAGTACATACAGCTGCTACTAAGCGTTAGTTACCACCACGTAGGTCAGTACATACAGCTGCTACTAAGCGTTAGTTACCACCACGTAGGTCAGTACATACAGCTGCTACTAAGCGTTAGTTACCGCCACGTAGGTCAGTACATACAGCTGCTACTAAGCGTTAGTTACCACCACGTAGGTCAGTACATACAGCTGCTACTAAGCGTTAGTTACCACCACGTAGGTCAGTACATACAGCTGCTACTAAGTGTTAGTTACCACCACGTAGGTCAGTACATACAGCTGCTACTAAGCGTTAGTTACCACCACGTAGGTCAGTACATACAGCTGCTACTAAGCGTTAGTTACCACCACGTAGGTCAGTACATACAGCTGCTATTAAGCGTTACCACCACGTAGGTCAGTACATACATCTGCTACTAAGTGTTAGTTACCACCACGTAGGTCAGTACATACAGCTGCTACTAAGTGTTAGTTACCACCACGTAGGTCAGTACATACAGCTGCTACTAAGTGTTAGTTACCACCACGTAGGTCAGTACATACAGCTGCTACTAAGCGTTAGTTACCACCACGTAGGTCAGTACATACAGCTGCTATTAAGCGTTAGTTACCACCACGTAGGTCAGTACATACAGCTGCTACTAAGCGTTAGTTACCACCACGTAGGTCAGTACATACAGCTGCTACTAAGCGTTAGTTACCGCCACGTAGGTCAGTACATACAGCTGCTACTAAGCGTTAGTTACCACCACGTAGGTCAGTACATACAGCTGCTACTAAGCGTTAGTTACCACCACGTAGGTCAGTACATACAGCTGCTATTAAGCGTTAGTTACCACCACGTAGGTCAGTACATACAGCTGCTACTAAGCGTTAGTTACCACCACGTAGGTCAGTACATACAGCTGCTACTAAGCGTTACCACCACGTAGGTCAGTACATACAGCTGCTACTAAGCGTTAGTTACCACCACGTAGGTCAGTACATACAGCTGCTATTAAGCGTTACCACCACGTAGGTCAGTACATACATCTGCTACTAAGTGTTAGTTACCACCACGTAGGTCAGTACATACAGCTGCTACTAAGCGTTAGTTACCACCACGTAGGTCAGTACATACAGCTGCTACTAAGCGTTAGTTACCACCACGTAGGTCAGTACATACAGCTGCTACTAAGTGTTAGTTACCACCACGTAGGTCAGTACATACAGCTGCTACTAAGTGTTAGTTACCACCACGTAGGTCAGTACATACAGCTGCTATTAAGCGTTACCACCACGTAGGTCAGTACATACAGCTGCTACAAAGCGTTAGTTACCACCACGTAGGTCAGTACATACAGCTGCTATTAAGCGTTACCACCACGTAGGTCAGTACATACAGCTGCTACTAAGCGTTAGTTACCACCACGTAGGTCAGTACATACAGCTGCTACTAAGTGTTAGTTACCACCACGTAGGTCAGTACATACAGCTGCTATTAAGCGTTACCACCACGTAGGTCAGTACATACAGCTGCTACTAAGCGTTAGTTACCACCACGTAGGTCAGTACATACAGCTGCTACTAAGTGTTAGTTACCACCACGTAGGTCAGTACATACAGCTGCTACTAAGCGTTAGTTACCACCACGTAGGTCAGTACATACAGCTGCTACTAAGCGTTAGTTACCACCACGTAGGTCAGTACATACAGCTGCTATTAAGCGTTACCACCACGTAGGTCAGTACATACAGCTGCTACTAAGTGTTAGTTACCACCACGTAGGTCAGTACATACAGCTGCTACTAAGCGTTAGTTACCACCACGTAGGTCAGTACATACAGCTGCTATTAAGCGTTAGTTACCACCACGTAGGTCAGTACATACAGCTGCTACTAAGCGTTAGTTACCGCCACGTAGGTCAGTACATACAGCTGCTACTAAGCGTTAGTTACCACCACGTAGGTCAGTACATACAGCTGCTACTAAGCGTTAGTTACCACCACGTAGGTCAGTACATACAGCTGCTACTAAGCGTTAGTTACCACCACGTAGGTCAGTACATACAGCTGCTATTAAGCGTTAGTTACCACCACGTAGGTCAGTACATACAGCTGCTATTAAGCGTTACCACCACGTAGGTCAGTACATACAGCTGCTACTAAGCGTTAGTTACCACCACGTAGGTCAGTACATACAGCTGCTACTAAGCGTTACCACCACGTAGGTCAGTACATACAGTTGCTACTAAGCGTTAGTTACCACCACGTAGGTCAGTACATACAGCTGCTATTAAGCGTTACCACCACGTAGGTCAGTACATACAGCTGCTATTAAGCGTTACCACCACGTAGGTCAGTACATACAGCTGCTATTAAGCGTTACCACCACGTAGGTCAGTACATACAGCTGCTACTAAGCGTTAGTTACCACCACGTAGGTCAGTACATACAGCTGCTATTAAGCGTTACCACCACGTAGGTCAGTACATACAGCTGCTACTAAGCGTTAGTTACCACCACGTAGGTCAGTACATACAGCTGCTACTAAGCGTTAGTTACCACCACGTAGGTCAGTACATACAGCTGCTACTAAGCGTTAGTTACCACCACGTAGGTCAGTACATACAGCTGCTACTAAGCGTTAGTTACCACCACGTAGGTCAGTACATACAGCTGCTACTAAGCGTTAGTTACCACCACGTAGGTCAGTACATACAGCTGCTACTAAGTGTTAGTTACCACCACGTAGGTCAGTACATACAGCTGCTACTAAGCGTTAGTTACCGCCACGTAGGTCAGTACATACAGCTGCTACTAAGCGTTAGTTACCGCCACGTAGGTCAGTACATACAGCTGCTACTAAGCGTTAGTTACCACCACGTAGGTCAGTACATACAGCTGCTACTAAGCGTTAGTTACCACCACGTAGGTCAGTACATACAGCTGCTACTAAGTGTTAGTTACCGCCACGTAGGTCAGTACATACAGCTGCTACTAAGTGTTAGTTACCACCACGTAGGTCAGTACATACAGCTGCTACTAAGCGTTAGTTACCGCCACGTAGGTCAGTACATACAGCTGCTACTAAGCGTTAGTTACCACCACGTAGGTCAGTACATACAGCTGCTACTAAGTGTTAGTTACCACCACGTAGGTCAGTACATACAGCTGCTACTAAGCGTTAGTTACCGCCACGTAGGTCAGTACATACAGCTGCTACTAAGCGTTAGTTACCACCACGTAGGTCAGTACATACAGCTGCTACTAAGCGTTAGTTACCACCACGTAGGTCAGTACATACAGCTGCTACTAAGCGTTAGTTACCACCACGTAGGTCAGTACATACAGCTGCTATTAAGCGTTACCACCACGTAGGTCAGTACATACAGCTGCTACTAAGCGTTAGTTACCACCACGTAGGTCAGTACATACAGCTGCTACTAAGTGTTAGTTACCACCACGTAGGTCAGTACATACAGCTGCTACTAAGCGTTAGTTACCACCACGTAGGTCAGTACATACAGCTGCTACTAAGCGTTAGTTACCACCACGTAGGTCAGTACATACAGCTGCTATTAAGCGTTACCCCTACGTAGGTCAGTACATACAGCTGCTACTAAGTGTTAGTTACCACCACGTAGGTCAGTACATACAGCTGCTACTAAGCGTTAGTTACCACCACGTAGGTCAGTACATACAGCTGCTATTAAGCGTTAGTTACCACCACGTAGGTCAGTACATACAGCCGCTACTAAGCGTTAGTTACCGCCACGTAGGTCAGTACATACAGCTGCTACTAAGCGTTAGTTACCACCACGTAGGTCAGTACATACAGCTGCTACTAAGCGTTAGTTACCACCACGTAGGTCAGTACATACAGCTGCTATTAAGCGTTAGTTACCACCACGTAGGTCAGTACATACAGCTGCTATTAAGCGTTACCACCACGTAGGTCAGTACATACAGCTGCTACTAAGCGTTAGTTACCACCACGTAGGTCAGTACATACAGCTGCTACTAAGCGTTACCACCACGTAGGTCAGTACATACAGCTGCTACTAAGCGTTAGTTACCACCACGTAGGTCAGTACATACAGCTGCTATTAAGCGTTACCACCACGTAGGTCAGTACATACATCTGCTACTAAGTGTTAGTTACCACCACGTAGGTCAGTACATACAGCTGCTACTAAGCGTTAGTTACCACCACGTAGGTCAGTACATACAGCTGCTACTAAGCGTTAGTTACCACCACGTAGGTCAGTACATACAGCTGCTATTAAGCGTTACCACCACGTAGGTCAGTACATACAGCTGCTACTAAGCGTTAGTTACCACCACGTAGGTCAGTACATACAGCTGCTACTAAGCGTTAGTTACCACCACGTAGGTCAGTACATACAGCTGCTACTAAGCGTTAGTTACCACCACGTAGGTCAGTACATACAGCTGCTACTAAGCGTTAGTTACCACCACGTAGGTCAGTACATACAGCTGCTACTAAGCGTTAGTTACCACCACGTAGGTCAGTACATACAGCTGCTACTAAGCGTTAGTTACCACTACGTAGGTCAGTACATACAGCTGCTACTAAGCGTTAGTTACCACCACGTAGGTCAGTACATACAGCTGCTACTAAGCGTTAGTTACCACCACGTAGGTCAGTACATACAGCTGCTACTAAGCGTTAGTTACCACCACGTAGGTCAGTACATACAGCTGCTACTAAGCGTTAGTTACCACCACGTAGGTCAGTACATACAGCTGCTATTAAGCGTTACCACCACGTAGGTCAGTACATACAGCTGCTACTAAGCGTTAGTTACCACCACGTAGGTCAGTACATACAGCTGCTACTAAGTGTTAGTTACCACCACGTAGGTCAGTACATACAGCTGCTACTAAGCGTTAGTTACCACCAGGTAGGTCAGTACATACAGCTGCTACTAAGCGTTAGTTACCACCACGTAGGTCAGTACATACAGCTGCTATTAAGCGTTACCACCACGTAGGTCAGTACATACAGCTGCTACTAAGCGTTAGTTACCACCACGTAGGTCAGTACATACAGCTGCTACTAAGTGTTAGTTACCACCACGTAGGTCAGTACATACAGCTGCTACTAAGCGTTAGTTACCACCACGTAGGTCAGTACATACAGCTGCTACTAAGTGTTAGTTACCACCACGTAGGTCAGTACATACAGCTGCTACTAAGCGTTAGTTACCACCACGTAGGTCAGTACATACAGCTGCTACTAAGCGTTAGTTACCACCACGTAGGTCAGTACATACAGCTGCTACTAAGCGTTAGTTACCACCACGTAGGTCAGTACATACAGCTGCTATTAAGCGTTACCACCACGTAGGTCAGTACATACAGCTGCTACTAAGCGTTAGTTACCACCACGTAGGTCAGTACATACAGCTGCTACTAAGTGTTAGTTACCACCACGTAGGTCAGTACATACAGCTGCTACTAAGCGTTAGTTACCACCACGTAGGTCAGTACATACAGCTGCTACTAAGCGTTAGTTACCACCACGTAGGTCAGTACATACAGCTGCTACTAAGTGTTAGTTACCACCACGTAGGTCAGTACATACAGCTGCTACTAAGTGTTAGTTACCACCACGTAGGTCAGTACATACAGCTGCTACTAAGCGTTAGTTACCACCACGTAGGTCAGTACATACAGCTGCTACTAAGCGTTAGTTACCACCACGTAGGTCAGTACATACAGCTGCTATTAAGCGTTAGTTACCACCACGTAGGTCAGTACATACAGCTGCTACTAAGCGTTAGTTACCGCCACGTAGGTCAGTACATACAGCTGCTACTAAGCGTTAGTTACCACCACGTAGGTCAGTACATACAGCTGCTATTAAGCGTTACCACCACGTAGGTCAGTACATACAGCTGCTATTAAGCGTTACCACCACGTAGGTCAGTACATACAGCTGCTACTAAGCGTTAGTTACCACCACGTAGGTCAGTACATACATCTGCTACTAAGCGTTAGTTACCACCACGTAGGTCAGTACATACAGCTGCTATTAAGCGTTACCACCACGTAGGTCAGTACATACAGCTGCTACTAAGCGTTAGTTACCGCCACGTAGGTCAGTACATACAGCTGCTACTAAGTGTTAGTTACCACCACGTAGGTCAGTACATACAGCTGCTACAAAGCGTTAGTTACCACCACGTAGGTCAGTACATACAGCTGCTACTAAGTGTTAGTTACCACCACGTAGGTCAGTACATACAGCTGCTACTAAGCGTTAGTTACCACCACGTAGGTCAGTACATACAGCTGCTATTAAGCGTTAGTTACCACCACGTAGGTCAGTACATACAGCTGCTACTAAGCGTTAGTTACCACCACGTAGGTCAGTACATACAGCTGCTACTAAGCGTTAGTTACCACCACGTAGGTCAGTACATACAGCTGCTATTAAGCGTTAGTTACCACCACGTAGGTCAGTACATACAGCTGCTACTAAGTGTTAGTTACCACCACATAGGTCAGTACATACAGCTGCTATTAAGCGTTAGCACCACGTAGGTCAGTACATACAGCTGCTATTAAGCGTTAGTTACCACCACGTAGGTCAGTACATACAGCTGCTACTAAGCGTTAGTTACCACCACGTAGGTCAGTACATACAGCTGCTACAAAGCGTTAGTTACCACCACGTAGGTCAGTACATACAGCTGCTACTAAGTGTTAGTTACCACCACGTAGGTCAGTACATACAGCTGCTACTAAGCGTTAGTTACCACCACGTAGGTCAGTACATACAGCTGCTATTAAGCGTTAGTTACCACCACGTAGGTCAGTACATACAGTGGTCAGGTGTTCAAGGCCACTAGGAATGCTTATCTCACCCTGCCACAGTAAGAACTAATCAACCATGCACTCTTAGTACGAATAACACTTGAAGAAAGAATTACCAATACAATGTCATGAAATGACAAACACATGAAGAAACAAAACTATTGCACTGTCCGAAAATGGTAGCGACTAGCATCAAGAAAATCGATTAATGTTTTATATAAAAGAAAACATCGAATCAAATGTGCCAAATATGGGAAAACAGAAAAAAAGTAGTATCAATGATTTCTCAGAAAATGAAACAAAAACAAATTTCATGTCGAATCAATTATCAATGCACTCGACGACAATGGTAAAACATATACATGGAGAAACAACATCTAATGCACTGTCGGGAAGTTACTTTCCATTGAGTTTCCAAGGCGTTCGCTTTTGAATTTTGTATTCTCAAAACCGGGTATTAAATGTCGAATAAATCCCCAATTAAAGTGTTCTTTGTTTCGAGTTTATGTTTATTGCATTACACTAGATACTACATATGATGATCTGTCATTCTTAAATATAATGCTTTACATCTCCTCTTTATCACGTTAGTAAAGAGAGACCAAACTGTCAGAGAGTAACAAACACTTACATAAGGAGATAACTATCACAACTCTTTAAGTGGCTTAATGCTGCTATTTGCAGGCTATTGTTTTCATGTATGTGCACAATACCTTATATCCTTTCATGGATTGAAAAATACGATGCCCATGTTCATCTTGGCAAATAATGACACTGAAAATTAGACTCTTTTACCGTGCAGCCGTAATCACACGTCTCTAAAATCTCTCAAACGCTTTATCAACTCCTGTCTGCTTTGGGTAAGTTTTCCAAATCCCGTAAGAGTAATTTCGCCAGGAGAGGTACATTGTCCGTTTTCGATGAATCCGCGACTACCTGCATTCTGTCACTATAGTGCACGTACTGAACCAATGAGCGGTGCATTTACACAATTCAACAATAGTATGGGACTCTAACAATGTTCTTAGTCATATTTTTATAGTCATATTTTTATATAGTCATATTTTTATATAGTCATATTTTTATAGTCCTATAAATATATATTGATCAAACTCTTCACATCAAGAGATGCCTGATTCGTGAATGGTGAAGGGTGAGTTCCTAGGTAATGATGCTTCCCTTTCTAGAGGCATGTTCGGATAACATGAGGCTGATCTAACAGTGAAATCCTTCACGTACAAGTCGCGGCTATGGCCGTCTCGGGTTACCCACAGCCAGGGTGCAATGAGTTCACCGGTGAACTCCTCCATCCCATCGCCTCCCTGTCTCCCACACCAAATCATTCCTCCCCAACCCTCCCCTCTCCTGCCCAGCAAGGCGACGGCAGCAGGACGAGCAAGATGCGATATGAAGATAGTGCTGAGTGGCTTGACGTCGCTCTTGTGTGGGCACAGCTGGATTCGGCTCGAGTCAGTCCAACTGACTCCGGTTGACAGTCATACAAAGTGTGATGACACTGCGCCGAGTTCCCCTCGATCTGTCAGTGATCTCCTGAACACCCAGTTGACGGCGAGTGAGCTCAAGCTCCGTACACCGACATTTCCATGCGCTGAAGGTAAGATATATCATGTATTGACTTCTGACAACAACGTCGACTACAACGACAAAGACGTCTGCAACATATGGTTTACCATTTGTACACATATCAAGACATCGTTTACTTCTTATTTACCAGTACACAATATTGCGTAATGTCTTAAAGGCTTTCTTCCCAAGGAATTCACTTCAAACATTACAAAGCGTACGCTCTAGTCGCTTGCTAGTGAAAGTGAAGGCATGTTAACAGTATGATGTGGATAGTATTACTTTTGGATTTTAACAACCCTGATTTAAAGGCATGAAAGGCGAGAATATGTTTACAAATTAACGGGGTGATTCATGTAAGATATTTGGTTACAAGGATCTTATCATTCTAACCGTGCACACTTGTGCAACATCAGCAACGCCCGTATTATGTGTTCCGGCAATGCTAAGTGGTTATTGTTCACCAACTACATGTATATATGAAATTAACTTTCTCATCTTAAGTCATGTCTTTAAACTGTATGTAAATTGACGGGGTAACAAATAATTTTTATTTTTATTTTTATGACATCTAGATGTGTGTAGATATAATTGCCCTTTCCTGCATTGGAGCCTACGAATTTGCACATGGAAGTATACTTGTCTGTCTGTCTGTCTGTATTGGTCAGAGAATCGCCTTCTTTCTGTCGTGATCTCTCTTGTGATGTCATAGTTTTCAAAGTGCACCTTCTTTGGAATTCACTGTCCATTTCTGCATGGGAATGGGTGTATAATAAAGCAACATCTCGGTGTGTACACTAACTCCTCCATCAGGCTAGAGGTTCAAGTCATGGAATACCAACATGCTGCATGTAAAGAATGTCGAGAAAGCAAGAAATATAATCATTATATATATATATATGAATGAATACAACATGTATGTCACAGAAAATGTCCCACCGAGATACATACGCTTTAGAGCTTAAAGGTTATCATAGACTCTTTGAAGACGACATGCTTGGTATTCAAATTGAACTTGGGTAGCTTCTGAGGGCACAGAACACACAGCGTTGATTTACACCTACCAATAGGAACTGTACCTGTGTTACTTTGAAATTCACCTCAAATACTAAAAAATGTATAATGTAGTTTTTTAATTTTTTCATTTTGATACCTTCTGAGGACAATGCATCACGTTGTTCTCAATATAAAGGAAACACGTTACAATATATAGACCATCTTTTAATCAATAAAGGGATTTATTAACGAACGTTACGAGTTCGGATAAGCTTGCCGGAACCCTCGAATGATTTAAAGGTGTTAACAATAAAATGGCTGATTGAATTTTGCACTTGATGCTTAAGATTTAATCTACGACTTGGGACACTAGGGTCGAGTACTGAGATTATTCACACGACCTTGGATACTAGGGTCGAATAATGAGATGATTCACACGACCTTGGATACTAGGCTCGAGTAATGAGATAATTTACACGATATTGAATGCTAGGCTCGAGTAATGAGATGATTCACACGATATTGAATGCTAGGCTCGAGTCATCAGATGATTCACACGATATTGAATACTAGGCTCAAGTAATGAGATGATTCACACGACCTTGGATACTAGGCTCGAGTAATGAGATGATCCGCACGATATTGAATGCTAGGCTCGAGTAATGAGATTATTTACACGATATTGAATGCTAGGCTCGAGTAATGAGATGATTCACACGATATTGAATGCTAGGCTCGAGTCGTGAGATGATTCACACGATATTGAATGCTAGGCTCGAGTAATGAGATGATTCACACGATATTGAATGCTAGGCTCGAGTAATGAGATGATTCACACGATATTGAATGCTGGGCTCGAGTCATGAGATTATTCACACGATATTGAATGCTAGGCCCGAGTCATGAGATGATTCACACGATATTGAATGCTAGGCTCGAGTAATGAGATGATTCACACGATATTGAATGCTAGGCCCGAGTCATGAGATGATTCACACGATATTGAATGCTAGGCTCGAGTAATGAGATGATTCACACGATATTGAATGCTAGGCTCGAGTAATGAGATGATTCACACGATATTGAATGCTAGGCTCGAGTAATGAGATGATTCACACGATATTGAATGCTAGGCTCGAGTAATGAGATGATTCACACGATATTGAATGCTAGGCCCGAGTCATGAGATGATTCACACGATATTGAATGCTAGGCCCGAGTCATGAGATGATTCACACGATATTGAATGCTAGGCTCGAGTCATGAGATGATTCACACGATATTGAATGCTAGGCCCGAGTAATGAGATGATTCACACGATATTGAATGCTAGGCTCGAGTCATGAGATGATCCACACGATATTGAATGCTAGGCTCGAGTCATGAGATTATTTACACGATATTGAATGCTAGGCTCGAGTCATGAGATGATTCACACGATATTGAATGCTAGGCCCGAGTAATGAGATAATTCACACGATATTGAATGCTAGGCTCGAGTAATGAGATGATTCACACGATATTGAATACTAGGATCGAGTCATGAGATTATTTACACGATATTGAATACTAGGATCGAGTCATGAGATTATTTACACGATATTGAATGCTAGGCTCGAGTAATGAGATGATTCACACGATATTGAATGCTAGGATCGAGTAATGAGATTATTCACACGATATTGAATACTAGGATCGAGTCATGAGATTATTTACACGATATTGAATGCTAGGCTCGAGTCATGAGATTATTTACACGATATTGAATGCTAGGATCGAGTCATGAGATTATTTACACGATATTGAATGCTAGGCCCGAGTCATGAGATTATTTACACGATATTGAATGCTAGGATCGAGTCATGAGATTATTTACACGATATTGAATGCTAGGCTCGAGTCATGAGATTATTTACACGATATTGAATGCTAGGATCGAGTCATGAGATTATTTACACGATATTGAATGCTAGGCCCGAGTCATGAGATGATTCACACGATATTGAATGCTAGGCTCGAGTCATGAGATTATTTACACGATATTGAATGCTAGGCTCGAGTCATGAGATGATCCACACGATATTGAATGCTAGGATCGAGTCATGAGATTATTTACACGATATTGAATGCTAGGCTCGAGTAATGAGATGATTCACACGATATTGAATGCTAGGCTCGAGTCATGAGATTATTTACACGATATTGAATGCTAGGCTCGAGTAATGAGATTATTTACACGATATTGAATACTAGGATCGAGTCATGAGATTATTTACACGATATTGAATGCTAGGATCGAGTAATGAGATTATTCACACGATATTGAATGCTAGGCTCGAGCAATGAGATGATTCACACGATATTGAATGCTAGGCTCGAGTAATGAGATGATTCACACGATATTGAATACTAGGCTCGAGTCATGAGATGATTCATACGACCTTGGATACTAGGCTCGAGTAATGAGATGATTCACACGATATTGAATGCTAGGCTCGAGTAATGAGATGATTCACACGATATTGAATGCTAGGCTCGAGTAATGAGATAATTCACACGATATTGAATACTAGGTTCGAGTCATGAGATGATTCACACGATATTGAATGCTAGGCTCGAGTCATGAGATTATTTACACGATATTGAATGCTAGACTCGAGTAATGAGATGATTCACACGATAGTGAATGCTAGGCTCGAGTCATGAGATTATTTACACGATATTGAATGCTAGGCTCGAGTAATGAGATTATTTACACGATATTGAATGCTAGGCTCGAGTCATGAGATTATTTACACGATATTGAATACTAGGATCGAGTAATGAGATTATTCACACGATATTGAATACTAGGATCGAGTCATGCGATTATTCACACGATATTGGATACTAGGATCGAGTAATGAGATTATTCACACGATATTGAATACTAGGATCGAGTAATGAGATTATTCACACGATATTGAATACTAGGATCGAGTCATGCGATTATTCACACGATATTGAATACTAAGCTCGAGTAATGAGATTATTTACACGATATTGAATACTAGGCTCGAGTAATGAGATTATTTACACGACATTGAATACTAGGCTCGAGTAATGAGATGATTCACACGATATTGGATTCTTGATTGATGTGATAAGGTGATCGACGCGCTGAATATCTTAAATTTTGCAAAGAGTAAAAACGTGTAACGATGCCTTTAAGAGTGTTCGCTGAATAGGACATACCTTACGCTGTCGGACTGGTATGTTACATATGCACAGCAGTGTCTGACCCAACTCTGTTATAATTACATGGAGATTGTCTGAAGTGTAAGTCAGTTTTTAACTTATGCTTCTATGTTCGTTCGTCTGTCAATGTCGATGCTAATTTGGCTTATAGATTCTGATGGTTTTAAACTTAACACTTGACTTTCATTGCTGGTGTACACAGTTTGGTTGTTTAAATCGTGTTTTCATACAAGGAAGGCGTTGCTATTTATTACATATGAGTATTTTGATAATTACAATTTGCCATTTGATATATTAATATTTTAATCGTAATAAAAATTTTATGCAAATGTAATATAAAGTATTCATCGTTCACTAATAAGAAATTTGTGTTAATATCATACACATAGTCTACATCAACTCATTGTGTAATGGGTAAGCCTCGTTCTATTGCCAACGTGAAGTGAGCGAAAGCTATAACCACAGGGCAGTCTATTAAACCGATTGTAGGCTGTGTAGAAGGAGCACATCAAATACTGCGCTACATTACACTCGCCTCTCGTTTGTGATTCGCATTCCTCGGAAAAATCTTTTGAATGGTATTTTTGTATTAAAAAGAATGAAGATATTTGTGTAATTAAATCGAGACCTATGCTTGCTGTATCACTTTATTAGCATTCTAAACATACATTCAAAACGATACTCACGATTGGCCAAGCTTTCAAAATGAAAACTAATAATTGCTGTCACATATTTGCCACGAAGTCACATCGCTTGTCACATGGTTGAACGAGGGAAGGAAAACATTGGCATTATTCACAAACTCAGGCAGCGTGTAATAGGCACTGGCAGACTGCATCAGCAGACTACACTGCAGGTAGGATCTAGCCTCTCTATTCATCTGCACTTTCATATAAATATATATATAGGATCTACACTCTCTATTCATCTGCACTTTCATATAAATATATATATAGGATCTAGCCTCTCTATTCATCTGCACTTTCATATATAAATATATATATAGGATCTACACTCTCTAGTCATCTGCACGTTCATATATAAATATATATATATAGGATCTACACTCTCTATTCATCTGCACTTTCATATAAATATATATATAGGATCTAGCCTCTCTATTCATCTGCACTTTCATATATAAATATATATATAGGATCTACACTCTCTAGTCATCTGCACGTTCATATATAAATATATATATATAGGATCTACACTCTCTAGTCATCTGCACTTTCATATAAATATATATATAGGATCTAGCCTCTCTATTCATCTGCACTTTCATATATAAATATATATATAGGATCTACACTCTCTAGTCATCTGCACGTTCATATATAAATATATATATATAGGATCTACACTCTCTAGTCATCTGCACTTTCATATATAAATATATATATAGGATCTACACTCTCTAGTCATCTGCACGTTCATATATAAATATATATATATAGGATCTACACTCTCTAGTCATCTGCACTTTCATATATAAATATATATATAGGATCTACACTCTCTATTCATCTGCACTTTCATATATAAATATATATATAGGATCTACACTCTCTAGTCATCTGCACTTTCATATATAAATA
The DNA here is from genome assembly GCA_916613615.1 of Steromphala cineraria. Lineage (NCBI taxonomy): Eukaryota > Metazoa > Mollusca > Gastropoda > Trochida > Trochidae > Steromphala > Steromphala cineraria. Next base: position 89,846,489 of record OU744721.1, read on the forward strand.
TATATATATAGTATCTACACTCTCTATTCATCTGCACTTTCATACATAAATATATATATAGGATCTACACTCTCTATTCATCTGCACTTTCATACATAAATATATATATAGGATCTACACTCTCTATTCATCTGCACTTTCATATATAAATATTATATATATAGGATCTACACTCTCTAGTCATCTGCACTTTCATATATAAATATATATATATAGTATCTACACTCTCTATTCATCTGCACTTTCATATATAAATATATATATATATAGTATCTACACTCTCTAGTCATCTGCACTTTCATATATAAATATATATATATAGTATCTACACTCTCTAGTCATCTGCACTTTCATATATAAATATATATATATAATGATTTACACTATTTTCATCTGCACAGTTCATATATAAATATATATATAGTATCTACACTCTCTGTTCACTTCGAGATTGCCACACAAACAGCTTATCTATACAATCATCACACATTTAATAATCTTCACAACCAAACATACACATTTAATGACATATCATACAATCGCACATCTTATTTCATGTCATTCCTTAGAAAGAATGATCCTTGGAAAAAGTTTGATTGAAAAGATACATTCTCATTCACCTACATAATTACACATACATCTCCATGGTGACAGATATATTCATATGGTTACACATTTATCTATATGGTTACAGATATATTCATATGGTTACACATTTACCTACATGGCAACATATACCTATATGCATATATCAGCCTGTATGAATGTATATATGTATACGTTAAGGATAATAGTGTAGCTGGTTTCAGCAAGAGACGCTGTGTGTTGATAACAAGAAACAAACAGTTTACATTGGACGAGGTTGCACCTCCATATCTACATGTACACATATATATATAACTGTAAACTCCTCCCTTGTAACATAAACACTCAATAACAAGATCCTTCCTCGTCCTTATGCCGGGTTAGAGTTAACTCGTCATGTCTTGAACGTGTTTCATTCTATTTGGATAAATGCATTTGAAAGGAAGCCTGAATGCCTTTTGACTTATGTCGTTATACGTTACTGTATTGTCAAGTAAAAAGGGTAAAATAGTTCTCATGTGCTGTGAATTTCATAGTAGATTACATGGTTTATAAGACTCTGGGCAACACCAATGTCACAATGATAAATGATAAAAGTAGTATTATTTGTATATGTCAAATAGTTTATGGCAACAGTGAATGAAATATAACTGAAAAACGATGAATAAATCATTCCAGCGAGAGTAGAAACCTTCGGCTCGATCTACAGAAAGAAAACAACGTAGTGATATCCGAAGTCTGGTATTTCTCGTATTACGTCTTTGGACTGTAGGCTTACATAGTGGATAAGACCGGTATAAAGAGTGTCGTTTGTTATCTAGAATCCTCCTCCAAGTGCACATGTTTTACTGCTAGTTGCCCACACAACAGATACAAGTTGTACACAAGTGTTAGTATGCTGCAATGTTAGGGCGGAACACCAGGATATCCGCTCTAACGGCCAGGCTAATAAGTTCTTCACTGCATAATCCAAGAGTGAGCTATATATGTGCTGGTTGGATTGTACATGACCAGAACGTCCTCCCTTCACTCAGTATAGTAAGTTTGCATATACATTCAATCAGTACCACGTATATCTTTTTATTTGGGGAAATAACTCTATATCAGCTATATGGTTGACCCCTTATGTATAGTGAATCCGTATACACATGTATGTATTATATATCTTTTCCTATGTCTTTTGCTGGCGAATCACTACTTACATATTTATAAACGACATATAAGTTGGGTACCCTAAGTGAACTAACGAAACTCAGCTTCAGATGTACACGACTGAAGTTGAAACTACTTGAGTCACGTGTCACCAGATGGATAGATACGAGGGGTGATACATTGGACATCTATGTTGACCTTCGTCATGTCGACACTCAGCAGTAGATGCATATCCCCAGCTATAGAGGGATAACAGAGCAGAGAGGGAGATGCAGTCATTACTTACAACCTAATTGGGCTGCATAGACTAAAATTTAGTCTATAAAATATTTTAAATAATTACTGTACCTTCATTTATGTTATTTTATTTCTTGAGGCTTTTCATTTCATAGGATCTTGACTATATAAAAGACTCCTATTTAATACACAGTCATGAAGCAGGACTTTGGGCTTCACACCTCGACTGGTATCACTACCAGATGAGACAGGTGAAACGCTCCTTGGTAACCGAGGGGGGATCTAATGGGGGGAACAATCAAAGTGATTGAATTTTGTCAACAAAATGTGCATTTAAAACCCTGATACACAAAGCTGTGAAGGACACAGAGAGTTCTCAATGGAACAATCAAATATCCAACTGCCCAGAGATGCATCGATTCAACTCGATAGACAGTCACTTGTCACCTCATAGACTATGGAACATGTGCTCACTGTGCAACTTGTACAGTAGACCCGTGTATGTCAAGCTGGACGTTCTTCCTATTGTTAAGGGACAGTTCTAATGTGTGATCAACTTCTTAGGGCAGAGAGAATGAAATGTACGAAGAACTGAACCATACGTGAAGCTTAAGGATTTGCCAAGAAGATACCAAAGTAGCGAGTCTTCTTGTTGGCATAAAGTGTGTACTAGAGGGAGTGAAGATACCAAAGTAGCGAGTCTTCTTGTTGGTATAACGTGTGTACTAGAGGGAGTGAAGATACCAAAGTAGCGAGTCTTCTTGTTGGCATAACGTGTGTACTAGAGGGAGTGAAGATACCAAAGTAGCGAGTCTTCTTGTTGGTATAACGTGTGTACTAGAGGGAGTGAAGATACCAAAGTAGCGAGTCTTCTTGTTGGTATAACGTGTGTACAAGAGGGAGTGAACATTGAATCATTGAATCTGAAATCTTCTTCATTGTACAATCTTTAACCCATCACTGACATATTGCCTTAATGTGTTAGATGAAGTGGGAATATGTTTGTACTCTCCGACTTTATTTGGGATAATGATGACTAATCATTCATTCATTCTACCTTGTGTATCGCAATGTTGTTGTATGTGTCCATTCTTATCGTGTAGTTTTCTGTTTCAGCTTTATGTATTCCCTTTTACCAGTTGCGTGTTAACTATACAAGCTGCATGTATCCCCTTACAATAGCATTGAAGATCAACCGTCATATTTGCTTTCAGTTCGTGATGAAATTTAGCTATTGGGAAAAGAAATACATCACTCGGTAGAAAAATATCGCCGAAACGCTGTCTTGAATGACAACAAAATACTTATTTTGACGTCAGAAGTGCAATACCCTCTGCAAATTTGCCGAAGCATTACACGAACCCTCTTTCGACGACGTTATCATTGTGTAGGATTTACAAGTCGTCTCCTCTGCCGCAAAGTACCTGATTCGGAGAAAAAGAAAAGCGGATTTAACGACATATGCTTGGTGTATCACTTTACTAGCTGTATGCATCATTGAAGTTTGCGTTTATGTAACACGTTGTCTCAATATTGATATCATGTTATTCTATATTGATATCATGTTATTCTATAATTTTATCCTGTTATTTAACTGAAGGTACTTTGTATGACCCGAGATGTTAAATCGGTTACAATAATATAGTCGAATTATAGAAGATTTCTTCATGTTTGAAACCGATTTCATATTAAGCACAACTGAAATACTATACTATCTATATAACCAAAAGTTCACATGCCAACTATGGCCTCTGTAGAAAGTTCTCTCCAGTCTACTACACACGGTTCTTCCCAAAAAACACAGTTCTCTTTAGTCCATATACACTTTATTTCCTGTTTACAGAGTTAAGACCTCCCCAGGCTACACATTTGTCCAAACAAGTCTACCCGCGAACACCCAAGCCCCTCAAGTCGTAGTATACCCACTCTACCCGCGAACACCCAAGCCCCTCAAGTCGTAGTATACCCACTCTACCCGCGAACACCCAAGCCCCTCAAGTCGTAGTATACCCACTCTACCCGCGAACACCCAAGCCCCTCAAGTCGTAGTATACCCACTCTACACGCACCACTCTTCACTCAGTATATACACAGTATATACACAGTTTTACCCAGCCTTCTTAGTGTTATCCCAAGTCACACACAGTTTTACCCAGTTATACCCAGCCTTCTTAGTGTTATCCCAAGTCACACACAGTTTTACCCAGTTTTACCCAGCCTTCTTAGTGTTGTCCCAAGTCACACATAGTATATACGCAGTTTTACCCAGCCTTCTTAGTGTTATCCCAAGTCACTGTCATACATTCAAGCTTATGACTAATCCAACATGACATCTATGCAAACTGTCACATATCATCATACTTAACGTCAGAAAGGACAGTCGTCTTGTCATCCCTCCTCTACTGTGTCCCGCCGAGCTGTCATTCTCGGATTATAAATAAATAACTGTCGCCAAAAAGCAAGATCGTTTTCTTAACTTATGACGGATAAACATAATGAAACATAAGTACTTATTTACTTCTTAAGATATATTTCAGTTTTCAGTTCTAGTTATACCCCGCCTTTCAGCGCATGCGCGGGTATTTATAGCGTTCATTCTGCCCGTACGTTCGTCACAAAACTTTTTCCAGAACAAATCTCCTAAACTTTACATGCTAGCTTCTACAAACTACATACACTTATCAACCACGATCCCTAGATGTGCATTTTGAAGGAAACACCAACATTTGATTTTTCATTTGTTGTGGTTTCTTTGGAAACATGACTTAAACACTTACACAACTTTACCAAATGTTTATCATTTTCACTATTTGATTTTGTTAACAAAGTAGGAGTATGTGGGGTAGGGGTATGTGAGCTCTGCTCGCTTCTTTACTAGTTTTAAGGTCTACATCGACATTGACCTGGCGCTCACCTGCGCTTCGCCCTCTGTTTCTATCACCCTCACTGCTTAGTGGTTCGTGGGTAGCAAACTCTTGCAACTGTTCCTGACTCTCGACTACTCGATACTGCAAACTGTAATAGTTATGTATTATTGATGGGGTATATCTTTATGAGGTATAACCGTTCTCACAGACGTTATGTAGGGTGCTCATCTTCCGTCTCAATCAGTGAGCATGCACGGAATGCAGACGATGCAGGAAAAGGGTTCATATAAACGTGACGATGTTTTTTGACGATAAGGCGACCGAAACAAATTTAGTATTAGAATGCGTATCGGAAGACAAAATAAATTATATATCAAATAACGCTTGTGACGTCATCCTACTGTTATCCGCTTCATTGTTTCCCGGGAGTTGAGCAAGACGTTAAAGTGACACTCCGTGTGAACCTCGATCAATGACGTCATATAATCCAAAAGTACTGACTGTTGAGAAGCAATTCACTATGGATAGTCAACTTTTTTATTGCATGAAACACGCCGTGTAGGTGTATATACCAACACCCTTATCTATTGATGCAAATGTTTGATGAAAGTAAATGTATACATAGCTTTGTTGATGTTTTTACAATCAAATGTTTTAACAGTTAAAAGGTTAAATTTACATATTATTTTGATAACGACTTGTCAGTGCTGAGTAGTATTTACAAGGAACAGGGTTGACGTACAAGGTGGTGTTTAGTTGAAATGACATATAACGAAAGAGAGGAGAGCAAACGATCATAAGCTGAGGGGATGAAGGAACCTTGATCTCAATTCAAAGAGGGACTAAGACGTTTTACTGATGTTTTAAGAGTCTTCCAAAGTCTGCTTAGTTGGCTGTTTGGATGGTGATGTTGTTCCGGAGGATGGAGTGGTCAGGGTTGGCTTGGATGTGATATGTGATATGGTGGATTTTGGAGTCTTTTTTTCTGAACGGAGCCCTGATGTTTTATTGTTAATTCATAGTTACAGAGGCTGGGCTGTCTCTCCCGTGTATCTAGCTCCACAGTCACGAGGTACATGGATGGGTAGATTACATCTTGAGCTGTCTCTCCCGTGTATCTAGCTCCACAGTCACGAGGTACATGGATGGGTAGATTACATCTTGAGCTGTCTCTCCCGTGTATCTAGCTCCACAGTCACGAGGTACATGGATGGGTAGATTACATCTTGAGCTGTCTCTCCCGTGTATCTAGCTCCACAGTCACGAGGTACATGGATTTCAACACCTATTTAAGGCAGACAACGTTTCAACACCTATTCAAGATAAACAGCATTACAACACCTATTCAAGTCAGGCAACATCTAAACACCTATTTAAGGCAGACAACGTTTCAACACCTATTCAAGACAGACAGCATTTCAACATCTATTTAAGACAGCTAACATTTCAACATCTATTTAAGACAGACATTCCAACACCAAATCAAAACAAACAATGATGTTCACCCGAGGAACACCTTTATCCCAGGTTATATGAGTACATTGTCACGCCCACCCTACAAACATATATATATATGTACACACATAGGCCTCTGTTCACATAAGGCAGAAACCTATGTATTAAAAAATTGCACATTGTACTTACATACAATACCCGTAAATCGCTGAGAAGTAGGGGACACACGCGCACTACTTATGTGTCTACAATGTACAGTGTACTTCCACTTTTTATTTTTCTATAAGTGAATACACATGTTAAACTAGTGCTAGATGGTTAGGCAATTCAGAATCTACTTTCTTTGAATGTTCGAGTGATTATGAAATTTGAAATTTGGATAATTGTTGTAAAGTCTTAGTTGTTACTGTTAACATTATGATAATGGTTGTATAGTTCCAATTGTTACTGTTAACATTATGATAATGGTTGTATAGTTCCAATTGTTACTGTTAACATTATGATAATGGTTGTATAGTTCCAATTGTTACTGTTAACATTATGATAATGGTTGTATAGTTCCAATTGTTACTGTTAACATTATGATAATGGTTGTATAGTTCCAATTGTTAATGTTAACATTATGATAATGGTTGTATAGTTCCAATTGTTACTGTTAACATTATGATAATGGTTGTATAGTTCCAATTGTTAATGTTAACATTATGATAATGGTTGTATAGTTCCAATTGTAAATGTTAACATTATGATAATGGTTGTATAGTTCCAATTGTTACTGTTAACATTATGATAATTCCCTGCAGGTCTGCATGATGTCTCCGACCGAATTCCGTCTCCATATGTTGCTGATCTTCTCCACGCTCTGGTCTCACGCCATTGGTAGGTAGAGCTTTGTTGTATGACTGTTGGTCTACTGCCCACTCTGGTCTAGATCTCACGCTATTGGTAGGTAGAGATCTTTTGTATGACTGTTAATCTACTGCCAACTCTGGTCTCACGCTATAGGTAGGTAGAGATATTTTGTATGACTGTTGATCTACTGCACACTCTGGTCTCACGCTTTTGGTAGGTAGAGATCTTTTGTATGACTGTTGATCTACTGCACACTCTGGTCTCACGCTATAGGTAGGTAGAGATCTTTTGTATGACTGTTGATCTACTGCACACTCTGGTCTCACGCTATTGGTAGGTAGAGATCTTTTGTATGACTGTTGATCTACTGCACACTCTGGTCTCACGCTTTTGGTAGGTAGAGATCTTTTGTATGACTGTTGATCTACTCCACACTCTGGTCTCACGCTATAGGTAGGTAGAGGTCTGTTGCATGACTGTTGATCTACTGCACACTCTGGTCTCACGCTATAGGTAGGAGTCCTTGGTAGTCTTCTTAGATCGGTCCGAGGAAAGCATTGTTTCTTTTTCTAAATAAACTATGATACTGCCTTCAAACCCCTGCTTTATATAAAGTCCCTGGATATTTTTCAGAGTCACGACTTCTTCATTCTGATTGCTTCACACAGAGCCCTTAGTAGTTTTCTTAGATCAAGGGAGATAGGAGAGATATATGACATTGAATGTCTCTCTCCCCTACAGGTGAGACCTGTGAGTCCAAGGAGTTCGCCAACCAACGGGGCAACCAGAACAAGTGGTCGGGCTACGTGAACTTCCCCACGGCTGGCGAGTGTATCAACTTCTGCTGCTCCTCCAGTTCCTGTGTTGCTGTCGACTACGATACCCTCAACTCCGGCTGCTACACCTTCAGCACCATCACTGAGCTGTCTGAGGACAGCTCCTACACGTACTACAAGGTCACTCCGGGTGGGTTCTCGTCTCTATCACAGGTCACTGCGGGTGGGTTCTCGTCTCTATCACAGGTCACTGCGGGTGGGTTCTCGTCTCTGTCACAGGTCACTGCGGGTGGGTTCTCGTCTCTATCACAGGTCACTGCGTGTTTCTCGTCTTTATCTCAGGTCCATCCTGATAGGTTTATAATTTCGCCTTAGTCCTTGGTCAAACGTCATTCCCGAGAAGCGACCGAAACGTTTTTGAGGATTGGGAAAGGCATGAGATGTTAGCCATTTGCACAAGCATTTACTTTTGATTTACAAGTGTAGGATCAAAACCAAGCCAGAGGTGTTGTTGATAATGTAAGCCCGCGGCAGAAGGAAATTGGAAAGGGCCGACAGGCCCGCCCCAATTTCCCGAGGCTGAGGGCTTACATTATCAAACAACACCGAGGGCGAGGTTTTGATCTAACTTATGAACCGAGATAAACCGTAGTAACAAAATTATTTCAATAATAAGTATAAAAATGGATTCATTGATTTTTACTGGTAGGGAATCACCATGAGCAAACGGAGAGCACATCCGCGCCCTGCACGTGCTTTGCGCTCGCTACCCAAGCCGTGAACGTGAAATGCATGCGCTATCTGCCTCGTGAAGTTCACATGATTGTCACTGTGGAAAATACATCATTGTTCTCGTGGGCCTTTATAGCCGAGTTGTTAAAGGCGCCAGTTTAGTAAGCGAGTTCGAAACCAGGCATGCGAACATTATATTTGTGATTTGTCAAAAATCTGATATTTTGTGATGGTATTTATTCGAAGAAAGACTTTGAAACAAAGTATTTCAAAACGTGTGTAATCCCAATCAAAATAAATTTCCGATAAATTCTAGAGAAAGCCCTGGGCATTCTTGGAGAATGCCCGGCAAAGAGGTTTATCCGGTAAAAGAAGAACCTAATAGAACAATAGAGTGACGTCACTGGAGGTTTATAATCTGATCTATAATTTAGAAAGTAACCAAAAAGCCTGGACATGGCTTATTCACAGATATCGATGTCTTTCCCAGTCCCTGAAACGAAACCACATGACGTCCGAGGCCCAAAACGACATTGTGATAAATAATTGAATTGTAAATTTTAATATTCCTTCCTTAAATCTTTAATCACTCATATGCTTTAAACGCGCGATTTCCACCGTTATTTCCCACTTGCATGGGTGTTGGTTTTTCTCAATGTGTGTGATGGAAAAGCTTCACTGGTTTTGGTTGACGGATATGATGCTGGGATTTATTTGGACATCAAGTAAATAGCCAGTGCTGGCCACATCCCAGAGTGTATATATTCAGGAGGCCTAACGTGGAGAAGAGAAGACAGATTTACAGGTAAACAGGTATGTGTGCCACCATGTGGTCCCGTGACTTTGCTGCATGTGCATGCTATTGGTACGCGTCTTTTCGGAGCTGTATAACTACCTGTTTCTATGCACCAATTTTCTTTATTTAGGTTACACATTGTGATGTCTATAAGAGAACGGCGACGGGATTGTAAGAGATACAATAACACAAGTGCTATCCTCCACCACCTTCCTTTTCTTAAATATATTGCTATCGCCAATCAATCTACACATTTGTTGCATCAACGTTGGCAGACAAAAGGGAATAAGGGTCAATGTTCAACCACATGCACAGAATGATAATGCAAAAAACATATTTACAGAAGAGGTATTAATCGTTATTTCTTGAGGAATACGAGCAAAGCTTACCGGTTTATCATTCAGAAACTGGGCCCAAATAGGGCATTAATACATAATACTGTTAATTTCTCAAGTGAGTTTAATTCATATCATAGGCAACTTTTCGAATTTTGGAATGGCGAATAATGCCAAAGAAGGACGTCAGATTATTATTATGTCTAAATCCCATCAGCAGAAGCACCATCAACACCGATATCACCTACAAAACCAACAGCAGCAGAACCAACCACGTCACCAGAGTCTGGTGGTGAGAGGTCAGAAACTTGCACTTTGTTGGTCGAGTCCCGGCGAACAGTGCAGGACCCGATCCTCACCCTAGAGGTGTCCCCGGCCTCATGTCGGTCTCTCTGTCTCCACGCGAGGGACTGCAGGGCGGCGAGTCTACTGGACGAGTCCTGTCTTCTGCTCACCGACCCTCTCGTCTCGGAATCTGCACACCTGCAGGTCTGGAGGAAAACGTGTACAAGTGGGTACTGCGTCACCAAATTGTCTTGCATATTTATACCTTATAACCTGAACCATTTGTATTCTCAGAAACAATCACTATAAACGGCACACGTATAGTAAACTAAAGACGTAGTTACCCTAGGCAAGTTATATTAGCGTTCTGTTTGCCCATCCAGACTCTCACTGCTGCATGAGCCAGGAGGCAGTCTCCAGTGGAGGTGCGACTCTTGCGTCCATCAGACCATCTGCTCCTGATTGCCAGACGGCGTGTCAACTAGTAGTCCAGTGCTGGTCCGCCCGATACTGCAGTGAGACCGAGACGTGTCTGCTGTACGCTGAGTCTGGGACAAAACAGGAGCTGGAGCTGGAGGGAGTGGAGATGTCCCTCAAGTCATGTCAGATTGGGCAGGGTAACATTCCAAGTCTGTCTGTTTGCCATCTAAGAAAAGCAGATTAAAACTGATAGTCTACAGGCTTGATTGTCCTTAGTTTCTGACTCAAATACTTGAATTGGTCGCAAATCTAGGGGAGGTATTAAACGATATCTATACCTTCACGCGAAGTCATCACTAAGATCTTTTTTTTGAAAAAAAAGTCAGAGTTCAGTTCAAATTTTCTACAGGCAAACAACCTTTAATCAAGTCATGTCGTAACTCTCTTATGGTCAATATAAGGTAATCTAGATCTAAACACCAATTTGATATCTATAGACTTCAGGACCGACCATTGATAACATCTTGCTGATCGGAGACTGTAATGGGCTGCTAACTGCCACTTTTACTACTAATTCTTCTAGTTACTTGTTCTACTGCTTATTCTACTTTTCCTACTTCTACAGTTGATGCTACTTTTCACTACTTCTGTTTCTTATTCTAATGTTACCACTTCTACTGGTTATTTTACGTTATCTACGTATACTACTTAATTTACTTTTACTTCTTTTTCTACTAATTAACCTTCTTCTACTGCTCTTCTGTTTCATCTTTCACTCCTCATTCTAGCTTCAGTACTTCTACTGGTTCCTGTTTCATCTTTTACTCCTCATTCTAGCTTCAGTACTTCTACTGCTCTCCTGTTTCATCTTTTACTCCTCATTCTAGCTTCAGTACTTCTACTGGTTCCTGTTTCATCTTTTACTCCTCATTCTAGCTTCAGTACTTCTACTGGTTCCTGTTTCATCTTTTACTCCTCATTCTAGCTTCAGTACTTCTACTGGTTCCTGTTTCATCTTTTACTCCTCATTCTAGCTTCAGTACTTCTACTGCTCTTCTGTTTCATCTTTTACTCCTCATTCTAGCTTCAGTACTTCTACTGGTTCCTGTTTCATCTTTTACTCCTCATTCTAGCTTCAGTACTTCTACTGGTTCCTGTTTCATCTTTTACTCCTCATTCTAGCTTCAGTACTTCTACTGGTTCCTGTTTCATCTTTTACTCCTCATTCTAGCTTCAGTACTTCTACTGCTCTTCTGTTTCATCTTTTACTCCTCATTCTAGCTTCAGTACTTCTACTGGTTCCTGTTTCATCTTTTACTCCTCATTCTAGCTTCAGTACTTCTACTGCTCTCCTGTTTCATCTTTTACTCCTCATTCTAGCTTCAGTACTTCTATTGCTCTCCTGTTTCATCTTTTACTCCTCATTCTAGCTTCAGTACTTCTACTGCTCTCCTGTTTCATCTTTTACTCCTCATTCTAGCTTCAGTACTTCTACTGCTCTCCTGTTTCATCTTTTACTCCTCATTCTAGCTTCAGCACTTCTACTGGTTCCTGTTTCATCTTTTACTCCTCATTCTAGCTTCAGTACTTCTACTGGTTCCTGTTTCATCTTTTACTCCTCATTCTAGCTTCAGTACTTCTACTGCTCTTCTGTTTCATCTTTTACTCCTCATTCTAGCTTCAGTACTTCTACTGCTCTCCTGTTTCATCTTTTACTCCTCATTCTAGCTTCAGTACTTCTACTGGTTCCTGTTTCATCTTTTACTCCTCATTCTAGCTTCAGTACTTCTACTGGTTCCTGTTTCATCTTTTACTCCTCATTCTAGCTTCAGTACTTCTACTGCTCTTCTGTTTCATCTTTTACTCCTCATTCTAGCTTCAGTACTTCTACTGCTCTCCTGTTTCATCTTTTACTCCTCATTCTAGCTTCAGTACTTCTACTGGTTCCTGTTTCATCTTTTACTCCTCATTCTAGCTTCAGTACTTCTACTACTCTTCTGTTTCATCTTTTACTCCTCATTCTAGCTTCAGTACTTCTATTGCTCTCCTGTTTCATCTTTTACTCCTCATTCTAGCTTCAGTACTTCTACTGGTTCCTGTTTCATCTTTTACTCCTCATTCTAGCTTCAGTACTTCTACTACTCTTCTGTTTCATCTTTTACTCCTCATTCTAGCTTCAGTACTTCTACTGGTTCCTGTTTCATCTTTTACTCCTCATTCTAGCTTCAGTACTTCTACTGCTCTCCTGTTTCATCTTTTACTCCTCATTCTAGCTTCAGTACTTCTACTGGTTCCTGTTTCATCTTTTACTCCTCATTCTAGCTTCAGTACTTCTACTGCTCTTCTGTTTCATCTTTTACTCCTCATTCTAGCTTCAGTACTTCTACTGGTTCCTGTTTCATCTTTTACTCCTCATTCTAGCTTCAGTACTTCTACTGGTTCCTGTTTCATCTTTTACTCCTCATTCTAGCTTCAGTACTTCTACTACTCTTCTGTTTCATCTTTTACTCCTCATTCTAGCTTCAGTACTTCTACTGGTTCCTGTTTCATCTTTTACTCCTCATTCTAGCTTCAGTACTTCTACTGCTCTCCTGTTTCATCTTTTACTCCTCATTCTAGCTTCAGTACTTCTACTGGTTCCTGTTTCATCTTTTACTCCTCATTCTAGCTTCAGTACTTCTACTGCTCTTCTGTTTCATCTTTTACTCCTCATTCTAGCTTCAGTACTTCTACTGGTTCCTGTTTCATCTTTTACTCCTCATTCTAGCTTCAGTACTTCTACTGGTTCCTGTTTCATCTTTTACTCCTCATTCTAGCTTCAGTACTTCTACTGCTCTCCTGTTTCATCTTTTACTCCTCATTCTAGCTTCAGTACTTCTATTGCTCTCCTGTTTCATCTTTTACTCCTCATTCTAGCTTCAGTACTTCTACTGCTCTCCTGTTTCATCTTATACTCCTCATTCTAGCTTCAGTACTTCTACTGGTTCCTGTTTCATCTTTTACTCCTCATTCTAGCTTCAGTACTTCTACTGGTTCCTGTTTCATCTTTTACTCCTCATTCTAGCTTCAGTACTTCTACTGGTTCCTGTTTCATCTTTTACTCCTCATTCTAGCTTCAGTACTTCTACTGCTCTCCTGTTTCATCTTTTACTCCTCATTCTAGCTTCAGTACTTCTACTGGTTCCTGTTTCATCTTTTACTCCTCATTCTAGCTTCAGTACTTCTACTGGTTCCTGTTTCATCTTTTACTCCTCATTCTAGCTTCAGTACTTCTACTGCTCTCCTGTTTCATCTTTTACTCCTCATTCTAGCTTCAGTACTTCTACTGGTTCCTGTTTCATCTTTTACTCCTCATTCTAGCTTCAGTACTTCTACTGCTCTCCTGTTTCATCTTTTACTCCTCATTCTAGCTTCAGTACTTCTACTGGTTCCTGTTTCATCTTTTACTCCTCATTCTAGCTTCAGTACTTCTACTGCTCTCCTGTTTCATCTTTTACTCCTCATTCTAGCCTCAGTACTTCTACTGGTTCCTGTTTCATCTTTTACTCCTCATTCTAGCTTCAGTACTTCTACTGGTTCCTGTTTCATCTTTCACTCCTCATTCTAGCTTCAGTACTTCTACTGCTCTCCTGTTTCATCTTTTACTCCTCATTCTAGCTTCAGTACTTCTACTGGTTCCTGTTTCATCTTTTACTCCTCATTCTAGCTTCAGTACTTCTACTGCTCTCCTGTTTCATCTTTTACTCCTCATTCTAGCTTCAGTACTTCTACTGGTTCCTGTTTCATCTTTTACTCCTCATTCTAGCTTCAGTACTTCTACTGCTCTCCTGTTTCATCTTTTACTCCTCATTCTAGCTTCAGTACTTCTACTGGTTCCTGTTTCATCTTTTACTCCTCATTCTAGCTTCAGTACTTCTACTGCTCTCCTGTTTCATCTTTTACTCCTCATTCTAGCTTCAGTACTTCTACTGGTTCCTGTTTCATCTTTTACTCCTCATTCTAGCTTCAGTACTTCTACTGGTTCCTGTTTCATCTTTTACTCCTCATTCTAGCTTCAGTACTTCTATTGCTCTCCTGTTTCATCTTTTACTCCTCATTCTAGCTTCAGTACTTCTACTGCTCTCCTGTTTCATCTTTTACTCCTCATTCTAGCTTCAGTACTTCTACTGGTTCCTGTTTCATCTTTTACTCCTCATTCTAGCTTCAGTACTTCTACTGCTCTTCTGTTTCATCTTTTACTCCTCATTCTAGCTTCAGTACTTCTACTGGTTCCTGTTTCATCTTTTACTCCTCATTCTAGCTTCAGTACTTCTATTGCTCTCCTGTTTCATCTTTTACTCCTCATTCTAGCTTCAGTACTTCTACTGCTCTCCTGTTTCATCTTTTACTCCTCATTCTAGCTTCAGTACTTCTACTGCTCTTCTGTTTCATCTTTTACTCCTCATTCTAGCTTCAGTACTTCTACTGGTTCCTGTTTCATCTTTTACTCCTCATTCTAGCTTCAGTACTTCTACTGCTCTTCTGTTTCATCTTTTACTCCTCATTCTAGCTTCAGTACTTCTACTGCTCTCCTGTTTCATCTTTTACTCCTCATTCTAGCTTCAGTACTTCTACTGGTTCCTGTTTCATCTTTTACTCCTCATTCTAGCTTCAGTACTTCTACTGCTCTTCTGTTTCATCTTTTACTCCTCATTCTAGCTTCAGTACTTCTACTGCTCTCCTGTTTCATCTTTTACTCCTCATTCTAGCTTCAGTACTTCTACTGCTCTTCTGTTTCATCTTTTACTCCTCATTCTAGCTTCAGTACTTCTACTGGTTCCTGTTTCATCTTTTACTCCTCATTCTAGCTTCAGTACTTCTACTGGTTCCTGTTTCATCTTTTACTCCTCATTCTAGCTTCAGTACTTCTACTGCTCTCCTGTTTCATCTTTTACTCCTCATTCTAGCTTCAGTACTTCTACTGGTTCCTGTTTCATCTTTTACTCCTCATTCTAGCTTCAGTACTTCTACTGGTTCCTGTTTCATCTTTTACTCCTCATTCTAGCTTCAGTACTTCTACTGCTCTTCTGTTTCATCTTTTACTCCTCATTCTAGCTTCAGTACTTCTACTGCTCTCCTGTTTCATCTTTTACTCCTCATTCTAGCTTCAGTACTTCTATTGCTCTCCTGTTTCATCTTTTACTCCTCATTCTAGCTTCAGTACTTCTACTGGTTCCTGTTTCATCTTTTACTCCTCATTCTAGCTTCAGTACTTCTACTGGTTCCTGTTTCATCTTTTACTCCTCATTCTAGCTTCAGTACTTCTACTGCTCTCCTGTTTCATCTTTTACTCCTCATTCTAGCTTCAGTACTTCTACTGGTTCCTGTTTCATCTTTTACTCCTCATTCTAGCTTCAGTACTTCTACTGGTTCCTGTTTCATCTTTTACTCCTCATTCTAGCTTCAGTACTTCTACTGCTCTTCTGTTTCATCTTTTACTCCTCATTCTAGCTTCAGTACTTCTACTGGTTCCTGTTTCATCTTTTACTCCTCATTCTAGCTTCAGTACTTCTACTGCTCTCCTGTTTCATCTTTTACTCCTCATTCTAGCTTCAGTACTTCTACTGGTTCCTGTTTCATCTTTTACTCCTCATTCTAGCTTCAGTACTTCTACTGGTTCCTGTTTCATCTTTTACTCCTCATTCTAGCTTCAGTACTTCTACTGCTCTTCTGTTTCATCTTTTACTCCTCATTCTAGCTTCAGTACTTCTACTGGTTCCTGTTTCATCTTTTACTCCTCATTCTAGCTTCAGTACTTCTACTGGTTCCTGTTTCATCTTTTACTCCTCATTCTAGCTTCAGTACTTCTACTGCTCTCCTGTTTCATCTTTTACTCCTCATTCTAGCTTCAGTACTTCTACTGCTCTCCTGTTTCATCTTTTACTCCTCATTCTAGCTTCAGTACTTCTACTGGTTCCTGTTTCATCTTTTACTCCTCATTCTAGCTTCAGTACTTCTACTGGTTCCTGTTTCATCTTTTACTCCTCATTCTAGCTTCAGTACTTCTACTGGTTCCTGTTTCATCTTTTACTCCTCATTCTAGCTTCAGTACTTCTACTGCTCTCCTGTTTCATCTTTTACTCCTCATTCTAGCTTCAGTACTTCTACTGCTCTCCTGTTTCATCTTTTACTCCTCATTCTAGCTTCAGTACTTCTACTGGTTCCTGTTTCATCTTTTACTCCTCATTCTAGCTTCAGTACTTCTACTGCTCTTCTGTTTCATCTTTTACTCCTCATTCTAGCTTCAGTACTTCTACTGGTTCCTGTTTCATCTTTTACTCCTCATTCTAGCTTCAGTACTTCTACTGCTCTCCTGTTTCATCTTTTACTCCTCATTCTAGCTTCAGTACTTCTACTGGTTCCTGTTTCATCTTTTACTCCTCATTCTAGCTTCAGTACTTCTACTGGTTCCTGTTTCATCTTTTACTCCTCATTCTAGCTTCAGTACTTCTACTGCTCTCCTGTTTCATCTTTTACTCCTCATTCTAGCTTCAGTACTTCTACTGGTTCCTGTTTCATCTTTTACTCCTCATTCTAGCTTCAGTACTTCTACTGGTTCCTGTTTCATCTTTTACTCCTCATTCTAGCTTCAGTACTTCTACTACTCTTCTGTTTCATCTTTTACTCCTCATTCTAGCTTCAGTACTTCTACTGGTTCCTGTTTCATCTTTTACTCCTCATTCTAGCTTCAGTACTTCTACTGCTCTTCTGTTTCATCTTTTACTCCTCATTCTAGCTTCAGTACTTCTACTGGTTCCTGTTTCATCTTTTACTCCTCATTCTAGCTTCAGTACTTCTACTGGTTCCTGTTTCATCTTTTACTCCTCATTCTAGCTTCAGTACTTCTACTACTCTTCTGTTTCATCTTTTACTCCTCATTCTAGCTTCAGTACTTCTACTGGTTCCTGTTTCATCTTTTACTCCTCATTCTAGCTTCAGTACTTCTACTGGTTCCTGTTTCATCTTTTACTCCTCATTCTAGCTTCAGTACTTCTACTGGTTCCTGTTTCATCTTTTACTCCTCATTCTAGCTTCAGTACTTCTACTGGTTCCTGTTTCATCTTTTACTCCTCATTCTAGCTTCAGTACTTCTACTGGTTCCTGTTTCATCTTTTACTCCTCATTCTAGCTTCAGTACTTCTACTGCTCTCCTGTTTCATCTTTTACTCCTCATTCTAGCTTCAGTACTTCTACTGCTCTCCTGTTTCATCTTTTACTCCTCATTCTAGCTTCAGTACTTCTACTGGTTCCTGTTTCATCTTTTACTCCTCATTCTAGCTTCAGTACTTCTACTGGTTCCTGTTTCATCTTTTACTCCTCATTCTAGCTTCAGTACTTCTACTGGTTCCTGTTTCATCTTTTCTCCTCATTCTAGCTTCAGTACTTCTACTGCTTTTTCTACTTGTGCTACTTGTGTTTCTTGTGCTACGTTCACTTTCTTAAACTGTAACATCACTATTTGAGATACATATACTTAAGAGGCTACTGCCATTGATGTTATAAATTGTGAATTTTATTTTACGAGTTCTTGTTACAATACGTCAAACGAGAGTTCCTCCACTGATCAGTCCGATTCTGCTTCTACTATCAAATGTCATGCTTGCAGGTATTACACTTTAATTAACCAACATATTCTGTTTTGTTTTAGCTGGATGGGTATCTTTGTGGTCAAGGAGTCTATGGTTTTCAGGTAGAAAGTTTTTTTCATCAGGGTTGACATTTTTTTACTTTAAGATGTATCGTATTTATGGTAAATTATTCATCTGTATAGAAACCTTTGCCTAAAGTAACTATGTCATCTTCCAATGACAGTATATGAATATGAATAGCTTCGAAAAGCGCACAGTAACACGCAACTAACCGTGTAGTTATTCCAGCTAGATACAACCTGCAGTTTAACCTGATCATGTAGTTATTCCATCTAGATACAACCTGCAGTTTAACCTGATCACATAGTTAATACAGATGGATACAACCTGCAGTTTAACCTGATCATGTAGTTATTCCATCTAGATATAACCTGCAGTTTAACCTGATCATGTAGTTATTCCATCTAGATATAACCTGTAGTTTTACCTGATCATGTAGTTACTCGAGCTAGATATAACCTGCAGTTTAACCTGATCATGTAGTTATTCCATCTAGATATAACCTGTAGTTTTACCTGATCATGTAGTTACTCGAGCTAGATATAACTTGCAGTTTAACCTGATCATGTAGTTATTCCATCTAGATATAACCTGTAGTTTTACCTGATCATGTAGTTACTCGAGCTAGATATAACTTGCAGTTTAACCTGATCATGTAGTTATTCCATCTAGATATAACCTGCAGTTTAACCTGATCATGTTGTTATTCCATCTAGATACAACCTGCAGTTTAATCTGATCGTGTAGTTATTCCAGCTAGATATAACCTGCAGTTTAATCTGATCGTGTCGTTATTCCAGCTAGATATAACCTGCAGTTTAACCTGATCATGTAGTTATTCCAGCTAGATATAACCTGCAGTTTAATCTGATCGTGTAGTTATTCCAGCTAGATATAACCTGCAGTTTAACCTGATCATGTAGTTATTCCATCTAGATATAACCTACAGTTTAACCTGATCATGTAGTTATTCCAGCTAGATATAACCTGCAGTTTAACCTGATCATGTAGTTATTCCAGCTAGATACAACCTGCAGTTTAACCTGATCATGTAGTTATTCCATCTAGATATAACCTGCAGTTTAACCTGATCATGTAGTTATTACAGCTAGATATAACCAGCATTTTAACCTGATCATGTAGCTATTCCATCTAGATATAACCTGCAGTTTAACCTGATCATGTAGTTATTCGAGCTAGATACAACCTGCAGTTTAACCTGATCATGTAGTTATTCCAGCTAGATATAACTTGCAGTTTAATCTGATCATGTAGTTATTCCAGCTAGATACAACCTGCAGTTTAACCTGATCATGTTGTTATTCCAGCTAGATATAACCTGTAGTTTTACCTGATCATGTAGTTACTCGAGCTAGATATAACTTGCAGTTTAATCTGATCATGTAGTTATTCCAGCTAGATATAACCTGTAGTTTAACCTGATCATGTAGTTATTCCAGCTGGATATAACCTGCAGTTTAACCTGATCATGTAGTTATTACAGATGGATATAACCTGCAGTTTAATCTGATCATGTAGTTATGCCAGCTAGATATAACCTGCAGTTTAACCTGCTCATGTAGTTATTCCAGCTAGATACAACCTGCAGTTTAACCTGATCATGTAGTTATTCCATCTAGATACAACCTGCAGTTTAACCTGATCACATAGTTAATACAGATGGATATAACCTGCAGTTTAATCTGATCATGTAGTTATGCCAGCTAGATATAACCTGCAGTTTAACCTGATCATGTAGCTATTCCATCTAGATATAACCTGCAGTTTAACCTGCTCATGTAGTTATTCCAGCTAGATATAACCTGCAGTTTAACCTGATCATGTAGTTATTCCAGCTAGATACAACCTGCAGTTTAACCTGATCATGTTGTTATTCCAGCTAGATATAACCTGTAGTTTTACCTGATCATGTAGTTACTCGAGCTAGATATAACTTGCAGTTTAATCTGATCGTGTAGTTATTCCATCTAGATACAACCTGCAGTTTAACCTGATCATGTTGTTATTCCATCTAGATATAACCTGCAGTTTAACCTGATCGTGTAGTTATTCCATCTAGATATAACCTGCAGATTAACCTGATCATGTCGTTATTCCAGCTGGATATAACCTGCAGTTTAACCTGATCATGTCGTTATTCCAGCTGGATATAACCTGCAGTTTAACCTGATCATGTCGTTATTCCAGCTGGATATAACCTGCAGTTTAACCTGATCATGTCGTTATTCCAGCTGGATATAACCTGCAGTTTAACCTGATCATGTAGTTATTCCATCTAGATACAACCTGCAGTTTAACCTGATCATGTAGTTATTCCAGCTAGATATAGCCTGCAGTTTAATCTGATCATGTTTACCATTGATTCATGAAGTAGTCATCGCCTTGTGCAAGTTAAAAGAACTAAATCTACAGCTTTAGAAGTGAGCGAGAAAATCCTTTTTGTGTTCCAAATCATTAAATTATTGCACCTACAAATCTTCGTGTATGGACAACCATGTACAGCGAGGCATATAAACATATTCATCTGCATAGCGGGCGAGGATTTATGATAGGACGGGCAGTACTGGTACAAAATCAGTGAAATGGAAACACAATTGACAACAACAAGAATATCCTTCAACATTTACAAATAACATGTTGACATTTTCAAATAAAAACGTTTGCTTTCTGAACTTTACTAGGACTCTTATATGTTCTCACGAACCATATGATAAATATTAATTGTTTTCAATATAGTATATATATATCGTATTCTAAGCAGCTCTTTTATGTGAAATACTTTATGTATACTTCAGTATTGATTTATCTAAAATGTGTTATGTTAAATTGTTTATGTACCGTTTTCATGGCATTTGCTGTATAGATATATTTTAGTTACTGTTATAGGACCTTGATTCTCTAGCAATGAGTCGGGGTCTTGTTACAGAGAAAAAGCTTGAGGTTTGTTTTCAATTTGCTATAAGGATAAGCATGTAAGCCGTGATATCATAGAAATTACTCTAGTTATGAAGTTTCTCGCGTTGCAGGTCTTCACGTCCTACTGGACAACGTCCTCGGTTCTTCATTCTGGTAACCAGGCTCCATGAAGCACCCAAAGCTGAAGTCAACAACCTCCACCAGCCTCACAACAACCTCCAACAGCCCCACGACAACCTCCAACAGCCCCACGACAACCTCCAACAGCCCCACGACAACCTCCAACAGCCCCACGACAACCTCCAAAAGCCCAACGTCAACCTCCAACAGCCCCACGACAACCTCCAAAAGCCCAACGTCAACCTCCAACAGCCCCACGACAACCTCCAAAAGCCCAACGACAACCTTCAAAAGCCCAACGACAACCTTCAACAGCCCCACGACAATCTCCAACAGCCCCACGACAACCTCCAACAGCTTAACGACAACCTCCAACAGCCCCACGACAACCTCCAACAGCCTCACGACAACCTCCAACAGCCCCACGACAACCTCCAACAGCCCCACGACAACCTTCAACAGCCCCACGACAACCTCCAACAGCCCCACGACAACCTCCAACAGCCCAACGACAACCTCCAACAGCCCCACGACAACCTCCAACAGCCTCACGACAACCTCCAACAGCCCCACGACAACCTCCAACATACCCACGACAACCTTCAACAGCCTCGCAACAACCTCCAACAGCCCCACGACAACCTCCAACAGCCTCACGACAACCTTCAACAGCCCCACGACAACCTCCAACAGCATCACGACAACCTTCACAGCCCCACGACAACCTCCAACATACCCACGACAACCTTCAACAGCCTCGCAACAACCTCCAACAGCCCCACGACAACCTCCAACAGCCTCACGACAACCTTCAACAGCCTCACGACAACCTCCAACAGCCCAACGACAACCTCCAACAGCCTCACGACAACCTCCAACAGCCTAACGACAACCTCCAACAGCCTAACGACAACCTCCAACAGCCTCTCGACAACCTTCAACAGCCTCACGACAACCTCCAACAGCCTCACGACAACCTCCAACAGCCTCACGACAGCCTCACGACAACCTCCAACAGCCTCACGACAAGCCTCACGACAACCTCCAACAGCCTCACGACAACCTTCAACAGCCTCACGACAACCTCCAACAGCCTCACGACAACCTCCAACAGCCTCACGACAACCTTCAACAGCCCCACGACAACCTCCAACAGCCCCACGACAATCTCCAACAGCCCCACGACAACCTCCAACAGCCTCACGACAACCTTCAACAGCCTCACGACAACCTCCAACAGCCCCACAACAATCTCCAACAGCCCCACGACAATCTCCAACAGCCCCACGACAACCTCCAACAGCCCCACGACAACCTCCAACAGCCCCACGACAACCTTCAACAGCCCCACGACAACCTCCAACAGCCCAACGACAACCTCCAACAGCCCCACGACAACCTCCAACAGCCTCACGACAACCATCAACAGCCTCACGACAACCTACAACAGCCCCACGACAACCTACAACAGCCCCACGACAACCTTCAACAGCCCCACAACAACCTTCAACAGCCTCACGACAACCTCCAACAGCCTAACGACAACCTCCAACAGCCCCACGACAACCTACAACAGCCCCGCGACAACCTCCAACAGCCCCACGACAATCTCCAACAGCCCACAACAACCTCCAACAGCCCCACGACAACCTCCGACATACCCACGACAACCTTCAACAGCCTCGCAACAACCTCCAACAGCCCCACGACAACCTCCAACAGCCTCACGACAACCTTCAACAGCCCCACGACAACCTCCAACAGCCTCAAGACAACCTCCAACAGCCCCACGACAACCTCCAACAGCCTCACGACAACCTTCACAGCCCCACGACAACCTCCAACATACCCACGACAACCTTCAACAGCCTCGCAACAACCTCCAACAGCCTCACGACAACCTCCAACAGCCTCACGACAACCTCCAACAGCCTCACGACAACCTCCAACAGCCCCACGACAACCTCCAACAGCCCAATGACAACCTCCAACAGCCTCACGACAACCTCCAACAGCCTCGCAACAACCTCCAACAGCCCCACGACAACCTCCAACAGCCTAACGACAACCTCCAACAGCCCCACGACAACCTCCAACAGCCTCACGACAACCTCCAACAGCCCCACGACAACCTCCAACAGCCCCACGACAACATCCAACAGCCTCACGACAACCTCCAACAGCCCCACGACAACATCCAACAGCCTCACGACAACATCCAACAGCCCCACGACAACCTCCAACAGCCCCACGACAACATCCAACAGCCTCACGACAACCTCCAACAGCCCCACGACAATCTCCAACAGCCCCACGACAATCTCCAACAGCCTCACGACAACCTCCAACAGCCTCACGACAACCTCCAACAGCCTCACGACAGCCTCCAACAGCCCCACGACAACCTTCAAAAGTCTAACGACAACCTCAAAATGACATCTAGACAACCATAAAATACCACGACAACTTCACAACAACCTCAACCAGCCTAGAACAACCTCTCAACAACCTAACAGCAATCTACAACAACCTACAACAATCTCACAATAACATCATAGCAACATTAAAACAAACTCACATCAGCCTAAAACAACCTTACAACAGCCTATAAAAACCTTTCAAAAACAATTAAAAATCTACAACAACCTTGCAACACTATATACAGCAACAACACCAACATATCAGCAACCACAAATACAACACTCGACAATCATCCGACAATCCTACATTAGATATTTTTCCTCATCAGAACTTCATAAACGTTATTGAACCAGAAGGAATTTAGCCATCTTCATTATCATTATCCTAGGTATAGAAACAAGTTTCTACCGGTCTAGGACTTAGCTAGGATTAGCTACATCCGTTCCTCCAACCATCCCACCTTACAATCACTCTCAGCTTAATCTCCTTATATTGATATATCTCCAACAATCATGTGCAGTAGCATTTGCTTGATAACGGTGTTAGCATCTACGCCATAACGTCGTACTTCTGCAATAAGAAGTTGAAACATTCATAGAACTCTTCCTTATTTATCTGACGGTCTACATGGTAGCCAACTGCTTTAATAGAAAAAGACGACATCTATTAAGGCTAGTAATATCCATTTTGTATGTTTAACTGTACGATAAGATCGTTTTGTGTCCGACTGTATGTGTTCTTAATTTGTCATTGTCAAATGTGACAACATCTGTGTACTAAAACTGAATAAAGACATTTTACATGCGCTTCTGTTGTCTATTGACGTTGTGTTCCATCCACGAGGGAGGATCAGACTGGTGAGTGGTGAGGGGAGACGAGTGTCCACTAGACGTTTGTGACCAATTGATGTAACATTAAGAATCCTGTTTAATCGCTCTTATAGCATATTAATCTCAAATAACACTATATTGTTTATCTTAGACATTCATCGTTTCTTTTTTGCAAAGCATGCAGTATATTAAACATTTTGTTTCCTTAAAAAGTACCTTTGTAGTAAGTTTTGCAGGGTTTGTATGATCAGCTTTATTACTTATGGATCTGTGTTTGTTTTCGTTAAAAAGAAGCTAAAACAACACCAAGCACCACCACCACAACGACCCCTGCAACTACCTCTACAACATCATCAACTACTACGACAAGTACATCAACATCAACTACTACGACAAGCACAACAACAAGTACATCTACAACTACAACAACTCCTTCAACCACTTCTACCACTTCTACCACAACAACCACCACGACTGCCACTACCACTACACCTACAACTACCACTACAACTACAACTACCACTACAACGACAGTCCCCACCTCTTCCACCACTAACCAAGTTGCGTCAGAGTCAAGTCCTGAAATATCTTCAACTTCAACGCCAGATTCAACTTCTGCTCCAATATCTCCCACAGCGATGACAGAACTCTCCAAGCCATTGCTGACCGGTGTCCCGGACAAGCAAACAAGTGTGGACGGTAAGTGGCCTCTGGGCTCAAAAGGTTTTCAGGATGACAGGATAACCTCGTAGTGCTTTCAGGACGGCAGATCAACGCCATATGGTTTAGGTTAGGTTAAGTCGTGTTGCTATCTTGACAGTAGTTTCAAGATAAAACAAACTTTCAGGTCAGTAAGTCATACATCCCAATCTCATGGCGGTAGTTTAGTACATTTTATAGGACGATTGATTCATACAGCTCTGGTAGCAATTGATCCAAGAGAATGGACTGAAGTTCAAGATATACAGCTTTCATGAAAGGAGGTTCAACCTCATTGATAACATGCATACAATAGACAGTAACACATTAACATTTAAGGTTCAAACTTTCTGCCATATTTCAACTTCTTGTAAACTTTCAGGGATTTGAACCCAGGCCCTAAGATTTCGGCCCAATTGCCTTGCTAAAAAGATAAACCTTGAATGCTTAATATAATATCTCTTATGTCTCTCCGTTGCAGCCGGGATCCAGACGGCGAGCACGGGAGTGGTAGCAGCAGCTGTCACCAGCGCTACACTTCTCGCCGTCTTCGGAATCACTCTTGCTGCTCTGCTCCTGCACGGGTAAGTCCACTCAGATAGAAGGAATCACTCTCGCTGCTCTGTTCCTGCACCGGCGAGTCCACTCAGATAGAAGGTATCACTCTCGCTGCTCTGCTCCTGCACGGGTAAGTCCACTCAGATAGAAGGAATCACTCTCGCTGCTCTGTTCCTGCACCGGCGAGTCCACTCAGATAGAAGGTATCACTCTCGCTGCTCTGTTCCTGCACCGGCGAGTCCACTCAGATAGAAGGTATCACTCTCGCTGCTCTGCTCCTGCACGGGTAAGTCCAATCAGATAGAAGGAACCACTCTCGCTGCTCTGCTCCTGCACGGGTGAGTCCACTCAGATAGAAGGAACCACTCTCGCTGCTCTGCTCCTGCACGGGTGAGTTCACTCAGATAGAAGGTATCACTCTCGCTGCTCTGCTCCTGCACGGATGAGTCCACTCAGATAGAAGGAACCACTCTCGCTGCTCTGCTCCTGCACGGGTGAGTCCACTCAGATAGAAGGTATCACTCTCGCTGCTCTGCTCCTGCACGGATGAGTCCACTCAGATAGAAGGAACCACTCTCGCTGCTCTGCTCCTGCACGGGTGAGTTCACTCAGATAGAAGGTATCACTCTCGCTGCTCTGCTCCTGCACGGATGAGTCCACTCAGATAGAAGGTATCACTCTCGCTGCTCTGCTCCTGCACGGGTGAGTCCACTCAGATAGAAGGAACCACTCTCGCTGCTCTGCTCCTGCACGGGTGAGTCCACTCAGATAGAAGGAACCACTCTCGCTGCTCTGCTCCTGCACGGGTGAGTCAACTCAGATAGAAGGAACCACTCTCGCTGCTCTGTTCCTGCACCGGCGAGTCCACTCAGATAGAAGGAACCACTCTCGCTGCTCTGCTCCTGTACGGGTAAGTCCACTCAGATAGAAGGAACCACTCTCGCTGCTCTGCTCCTGCACGGGTGAGTCCACTCAGATAGAAGGTATCACTCTCGCTGCTCTGCTCCTGCACGGGTGAGTCCACTCAGATAGAAGGTATCACTCTCGCTGCTCTGCTCCTGCACGGGTAAGTCCACTCAGATAGAAGGTATCACTCTCGCTGCTCTGCTCCTGCACGGGTGAGTCCACTCAGATAGAAGGAACCACTCTCGCTGCTCTGTTCCTGCACCGGCGAGTCCACTCAGATAGAAGGTATCACTCTCGCTGCTCTGCTCCTGCACGGGTGAGTCCACTCAGAAGGTATCACTCTCGCTGCTCTGCTCCTGCACGGGTGAGTCCACTCAGATAGAAGGTATCACTCTCGCTGCTCTGCTCCTGCACGGGTGAGTCCACTCAGATAGAAGGAACCACTCTCGCTGCTCTGTTCCTGCACCGGCGAGTCCACTTAGATAGAAGGTATCATTCTCGCTGCTCTGCTCCTGCTAGGGTAAGTTTACTCAGATAGAAGGTATCACTCTCGCTGCTCTGCTCCTGCACGGGTAAGTCCACTCAGATAGAAGGAACCACTCTCGCTGCTCTGTTCCTGCACCGGCGAGTCCACTCAGATAGAAGGTATCACTCTCGCTGCTCTGCTCCTGCACGGGTAAGTCCACTCAGATAGAAGGAACCACTCTCGCTGCTCTGTTCCTGCACCGGCGAGTCCACTCAGATAGAAGGTATCACTCTCGCTGCTCTGCACCTGCACGGATGAGTCCACTCAGATAGAAGGAACCACTCTCGCTGCTCTGCTCCTGCACGGGTGAGTCCACTCAGATAGAAGGAACCACTCTCGCTGCTCTGTTCCTGCACGGGTGAGTTCACTCAGATAGAAGGTATCACTCTCGCTGCTCTGCTCCTGCAAGGGTAAGTCCACTCAGATAGAAGGTATCACTCTCGCTGCTCTGCTCCTGCAAGGGTAAGTCCACTCAGATAGAAGGTATCACTCTCACTGCTCTGCTCCTGCACGGGTGAGTCCACTCAGATAGAAGGTATCACTCTCGCTGCTCTGCTCCTGCACGGGTGAGTCCACTCAGATAGAAGGAACCACTCTCGCTGCTCTGCTCCTGCACGGGTGAGTCCATTTAGAAAGAAGGTATCACTCTCGCTGCTCTGCTCCTGCACGGGTGAGTCCACTCAGATAGAAGGAACCACTCTCGCTGCTCTGCTCCTGCACGGGTAAGTCCACTCAGATAGAAGGTATCCCTCTCGCTGCTCTGCTCCTGCACGGGTGAGTCCACTCAAATAGAAGGTATCACTCTCGCTGCTCTGCTCCTGCACGGGTAAGTCCACTCAGATAGAAGGAACCACTCTCGCTGCTCTGCTCCTGCACGGGTAAGTCCACTCAGATAGAAGGAACCACTCTCGCTGCTCTGCTCCTGCACGGGTCAGTCAACTCAGATAGAAGGAACCACTCTCGCTGCTCTGCTCCTGCACGGGTGAGTCCAATCAGATAGAAGGAACCACTCTCGCTGCTCTGCTCCTGCACGGGTGAGTCCAATCAGATAGAAGGTATCACTCTCGCTGCTCTGCTCCTGCACGGGTGAGTCCACTCAGATAGAAGGAACCACTCTCGCTGCTCTGCTCCTGCACCGGCGCGTCCACTCAGATAGAAGGAACCACTCTCGCTGCTCTGCTCCTGCACGGGTAAGTCCACTAAGATAGAAGGAACCACTCTCGCTGCTCTGCTCCTGCACGGGTGAGTCCACTCAGATAGAAGGAACCACTCTCGCTGCTCTGCTCCTGCACGGGTAAGTCCACTAAGATAGAAGGAACCACTCTCGCTGCTCTGCTCCTGCAC
The DNA here is from genome assembly GCA_916613615.1 of Steromphala cineraria. Taxonomy (NCBI): domain Eukaryota; kingdom Metazoa; phylum Mollusca; class Gastropoda; order Trochida; family Trochidae; genus Steromphala; species Steromphala cineraria. Next base: position 89,875,010 of record OU744721.1, read on the forward strand.
GGGTGAGTCCACTCAGATAGAAGGAACCACTCTCGCTGCTCTGCTCCTGCACGGGTGAGTCCACTCAGATAGAAGGTATCACTCTCGCTGCTCTGCTCCTGCACGGGTAAGTCCACTCAGATAGAAGGAACCACTCTCGCTGCTCTGCTCCTGCACCGGCGCGTCCACTCAGATAGAAGGAACCACTCTCGCTGCTCTGCTCCTGCACGGGTAAGTCCACTCAGATAGAAGGAACCACTCTCGCTGCTCTGCTCCTGCACGGGTGAGTCCAGTCAGATAGAAGGAACCACTCTCGCTGCTCTGCTCCTGCACGGGTAAGTCCACTAAGATAGAAGGAACCACTCTCGCTGCTCTGCTCCTGCACGGGTAAGTCCACTCAGATAGAAGGTACCACTCTCGCTGCTCTGCTCCTGCACAGGTGAGTCCACTCAGATAGAAGGAACCACTCTCGCTGCTCTGCTCCTGCACGGGTAAGTCCACTCAGATAGAAGGAACCACTCTCGCTGCTCTGCTCCTGCACGGGTGAGTCCAGTCAGATAGAAGGAACCACTCTCGCTGCTCTGCTCCTGCACGGGTGAGTCCACTCAGATAGAAGGTATCACTCTCGCTGCTCTGCTCCTGCACGGGTGAGTCCACTCAGATAGAAGGTATCACTCTCACTGCTCTGCTCCTGCAAGGGTAAGTCCACTCAGATAGAAGGAACCACTCTCGCTGCTCTGCTCCTGCACGGGTGAGTCCACTCAGATAGAAGGAACCACTCTCGCTGCTCTGTTCCTGCACCGGCGCGTCCACTCAGATAGAAGGTATCACTCTCGCTGCTCTGCTCCTGCACGGGTAAGTCCACTCAGATAGAAGGAACCACTCTCGCTGCTCTGCTCCTGCACGGGTGAGTCCACTCAGATAGAAGGAACCACTCTCGCTGCTCTGCTCCTGCACGGGTAAGTCCACTCAGATAGAAGGAACCACTCTCGCTGCTCTGCTCCTGCACGGGTGAGTCCACTCAGATAGAAGGTATGACTCTCGCTGCTCTGCTCCTGCACGGGTGAGTCCACTCAGATAGAAGGAACACCTCTCGCTGCTCTGCTCCTGCACGGGTGAGTCCACTCAGATAGAAGGTATCCCGCTCGCTGCTCTGCTCCTGCACGGGTAAGTACACTCAGATAGAAGGAACCACTCTCGCTGCTCTGCTCCTGCACGGGTGAGTCCACTCAGATAGAAGGTATCACTCTCGCTGCTCTGCTCCTGCACGGGTGAGTCCACTCAGATAGAAGGAACCACTCTCGCTGCTCTGTTCCTGCACCGGCGAGTCCACTCAGATAGAAGGTATCACTCTCGCTGCTCTGCTCCTGCACGGGTAAGTCCACTCAGATAGAAGGAACCACTCTCGCTGCTCTGTTCCTGCACCGGCGAGTCCACTCAGATAGAAGGTATCACTCTCGCTGCTCTGCTCCTGCACGGGTAAGTCCACTCAGATAGAAGGAACCACTCTCGCTGCTCTGCTCCTGCACGGGTGAGTCCACTCAGATAGAAGGTATCACTCTCGCTGCTCTGCTCCTGCACGGGTAAGTCCACTCAGATAGAAGGAACCACTCTCGCTGCTCTGTTCCTGCACCGGCGAGTCCACTCAGATAGAAGGTATCACTCTCGCTGCTCTGCTCCTGCACGGGTAAGTCCACTCAGATAGAAGGAACCACTCTCGCTGCTCTGCTCCTGCACGGGTGAGTCCACTCAGATAGAAGGTATCCCGCTCGCTGCTCTGCTCCTGCACGGGTAAGTACACTCAGATAGAAGGAACCACTCTCGCTGCTCTGCTCCTGCACGGGTGAGTCCACTCAGATAGAAGGTATCCCGCTCGCTGCTCTGCTCCTGCACGGGTAAGTACACTCAGATAGAAGGAACCACTCTCGCTGCTCTGCTCCTGCACGGGTGAGTCCACTCAGATAGAAGGTATCCCGCTCGCTGCTCTGCTCCTGCACGGGTAAGTACACTCAGATAGAAGGAACCACTCTCGCTGCTCTGCTCCTGCACGGGTAAGTACACTCAGATAGAAGGAACCACTCTCGCTGCTCTGTTCCTGCACCGGCGAGTCCACTCAGATAGAAGGTATCACTCTCGCTGCTCTGCTCCTGCACGGGTAAGTCCACTCAGATAGAAGGAACCACTCTCGCTGCTCTGTTCCTGCACCGGCGAGTCCACTCAGATAGAAGGTATCACTCTCGCTGCTCTGCTCCTGCACGGGTAACTTCACTAAGATAGAAGGTATCACTCTGGCTGCTCTGTTCCTGCACCGGCGAGTCCACTCAGATAGAAGGTATCACTCTCGCTGCTCTGCTCCTGCACGGGTAAGTCCACTCAGATAGAAGGAACCACTCTCGCTGCTCTGTTCCTGCACCGGCGAGTCCACTCAGATAGAAGGTATCACTCTCGCTGCTCTGCTCCTGCACGGGTAAGTCCACTCAGATAGAAGGTATCACTCTGGCTGCTCTGTTCCTGCACCGGCGAGTCCACTCAGATAGAAGGTATCACTCTCGCTGCTCTGCTCCTGCACGGGTAAGTCTACTCAGATAGAAGGAACCACTCTCGCTGCTCTGCTCCTGCACGGGTAAGTCTACTCAGATAGAAGGAACCACTCTCGCTGCTCTGCTCCTGCACGGGTAAGTCCACTCAGATAGAAGGTATCACTCTCGCTGCTCTGTTCCTGCACCGGCGCGTCCACTCAGATAGAAGGTATCACTCTCGCTGCTCTGCTCCTGCACGGGTCAGTCAACTCAGATAGAAGGAACCACTCTCGCTGCTCTGCTCCTGCACGGGTGAGTCCACTCAGATAGAAGGAACCACTCTCGCTGCTCTGCTCCTGCACGGGTGAGTCCACTCAGATAGAAGGTATCACTCTCGCTGCTCTGCTCCTGCACGGATGAGTCCACTCAGATAGAAGGAACCACTCTCGCTGCTCTGCTCCTGCACGGGTGAGTCCACTCAGATAGAAGGAACCACTCTCGCTGCTCTGCTCCTGCACGGGTGAGTCCACTCAGATAGAAGGTATCACTCTCGCTGCTCTGCTCCTGCACGGGTGAGTTCACTCAGATAGAAGGTATCACTCTCGCTGCTCTGCTCCTGCACGGGTGAGTCCACTCAGATAGAAGGAACCACTCTCGCTGCTCTGTTCCTGCACGGGTGAGTTCACTCAGATAGAAGGAACCACTCTCGCTGCTCTGTTCCTGCACGGGTGAGTTCACTCAGATAGAAGGTATCACTCTCGCTGCTCTCCTCCTGCAAGGGTAAGTCCACTCAGATAGAAGGAACCACTCTCGCTGCTCTGTTCCTGCACCGGCGAGTCCACTCAGATAGAAGGCATCACTCTCGCTGCTCTGCTCCTGTACGGGTAAGTCCACTCAAATAGAAGGTATCACTCTCGCTACTCTGCTCCCGCACGGGTGAGTCTAATGTTAAAAAGTGGTGATAAGCTTCTCGAACTAGTCGACATCTTGTAAATACGTCCCCTATTTAAGCAAACTCTGAAGTATTGTTTTACGGTACTGTTGCAGAGCAAGACTGAAGAAGAGACAACGACAGCGCTATGACACCAAGTCGACGTCTTCTCCTCCTGGCCTCTTCACCGTGAGCGACTCGCACTCCGTGACCACCACCAACTACACCATCTACCGCGGCTACAACCACTTCTCGGTCTCCACAGAGAACATCTCCATCAAACAGACCCCTCCGCGGTCTGCCGACCACCATCATCAACATCGTAACCACAAACATCACCCACATGATCATCAGCATCACACGTCCCGAGTTCAGCCAGTTTCACACTTAGATCTGGTGGAGATCAAACATTCTTCAAGGGTCTCATAGCAACGGTAGCATCAATCGGAGGACATCATGGAAACCAAACCAGATCCATCTCGTACCTCGACGCGTCCCTGAACTGAGACTTGTTCCATTGCCTGTTGTCGTGAAGGTGACCTTTGTTACCAAGTCAATCAGCTTCGAGGTTACGAAGAAATCAGCATTTTTTCAGCAGGCCTCCGATTTTTGTTTTAATTATGGAAGATGAAATGTCTTAGAAAATGATATCTTAAAAAGTTCTAATGGATCAGTTGTCGGATCAGAGACGCGTGGTACGGGTGATAAATCAGAACAGATTTTAATGAGATTGCTTCAGGTTCAATCTGATTAAAATCAAATCATTGATTCGCTCCCTTACTTATATTATGTTGTTACTGGTCACTCATCTACGATCTGACGGAATCCCGTAGAGGTCCGTGTCCACCGGAAGTAAGATTTCAACCCATCACGGTTGCGCTTTCAAAGTTGTGAAAGTAGATTAAAGGTTCAAACATCATCGCTTTTCTATGAAACGCGGAAAATGCCGAGGTTTTCTGAATGTTTGGGTACGCTTGATTTGCTACATCAACATGAAAGCAGTATGTTTGTTATAACATCCTTGTCGTCAGAATTATTAAAATATGATCAAATTTCAGATTATCGGAAACTAAATACGACATTTTTGTAAATCTTATGCATATTATACGTGTTGTAAAATTCATAATCCTATGATACATTACAATCTAGACTATGATCGAAATCAAAGGATACAAGATTGAGAAAAATTCATGAAATACCAATATTTTTTTCTTTTTCATTTTTTAAACCTCAATCCTTAATTAACTGATAATTATATTGTTGTCTTAAAACATCTTAGTCACACGTTTTGCGGTGAGATTTGCAGGATATGAAGATTAGTTTAAAAGAAGAGTTTAAATTGAGTTCTTGAAAATACTAGTCAAATTCAGGCCCGTAAAATGCATACAGCTATTATAAAAAATCACCATAAAATACTGATCATTATGGATCTTGAATTCTATTCTATCTTTTCACGTACCTTATATACTTGATTATCAACAAATTTCCGGATTTTTATAGCTTTGTAAAGAATTCAGAAGCGTTTTGTCAGTGTCAGTGACATATCCGCTTTTAAACATAACATATGTAATGAAACTTTTATGGTTATTACAAAACTCGGTCATAAGTAATAAAACGGATTTTTTTCCAAAACAACGGTTCAAGTCGGGTTGCAAATCAAGTAAGCCCCTTGCAATGCCGACGCGCTCATGCAGCCCTCGGTAGCTTATTTCCATGTGTAGACACAGTGATGTACAATGGATAGCCAGACACACCAAAGCCTGTGTACCTATATATGTAGGTTTTGTTATATGAATTATTACAAAGCATCTATAGCGGGGTTACTTATTCTATCGATAAGCCGAAATGACGGAGGAAGATGGAATCTGATTGGTCGCATCAAGACCGACTCTACAAACTGATTGACTGTCAAATTCGGGGTCATTTCCTGTTCAAAGTTCACCTGGACACGGTTCTCTACGGGATTCCGTCAGATCTTACTTGGTGACAAGTAACAACATAATATGAAACAAGAGAGAGAATCTAAGATTTGATTTCAATGAGATTGCTTCAGGGTTGGACCGAACTCTTACTTTCGTGGACGAAATGCTGATAAGTTACTTTCGATCTCCGATCATCGTGGTGCACGGGGTTGTTTAAAAACTTGTATATGTGTGTCAGTCTGCAAAACCTTATTTTCGTTTCTAAGTTCGTGCCTTGCGCTTTATCCTCTCCGTGTTGCTACCATGTGTGCCTATATATGTTTTTCATGGCCTCTGACGTCTTTTGATTATATGCCTTTTTTTATTTAAGTATCATTGTAGGTGTTTTTTATTTATATTTGTAATTATCGATTCTCAACAGTACATAGCAAAGTTACATGATATTTGATAAATAAACTTAGATGCAGTGTAAGTACTCATATTTGCTTAACTTATTATTGTTGTTGAACAACTATATGTCTGTATAACATTTGCATTGATATCATTATTTTATTACAGCTAAGTTTATATTCGTAAATTTTAGCTATAGTCATTTGTCAACAGCATGAGTTTTTTTTTCATTATCGTTATTCTATGATGGGATCACCATGTTCTAAAAGTTCTGTTGAATTTGACGTTTTATATTTGATTTCTACACAGGTCGTATTAAAAGTATAAAATAATTAAAAGAACATTGAAGAACTAATATGATGACCATTCATGGATATACCAAATGGACCAATAATACAGTTGTCATATTAGTATGAGCTCTAATAGTATCATATAGACGTTGACAGCATTTTATCTATTAACCTTTTTATTCATAACATGTTTATCGTTTATTTCTAGGTTCTGCGTATATTTTTCTAAATAAAATGTTTACGATTTGTTTTGATTCTTGTCTTGAGTTCACACGAGTCCTGTTCCAACAAATGCGCATTAAGCGAGAGAGAGCGAGAGAGAGACCCGCTTCTGTCGTTGTTTACAGGTCAGCCTCCGGCTCGATCATATCCTGGTCAGGGATGGACTCACATATGGTCCCTGACAAACACATACGTGACGGTAATTTTATTCCTCTAGTATTTCATAAGAAATAACATCAAAAGGAGTCCTGAGAAAGAGATTAGAGCTGAAGCATATTGAATTGCGAATCATTTAGAAGGCTCCTTGAATGTCTTAGCTCTTGAACAAGGATGACAGACTGGGCAAGGGCCAAAGGGTGCGTCTCGCTGTGCCTGACCACTGTGCCCACACCCTGGCTGGCTAGGTCATGTGAGTTCTGTCTGCTAGTCCGATGAAGTACAAACAACATCACTTTATCGTGGTGGGAGATCAAAAAGTGCTGTTCCTCTGGCCAAAGTGCAAGAAGCTATCGGGCTATCGCGTTACTGTATAAATGTGCATTGAGTTGACCGGCGCGAAAACAAAGCAACACCCGTGCGTGATATTTGGGCGACCTGGCGGCCTGCTGTAAGAGGCGTGGACTGCTTTCATGTGCTTAGACAAGACCTGAGGGACTGGAAGAATACTACACGTGCATGTGTGTACAGCTAACCGATCTCATTGTACGCCAATCGGCACTTCATGCAAGAAACTGTTTATTTAGGATATTGAAAACACGCATTCATCAATAATGAAATAAAGGTTATCATAAGTTGTGGCTCTCACGTGTCTGCAGCCATCCTTTCCATATTTAAGCATTTGAAAGAACGGAAAGACTCAGTCTTGCACATGGAACGTTTTGTGTACTGATGTTTGTTCGCCAACTGTGCTGTATTGTTGCGTAATTCGACAAATAGTACTTCCCTTCATGGACATTCGTATTCGTTTTATTCTAAAACCTTTGTGGGCTGATGAAAATGAAAATAACAGGAAAACGTGTCGTTTTTTTAATTCATTTGTGATATCAGTCTTTCATCCAATTGAATTATCTGTTGCAATCAAGATATATGAATATACTTGTCTGTAATCGAAATCCAATGTAGAAGTCAAAATATATTTGCTTATCGTAAACAAAAATATTCTGTACAGAAAGTAATAAAAACTTGTTCTCAAACGATATTATGTAAAAATGAACATAAAGAATCGTCCTTCATCCTTTGTTGGAATAGCGTTTTGGAATTGTCCTTCGTTGACGAATTCTGAATGAAAATCAAGCTTCATTCTTCAATAACGTATCCTGGGTATGACTGGGGGACGAGGGAGTATGATATGGGACAAGGGGTAGACTAGAGGGGTATGACATGGGTACGAGGGGTAGACTAGAGGACTATGACATGGGTACGAGGGGGAGACTAGAGGGGTATGACATGGGGGACGAGTGGGAGACTAGATGATTATGACATGGGGGACGAGTTGAGACTAGAGGAATATGACATGGGCACGAGGGGTAGACTAAAGGACTATGACCGGGGGACGAATGGGAGACTAGAGGAGTATGACATGGGCACGAGGGGTAGACTAAAGGGGTATGAAATGGGGACGAGGGGGAGATGACATAGGGACGAGTGGGAGACTAGAGGGGTATGACATAGGGGACGAGTGGGAGACTAGAGGAGTATGACATGGGGGACGAGTGGGAGACTAGAGGAGTATGACATGGGGGACGAATGGGAGACTAGAGGAGTATGACATGGGGGACGAGTGGGAGACTAGAGGAGTATGACATGGGGGACGAGTGGTAGGCTAGAGGAGTATGACATGGGGGACGAGTGGTAGGCTAGATGATTATGACATTGGGACGAGGGGGGACTAGAGGGGTATGACATAGGGACAAGTTGAGACTAGAGGGGTATGACATGGGGACGAGTTGAGACTAGAGGGGTAAGACATGGGGACGAGTTGAGACTAGAGGGGTATGACAAGGGGGACGAGGGGGAGACTGGAGGGGTATGACATGGGGACGAGTTGAGACTAGAGGGGTAAGAAATGGGGACGAGTTGACACTAGAAGGGTATGACAAGGGTGACGAGGGGATGACTAGAGGGGTAAGGCACTGAGACGAGCGGGAGAATGGAGGACTTTGACATGGGGACGAGGGGGAGACTAGAGGACTATGACATGGGGACGAGGGGGAGACTAGAGAAGTAAGACATGGGGACGACGGGGAGACTAGAGGACTATGACATGGGGACGAGGGGGAGACTAGAGAAGTAAGACATGGGGACGAGGGGAAGATTGGAGGGGTAAGACATGGGTCAAAGGGGAGACTAGAGGAGTAAGACATGGGGACGAGTTGAGGCTAAAGGGATATGACATTGGGGTCGAGGGGGAGACTAGAGGGGTATGACATGGGGGACGAGGGGGAGACTAGAGGGGTATGACATGGGGACGAGGGGGAGACTAGAGAAGTAAGACATGGGGACGAGGGGAAGACTGGAGGGGTAAGACATGGGTCAAAGGGGAGACTAGAGGAGTAAGACATGGGGACGAGTTGAGACTAGAGGGGTATGACAGGGGGTCGAGGGGGAGACTAGAGGGGTATGACATGGGGGACGAGGGGGAGACTAGAGGGGTATGATATGGGGACGAGGGGGAGACTAGAGAAGTAAGACATGGGGACGAGGGGAAGACTGGAGGGGTAAGACATGGGTCAAAGGGGAGACTAGAGGAGTAAGACATGGGGACGAGTAGAGGCTAGGGGGATATGACATTGGGGACTTGTTGAGACTAGAGGGGTATGACATGGGGACGAGGGGGAGACTAGAGGGGTATGACATGGGGGAAGAGTTGAGACTAGAGGGGTATGACATAGGGCCGAGTTGAGACTAGAGGGGTATGACATGGGGACGAGGGGGAGACTAGAGGGTATGACATAGGGACAAGTTGAGACTAGAGGGGTAAGATATTGGGACGACTTGAGACTGGAGGGGTATGACGAGGGGGAGACTAGAGGGGTATGACATAGGGACGAGTTGAGACTAGAGGGGTATGACAGGGGGACCAGGGGGAGACTAGAGGGGTATGACATGGGGGGCGAGGGGGAGACTAGAGGGGTATGACATGGAGACGAGGGGAAGACTAGAGCGGCAAGACATGGGTCAAAGGGGAGACTGGAGGAGTAAGACATGGGGACCAGGGGGAGACTAGAGGGGTATCACATGGGGGACGATTTGAGGCTAGAGTGGTATGACATGGGGGATGAGAGAGAGGCAGACAGAGAGAGACTATAGGGAGTTTGACAGTGAGAGACAAGGGAGTTTGACAGGGACGAGTGGTAGACTAGAGGGGTATGGCAGTGGGAAGTGGTGAGAGAAGGATAAGAGGGGTATGACTGAGTGGGTAGAGGGGGACGCTAGAAGGGTACGAGGGGGGTGGGGAGAGAGACTAGGGAGTATGACAGCGATGGCCACTGCGTGTTCTGGGCCGCACATTGTCCGGGAGCTAAAACAACACATGCTCGGTGTTGTGTTTGTCAATATAGCTAATGGAACACAGGAAGCGCTGGTGTTTTCCTTCAATAGAAATGATTCTGAAGGATCTAGAGGAACTTAAACTTTCCTTAATATCAAATAAGTTTTATTCAATGAGGTTCTCTATTTCCAATTCAGAAAAGAACTAAATGTAATTCTCCCAAGATTACAATACATGTGCAACTATGAGATTGCGACACATGTCCCAAGAGGGTTGTGAGAATGAAAAGACGTTTGATAAACACGATTGACATGCCTCCCTTCCTCCCTTCGGCAGGAACGCACGTGTTGTGGGAGGGGCCGGATACCCCCTCACCCTTCTCTCTCTCTCTCTCTCACTCTGTCCATCCATCCAGCGGCCATAGCGTCAGACACTCTACACTCCCAAGTTAACACTCACATATACATACACCCGCACTGTTTACATCTTGACAAGGTTGGAACCCACCGAATCACAAGGGTAATTGTCCAGATGTGAATCTGATCTCCTTTGAGATCTGCTGTGCGCCGCACACTGCCCGACCGCGCGGGGGAGAGAGGGAGAGAGTTTTATCAGACACGCTTCGCTTGGCAACAATAGGCGCTTGGCCGTCATTAGGAGGCTGTCTTGTTTCCATAGAAACGTGAGTATTTTTTATGATTTCTAGTTATGTAATTGGTTAAAATTCTTGGCAGGTATACGAATGCTGGATTCTGGAACTTGAAAGTGTTCCAACCCAAGTTCATTGACTGTGGTTAGTTCAACACGAGGGGTCTGGCATGCTTTCTTCATGGCGTTGACCTCTACACTTCTCTGCAGCAACTGCCACTTTGCTTGGCAAAATTATAAATTAGAATTGATATATAAACCAACCATTGTTAAAATAACATTTAAACTTGCGCCTTTATAGTTTTCAATGGTTCTCTCTTGGGAAATGATTCAGCGGACAAAAATGTATTTTTTGATATATTGTAGTAGTGAATTATGCGATGGGGACCCAAGAAATTACGCTGATAACCACAATCGTTTTAAACTTTGATCAACATTTCACTTTAAGGCATTTTATCTTCACAATGTAGTTGATCAAGTAGATCTGAAATGATTATGCATAAAGCAAGGATGCTAAAAATAGTAGAATAAATCAAACATCTCCTTTAAACTCTAGTCGAACCTAGGCAATCTTGTCGCTCTTTGATGTTTGAATATTTCAATTGCTTGCAGTAAGTTTTGTTGAATACGTAATGAACATAAGTTGAGTATACCTAATGTACATGGTTGTTCAATAGGTTTCGTAATGAAAACAATAACCTAGTTCAAACAGAATTTCAGTGGTGTCTTGGAATTATATAAGTTCTAAGATGTATTTACTTGAATGTCCTTTGATTATAATGATAGTACTTTATTGTCTTCATTACATTGTATATTGTAACTTTAGAAAGGTTCTGTGCACTTGGCATCCGGCAGAACTAGTACCATGCCGCACAACTCTCCAAGCAGCTTCTTCCAACTTTTACCATCGTTTGGTTGATCAGGGTATTGAACCCAGGAATCCCAACCAGTATATTAATATTGATTTCTCTTGTGCTGGGAGAAGCTAGAAGCTTGATCGTTTATTAACCTAGCACTAATTAAGAACCCCCTTCCTGTAATCGCTGGAAGAAGCTCCAGGCCTGATCGCAAGGTTACGAGCAAAATGTCCCAGTGGGCTCTGACTGGCAGCACGTGTTTCACAGACCACTGAATGCTGAACCACCCAGGCCGCGATCCTCCTCCCCCGAGCTACAACAATCGCTATTACGTTCTCTAAAACATCTGAAGGACGGACGGAAGGACGGACATACTTCCATCTGCTCTCCACACTCGGTATTTGACCAAACATCTCGTATGCCGCCATCTTGGAATATATTGTTCTCGAGCTAGCTTAAGGAGGCAGCAGAAAGGTTTTATGGAAATTCGCTTATTTTTTCAAAGAATATTAGTTTAGGTCAAATGTACCATCTTCAGGGGGTCAAACATCTCATAACACATCTCGATTATCAGTAGTAAAATACAACAAAGGATATATTGGTTCTGTTTAAGAAGTGGATACCAGAAGTTGGAGTTTACTGATGAAGGAGAAAAACCATTCAATTAAACGAGTAGAGATGAAATACGCTATTGAGGTAGTCGATACAAAGTGACAACAGTTTATTGTTAAGAATGGATTAGAGATCTTGGCGGATGAAGGTAGATGTTTTACTCTCCGAGGAGAACTGAGTTGCTGCTAAGTAGAAAAGGATTACCTGCCTGGTTGCTTACTGAATATAGAGATAAGGAGGTCTAAACCACAAAGTACGATGAACCGTCAATCCAGGATTGTTACTTTGTGTATCTATTGTTTCTTACAGTTCTGTTGACATTGGTTGCTGTAGTACACTTCTTCTATACGTTGTGTTATCATAAGGTTGACTACCTGTAGAGCTGTAGACTGAATGCTGGTTATTGTGTTGATAGCGTGTGCTGTTTCTAACCGGGATCTCTATGCGATCTCTATGCGTATAGCTATTTGACTCTGTGTCTTTGAGTTTGTCACATTTTTTCTGTTTCCTCTTTACTTCTCTAAGTTTATTTATGCTGCTCAAATATGTTATTTATCAATACACTTCGGCTTGCTTTTTTGAAATTAAGAAATTAAGTAAAACAATATCCGTATATACGAATATCAGTATATCTATTTCACTAAAACTTAATCTAACATTATTGCATGTGGTATCAATTCAGCCTAATATTAAGAATCTCCGCCTTAAGGAAAACCTGACAATTGCTCCAAAATTATTAAAACAATATCAAGGAACTCCCTTTTTTGAAAAGTTATACCAAACAGTTACTGTAGTTTTTATGGAAAATGGAAATCCTATGTGAAACGCAGATGTAACAATAGGACAGACCCGCCCAGTTCAGAAACGCTCATCGTGTGAAGGTGTCAATGTAAGACCTGGCAATGGAGGTGCGATAGCGAGAATTGGTGATACTTTGCGAGATTCAAGACATCTTGAGTGTGCGCGGTCCCAACTTCCGTTCTGACAACTCCTGCAACCTGCATCCACTTCTTGATATGCTAAATAAATAGATTGCCGCAGGGCAATGTTACAACGGACTGCTTGTGATAACAGACATGTAGACCACAAAGGTATAAATAGAAAAGGATTTCCAGTTAGGGTTCAAGTTGATTTCAAGAATGAAGGCGTTTTTATGATTTGTAGAAAAAACATACTGTCTGCATATGAGATGAGACTGTTAACTTTCTATGTACTAGTATATTTTAATTAATCTGCAGATTTTTAAATTTAAAATGTGCATTTTGGGATTACTGGCGCATTTTATGTAGACACTTATGATTAACAACTATTTCAAGTAAATAATGTAAAGAAAGATAAAATCAGAAATCGGAGAAGTAATGCAACAATTCATCGGTAAACCATAAGATTGAAGGATATGTAAAATACACTGCTTACTCGAAACCAGAAGGTTGGGAGATAAGTAAAATACAATGCTTACTGGAAACCATGCACAAGGTTGGAGGGTAAGTAAAATACACTGCTTACTGGAAACCATGCTCAAGGTTGGAGGATAAGTAAAATACAATGCTTACTGGAAACCATGCACAAGGTTGGAGGATAAGTAAAATACACTGCTTACTGGAAAGCATATGCACAAGGTTGGAGGGTAAGTAAAATACACTGCTTACTGGAAACCATGCACAAGGTTGGAGGGTAAGTAAAACACACTGCCTTCTTAGTAAACCAAACGGTTTGGAGCATATGGAGAATACAATGCCTAGGCTACTGAAAAGCGCCCCAGAAGAAGCTCTATGGAAATTGATTGTCCATTTATCTAACACTTAGTAAAGGATCGTTCCAAAGTTAACAATTCGATGTTGTGTAAACGTATCAATATGCCATTCACTTTCGGCAAATGTGGTGTCATATTTGTTTATCCGAAAGAAGCAATTCAAATCGTAACACATGGTGGACACGTGAAGATATATGAACCAAGGTGTAGTCCGCGATATTAATGCTGAAAGAAAAACACATATTCCGGCCCAATTCCGGTTATATCCTCCACGTGTTCCTCTCCGGGCGATTTCAAAGGTCATCTTGTCCATCTAACCCTGCCACGGACCCATGGGGACTATCAGAACACTATCTAGTTGTACAAAGTTATAATATACCAGAAAGAAGCTCTGGTTCACACTGAACTATCACAATGAAGCAAGGTTGCACGTAGCAAAAGGATCACGAACACTTGATGGGGTGTGAAGGACGTTTATTGCTGGCTTTATTAAACTCTCTGGTTTAAAGACATCACGAAACATTTGTATAATAATACATAAATAAGTAAACATGATCAATATGCAAATACATAACAATAAGTAGATAATTACCAGAACTAATAATTAGCCTTTTATTTACACGAGGTTATGAAACACTACAATTGTGATCAACAAGAAAACAGCTACCAGGGCAGATAACTAACCAATACATTCCTTTGATCCATTGCGATCATTCACTAGATCTCTTGCTCAAACCAACTTCCTAATAACTCGCCAACCTCAGGTTATCAGTACCCTGTTCTCTGATCCACTTTGTGTCACCAGACCATAGTCTCCGGTTATCAGTACCCTGTTCTCTGATCCACCTTGTGTTACCAGACCATAGTCTCCGGTTATCAGTACCCTGTTCTCTGATCCACCTTGTGTTACCAGACCATAGTCTCAGGTTATCAGTACCCTGTTCTCTGATCCACCTTGTGTTACCAGACCATAGTCTCCGGTTATCAGTACCCTGTTCTCTGATCCACCTTGTGTTACCAGACCATAGTCTCCGGTTATCAGTACCCTGTTCTCTGATCCACCTTGTGTTACCAGACCATAGTCTCAGGTTATCAGTACCCTGTTCTCTGATCCACCTTGTGTTACCAGACCATAGTCTCAGGTTATCAGTACCCTGTTCTCTGATCCACCTTGTGTTACCAGACCATAGTCTCAGGTTATCAGTACCCTGTTCTCTGATCCACCTTGTGTCACCAGACCATAGTCTCCGGTTATCAGTACCCTGTTCTCTGATCCACCTTGTGTCACCAGACCATAGTCTCCGGTTATCAGTACCCTGTTCTCTGATCCACCTTGTGTTACCAGACCATAGTCTCAGGTTATCAGTACCCTGTTCTCTGATCCACCTTGTGTCACCAGACCATAGTCTCCGGTTATCAGTACCCTGTTCTCTGATCCACCTTGTGTTACCAGACCATAGTCTCAGGTTATCAGTACCCTGTTCTCTGATCCACCTTGTGTTACCAGACCATAGTCTCAGGTAATCAGTACCCTGTTCTCTGATCCACCTTGTGTTACCAGACCATAGTCTCCGGTTATCAGTACCCTGTTCTCTGATCCACCTTGTGTTACCAGACCATAGTCTCAGGTAATCAGTACCCTGTTCTCTGATCCACCTTGTGTTACCAGACCATAGTCTCCGGTTATCAGTACCCTGTTCTCTGATCCACCTTGTGTTACCAGACCATAGTCTCAGGTTATCAGTACCCTGTTCTCTGATCCACCTTGTGTTACCAGACCATAGTCTCAGGTTATCAGTACCCTGTTCTCTGATCCACTTTGTGTTACCAGACCCATAGTCCGGTAAGTCTCACAATTGGAAAGCCTGGATTACGTGAATCAGAGGCCTACCGACTCTTGGTGACATGACCTATATCATATACTAACCCGGATCCATAGTCCGGTAAGTCTCACAATTGGAAAGCCTGGATTACGTGAATCAGAGGCCTACCGACTCTTGGTGACATGACCTATATCATATACTAACCCGGATTAACAGATAAAGATATCTGACCATCTAGGATTAGTCGAACATAATTCAGGACTACAAGTACAAACTTACGGACGGTTCCCGCTGAGTCAGAGCAAGATAATCAACCTCACAAGATAAAACTAGTTCAGGAAATTGATAACTGACCATCAAGCCTGCTCCACACCCAGGTACAGCAGCTTTACCTTTCCGCTGACCCACCTCGAACACGAAGCAAAACAATACACTTGTGCTAACACATAGCATGGATCGGTACCAATTAATATCTGACCGCCCTCGACTACATGGAAGACATGTCTAGGACAACCAAGAGTACAAGCAAGACAACTCTGACCCAGCACCTCAGCCACTACCCTACCTCTCATTCCCGGGACGAGATATCTGACCAACTCTGACCCAGCACCTCAGCCACTACCCTACCTCTCATTCCCGGAACGAGATATCTGACCAACTCTGGGTTGCACTTTCTAGACCTTTAACTAATTCCTTATAACCACAACAAGACCTCGCTCCACTCTTGAGCAATAACAGGTCTATTACACAGCATGGGGTACGAAATCTGGTAAATGAGTCAACCAAATGAATTACAATCTAAGAATGAAAACATCATCATTCATATACTGGATTAAAATAGAAATTTACAGGTATTCATGTTCATGTATTAATGAGATATCAATCATGAAAATTCCAATATCGATAACTTATTTCTAGAGAAAATGTTAAAATGGTGTACCCACAATTTCGTATTGCAAGGCTATATTTGACACAAAACACGCTCATTTGTGTCACCAATTACTTTTACAAAATTGTAACAATTGATATATTTGTATTTCCAAACGATGTTTTGTTATTAGTAGTTTCTTACTGTGATAGTGCACCGATCGATTGTTAGCTAGCATTAGGTGGAAACATCTTGTTTCTATTGTTCTGTTGTTTCTAATTGAACGGTTTAGTCAATCTGTCTTTCTATGCAGGTTCAAACAATAGTATCTCAGTTTTCATCTGTTTTCATCTGTATTGAAGTCGATCAAAAGAGGCTCTTTACATCTAGGGTCACAGAAATAGATTTCGTATCAGATATAATCATATTTTCCTCTTTTATGTATCATGTTGCATATTAATGATTTAATAATTTTATAACAGTTTATTATACAATAGATCGTTATAAAATCAAGCTGTCGACAGATCCTTGTGGCCTCTTTAGCACATTAACAACTGCAATTGATCTCTGACCAGCATTGTCACTATCCCAAAGTCAAACGCCTTACATTTATTGAAATATTGCCACTGTCCAATGTATTGCTTTCACTATCAACACGTGCAACTTAGTTTCAAGAAACACGGTATTTGGAAGGTGTGGGGAATCCCCTATGGAAACTAGGTCGAACAAGATGTGGGATGAACACGCACAACTCGAGACGATAACAATTCTAGACATCATCATATTTCAACAGAAGGATCCTTAGTGTACATACGCTAACCTGTAATTTGATTCGAGCATATTCCGGATGAGAAATTGAGAAACCAAATTCATTACAATCAAATTTGTACACATACAAAGTCTCTTTTTAGAACGAGGTCTTAAATGTGTTCCTATTTTTAGAACACGGCCTTTGATTAACTCTTTTTTTATAAAGACTAAGTCCCTATTTCTAGAACAAGGTATTTGGCTGTGTCCTAATTTTGAGAACGAGGTCCCTAGTTTTAGATCAAAGTCTGTGACCAAGTCATAATTTCTAATATCCAAAATTATCAGATGTCAGATTGATCCCAAATGTAATATGCAAATGTCATAACAATTATCTGATTGAGAACCGTGAATATCTCAGGCTCTTACTTGATGCAACCTGGACTCCAAACACTACATGTTCACTGTCTCCTCATTAAACAATTAAATCGATGTGACTGAAAAAAGGTAAAAATTACATGTTGTAGATTGAGATGAATAAGCGAGTCGAAAAGGATGCTTTGAGCTTAAATCAGTATCAGTCATCGTCGTATTAGTTGGTAAGAATTGCCATGAATTAACCTAACACTTCAAAACAATCCAGTATTTTATTCAAACACCGTTTGGGTCTCATTGCAGGTGATGGTGTGCCCTGTCCGGGTGTGCTGTGTGCTCGTCCTCCTCATCAGCCTCGTCTCTGCTCAAGGTACGTCATCATCTGTACATTCCACCATCCACTCGTCCTCTCCCTTTCGCGCCCCTACACTACAACCTTCATCTCACTTTCGTCCTCGTCCTAAGCCCCTTTCCTCAGTGTACTCTCTACCCTTCCCTTTAGTCTCGTCTCTCCCTCCCCTGTCTACATGCCACCCCTTTCCTCAGTGTACTCTCTACCCTTCCCTCTAGTCTCGTCTCTCCCTCCCCTGTCTACATGCCACCCCTTTACTCAGTCATTTCTCTCGCTCCCTCCCGCAAACACTCAATTTCTAACCTCAGTCTCTTTTTCTCCCCTGTCGCCATTCAACCCTTCACCTCATTCTAATCTCACCCTGACTACATTCAACCCCCATCTCAGTCTCTTCCCTCCCTCGCCCTAATCTTCATTCAACCTCTCATTTCAGTCTCATGTTTCGTCTCTCTCTACCCTATCTATTCAGCTTCTGACCTCAGTATTGTCTTTCTCCTTTACCTTCACGTCAGTCGATTTCTAATACCAACCGTCTACATTCACGGCTAACCTCAACATCGACTTCCTCTCTCCTGGTTACACTTATAATCATACCTCAGTATTTCCCCCACTTCTCCCTGTGTACACTTATTATCATACCTCAGTATTTCCCCCACTTCTCCCTGGTTACACTTATTATCATACCTCAGTATTTCCCCCACTTCTCCCTGGTTACACTTATTATCATACCTCAGTATTTCCCCCACTTCTCCCTGTGTACACTTATTATCATACCTCAGTATTTCCCCCACTTCTCCCTGGTTACACTTATTATCATACCTCAGTATTTCCCCCACTTCTCCCTGGTTACACGTATTATCATACCTCAGTATTTCCCCCACTTCTCCCTGGTTACACTTATTATCATACCTCAGTATTTCCCCCACTTCTCCCTGGTTACACTTATTATCATACCTCAGTATTTCCCCCACTTCTCCCTGGTTACACGTATTATCATACCTCAGTATTTCCCCCACTTCTCCCTGGTTACACGTATTATCATACCTCAGTATTTCCCCCACTTCTCCCTGGTTACACTTATTATCATACCTCAGTATTTCCCCCACTTCTCCCTGGTTACACGTATTATCATACCTCAGTATTTCCCCCACTTCTCCCTGGTTACACGTATTATCATACCTCAGTATTTCCCCCACTTCTCCCTGGTTACACGTATTATCATACCTCAGTATTTCCCCCACTTCTCCCTGGTTACACTTATTATCATACCTCAGTATTTCCCCCACTTCTCCCTGGTTACACGTATTATCATACCTCAGTATTTCCCCCACTTCTCCCTGGTTACACTTATTATCATACCTCAGTATTTCCCCCACTTCTCCCTGGTTACACTTATTATCATACCTCAGTATTTCCCCCACTTCTACCTGTGTACACTTATTATCATACCTCAGTATTTCCCCCACTTCTCCCTGGTTACACGTATTATCATACCTCAGTATTTCCCCCACTTCTCCCTGGTTACACTTATTATCATACCTCAGTATTTCCCCCACTTCTCCCTGGTTACACGTATTATCATACCTCAGTATTTCCCCCACTTCTCCCTGGTTACACTTATTATCATACCTCAGTATTTCCCCCACTTCTCCCTGGTTACACTTATTATCATACCTCAGTATTTCCCCCACTTCTCCCTGGTTACACGTATTATCATACCTCAGTATTTCCCCCACTTCTCCCTGGTTACACTTATTATCATACCTCAGTATTTCCCCCACTTCTCCCTGGTTACACGTATTATCATACCTCAGTATTTCCCCCACTTCTCCCTGGTTACACGTATTATCATACCTCAGTATTTCCCCCACTTCTCCCTGTGTACACTCAACCTCTCATATCAGTTTGGCTTCTGCTCCTCTTTCTCTCTACACTCAACATTTGTTCTATATCGAGTTGCTCTGCTTGCTAGTAAAACTTTATTTCAGTTAACTGACGAAAAAACGAAATATTGATCCGAACAATTATATGTTACTTCAACTAAGGTAATAACCAATATCATTGTCTCAAATAAATCTTATACATCTTGTAGCATGCGCATGAAAACACATGAAGAAGAAAACAACTTCAGTTGAGGTGTTTTTTATAATAATAATTGATATTAGAAAAAAATTCCCTGAATAAACAATATATTAATCAAATATGTTCAAATGATCAAAGACCAACAGATTAATTCAGATACAGGTTATAGCCCAGTGTTATACAGCTACCAAAGTGCCAAACAAACCCATGACATCTCAAAAGTATAATCTGAAAGGCATTTTTTAGACAAAGGGAGACAACTCCATTTTGCCAACTTAGGGTTATCGTGACGGTTAACGAAAACAGGTCGGAACGAGATCATAGGAATGTTTATAGGGTACAAAGCTATGCTTGGTCCTCTAAACTGATACAGGGTACCTTAGCGTGTTCCTATGGACTGATATGGGGTCACATAGGTCCTGTGAGCTGATATAGGGTACCTTAGTTTGGTCCTGTGAACTGATAAAGGGTCACTTAGTTTGGTCCTGTGAGCTGATATAGGGTCACTTAGTTTGGTCCTGTGAGCTGATATAGGGTACCTTAGTTTGGTCCTGTGAGCTGATATAGGGTCACTTAGTTTGGTCCTGTGAGCAGATATAGGGTACCTTAGTTTGGTACTGTGAGCTGATATAGGGTCACTTAGTTTGGTCCTGTGAGCTGATATAGGGTCACTTAGTTTGGTCCTGTGAGCTGATATAGGGTACCTTAGTTTGGTCCTGTGAGTTGATATAGGGTCACTTAGTTCCTGTGAACTGATATAGGGTATCTTAGTTTGGTCCTGTGACCTGATATAGGGTCACATAGTTCCTGTGAACTGATATAGGGTACCTTAGCTTGGTCCTGTGGACTGATATAGGGTCACATAGTTTGGTCCTGTGAGCAGATATAGGGTCACTTAGTTTGGTCCTGTGAGCTGATATAGGGTCACTTAGTTTGGTACTGTGAACTGATATAGGGTATCTTAGTTTGGTCCTATGAACTAATATAGGGTACCTTAGTTTGGTCCTATGAACTGTTATAGGGTGACTTAGTTTGGTCCTGTGAGCCGATATAGGTTCACTTAGTTTGGTCCTGTGAACTGATGAAGGGTCCCTTAGTTTGGTCCAATGAACTGATATAGGGTCACTTAGTTTGGTCCTGTGAGCTGATATAGGGTCACTTAGTTTGGTCCTGTGAGCTGATATAGGGTCACTTAGTTTGGTCCTGTGAGCTGATATAGGGTCACTTAGTTTGGTCCTGTGAGCTGATATAGGGTCACTTAGTTTGGTACTGTGAACTGATATAGGGTACCTTAGTTTGGTCCTTTGAGCTGATATAGGGTCACTTAGTTTGGTACTGTGAACTGATATAGGGTCACTTAGTTTGGTACTGTGAACTGATATAGGGTACCTTAGTTTGGTACTGTGAGCAGATATAGGGTACCTTAGTTTGGTCCTGTGAGCTGATATAGGGTCACTTAGTTTGGTACTGTGAACTGATATAGGGTCACTTAGTTTGGTACTGTGAGCAGATATAGGGTATCTTAATTTGGTCCTATGAACTGATATAGGGTCACTTAGTTTGGTCCTGTGAGCTGATATAGGTTCACTTAGTTTGGTACTGTGAGCTGATATAGGGTCACTTAGTTTGGTCCTGTGAGCAGATATAGGGTACCTTAGTTTGGTCCTGTGAGCAGATATAGGGTCACTTAGTTTGGTCCTGTGAGCTGTTATAGGGTATCTTAGTTTGGTACTGTGAACTGATATAGGGTCACTTAGTTTGGTCCTGTGAGCAGATATAGGGTCACTTAGTTTGGTACTGTGAACTGATATAGGGTACCTTAGTTTGGTACTGTGAGCAGATATAGGGTACCTTAGTTTGGTCCTGTGAGCTGATATAGGGTATCTTAGTTTGGTCCTGTGAGCTGATATAGGGTCACAAAGTTTGGTCCAATGAACTGATATAGGGTATCTTAGTTTGGTCCTGTGAGCTGATATAGGGTACCTTAGTTTGGTCCTGTGAACTGATATAGGGTACCTTAGTTTGGTCCTGTGAGCTGATATAGGGTATCTTTGTTTGGTCCTGTGAGCTGATATAGGTTCACTTAGTTTGGTCCTGTGAGCTGATATAGGGTCACTTAGTTTGGTACTGTGAGCAGATATAGGGTACCTTAGTTTGGTCCTGTGAGCTGATATAGGGTCACTTAGTTTGGTACTGTGAACTGATATAGGGTCACTTAGTTTGGTCCTGTGAGCAGATATAGGGTATCTTAATTTGGTCCTATGAGCTGATATAGGGTCACTTAGTTTGGTCCTGTGAGCTGATATAGGTTTACTTAGTTTGGTACTGAGAGCTGATATAGGGTCACTTAGTTTGGTACTGTGAGCAGATATAGGGTCACTTAGTTTGGTCCTGTGAGCTGATATAGGGTCACTTAGTTTGGTCCTGTGAGCTGATATAGGTTCACTTAGTTTGGTCCTGTGAGCTGATATAGGGTACCTTAGTTTGGTCCTGTGAACTGATATAGGGTCACTTAGTTTGGTACTGTGAACTGATATAGGGTACCTTAGTTTGGTACTGTGAGCAGATATAGGGTACCTTAGTTTGGTCCTGTGAGCTGATATAGGGTATCTTAGTTTGGTCCTGTGAGCTGATATAGGGTACCTTAGTTTGGTCCTGTGAGCTGATATAGGGTACCTTAGTTTGGTCCTGTGAACTGATATAGGGTACCTTAGTTTGGTACTGTGAGCAGATATAGGGTCACTTAGTTTGGTCCTGTGAGCTGATATAGGGTCACTTAGTTTGGTACTGTGAGCAGATATAGGGTACCTTAGTTTGGTCCTGTGAGCTGATATAGGGTCACTTAGTTTGGTACTGTGAACTGATATAGGGTCACTTAGTTTGGTCCTGTGAGCAGATATAGGGTATCTTAATTTGGTCCTATGAACTGATATAGGGTCACTTAGTTTGGTCCTGTGAGCTGATATAGGTTCACTTAGTTTGGTACTGTGAGCTGATATAGGGTCACATAGTTTGGTCCTGTGAGCAGATATAGGGTCACTTAGTTTGGTCCTGTGAGCTGATATAGGTTCACTTAGTTTGGTCCTGTGAGCTGATATAGGGTACCTTAGTTTGGTCCTGTGAACTGATATAGGGTACCTTAGTTTGGTCCAATGAACTGATATAGGGTCACTTAGTTTGGTCCTGTGAGCTGATATAGGGTCACTTAGTTTGGTCCTGTGAGCTGATATAGGGTACCTTAGTTTGGTCCTGTGAGCAGATATAGGGTACCTTAGTTTGGTCCAATGAACTGATATAGGGTCACTTAGTTTGGTCCTGTGAGCTGATATAGGGTCACTTAGTTTGGTACTGTGAACTGATATAGGGTACCTTAGTTTGGTCCTGTGAGCTGTTATAGGGTCACTTAGTTTGGTACTGTGAGCTGATATAGGGTACCTTAGTTTGGTCCTGTGAGCTGTTATAGGGTGACTTAGTTTGGTCCTGTGAGCTGATATAGGGTCACTTAGTTTGGTCCTGTGAACTGATATAGGGTACCTTAGTTTGGTCCTGTGAGCTGATATAGGGTCACTTAGTTTGGTCCTGTGAACTGATATAGGGTCACTTAGTTTGGTCCTGTGAGCTGATATAGGGTCACTTAGTTTGGTCCTGTGAGCTGATATAGGGTACCTTAGTTTGGTCCTATGAACTGATATAGGGTACCTTAGTTTGGTCCTGTGAGCTGATATAGGTTCACTTAGTTTGGTCCTGTGAACTGATATAGGGTCACTTAGTTTGGTCCTGTGAGCTGATATAGGGTCACTTAGTTTGGTCCTGTGAGCAGATATAGGGTACCTTAGTTTGGTCCTGTGAGCTGATATAGGTTCACTTAGTTTGGTACTGTGAGCTGATATAGGGTCACTTAGTTTGGTACTGTGAGCAGATATAGGGTCACTTAGTTTGGTCCTGTGAGCTGATATAGGGTCACTTAGTTTGGTCCTGTGAGCTGATATAGGTTCACTTAGTTTGGTCCTGTGAACTGATATAGGGTCACTTAGTTTGGTACTGTGAGCAGATATAGGGTCACTTAGTTTGGTCCTGTGAGCTGATATAGGGTCACTTAGTTTGGTACTGTGAACTGATATAGGGTCACTTAGTTTGGTCCTGTGAGCAGATATAGGGTATCTTAATTTGGTCCTATGAACTGATATAGGGTACCTTAGTTTGGTCCTATGAACTGATATAGGGTCACTTAGTTTGGTCCTGTGAGCTGATATAGGGTACCTTAGTTTGGTCCTGTGAGCTGATATAGGGTACCTTAGTTTGGTCCTGTGAGCTGATATAGGGTCACTTAGTTTGGTCCTGTGAGCTGATATAGGGTACCTTAGTTTGGTCCTGTGAGCTGATATAGGGTCACTTAGTTTGGTCCTGTGAGCTGATATAGGGTACCTTAGTTTGGTCCTGTGAGCTGATATAGGGTCACTTAGTTTGGTACTGTGAACTGATATAGGGTCACTTAGTTTGGTCCTGTGAGCAGATATAGGGTATCTTAATTTGGTCCTATGAACTGATATAGGGTACCTTAGTTTGGTCCTATGAACTGATATAGGGTACCTTAGTTTGGTCCTGTGAGCTGATATAGGGTCACTTAGTTTGGTCCTGTGAGCTGATATAGGGTACCTTAGTTTGGTCCTGTGAGCTGATATAGGGTCACTTAGTTTGGTCCTGTGAGCTGATATAGGGTACCTTAGTTTGGTACTGTGAGCTGATATAGGGTCACTTAGTTTGGTCCTGTGAGCTGATATAGGGTCACTTAGTTTGGTCCTGTGAGCTGATATAGGGTACCTTAGTTTGGTCCTGTGAGCTGATATAGGGTACCTTAGTTTGGTCCTGTGAGCAGATATAGGGTACCTTAGTTTGGTCCTGTGAGCTGATATAGGGTACCTTAGTTTGGTCCTGTGAGCTGATATAGGGTCACTTAGTTTGGTCCTGTGAGCTGATATAGGGTCACTTAGTTTGGTCCTGTGAGCTGATATAGGGTCACTTAGTTTGGTCCTGTGAGCTGATATAGGGTATCTTAGCTTTGTCCTGTGAACTGATATAGGGTCACTTAGTTTGGTCCTGTGAGCTGATATAGGGTCACTTAGTTTGGTCCTGTGAGCTGATATAGGGTACCTTAGTTTGGTCCTGTGAACTGATATAGGGTCACTTAGTTTGGTCCTGTGAGCTGATATAGGGTCACTTAGTTTGGTCCTGTGAGCTGACATAGGGTACCTTAGTTTGGTCCTGTGAACTGATATAGGGTACCTTAGTTTGGTCTTGTGAACTGATATAGGGTCACTTAGTTTGGTCCTGTGAGCAGATATAGGGTCACTTAGTTTGGTACTGTGAACTGATATAGGGTCACTTAGTTTGGTCCTGTGAGCAGATATAGGGTCACTTAGTTTGGTCCAATGAACTGATATAGGGTACCTTAGTTTGGTCCTGTGAGCTGATATAGGGTACCTTAGTTTGGTCCTGTGAGCTGATATAGGTTCACTTAGTTTGGTCCTGTGAGCTGATATAGGGTCACTTAGTTTGGTACTGTGAGCTGATATAGGGTCACATAGTTTGGTCCTGTGAGCTGACATAGGGTATCTTAGCTTTGTCGGGTGAAATGATATAGGGTGACTTAGTTTGGTCCTGTGAACTTGTGAATGTTTAATTTTACGAATGCGTGTGTTTGGTAGAAAAGAAATACTCAGTTCTTTATGTTTTGGAATGAATATGCACGTCAAATAAGATTATAAATTCAAGTCTAAAATTGAATTCTGGCGTGTACTTCAACAACAAAAATTGGATGAAATTTTTTGATTGAAACTGACAAATGTCTTCACGTCTATAAGTCAGGGTTCAGAAAAAAATGTGATGTCTACCCGTGTAGTGAAGATTGCCATGTTTGGTCACCCGTGTAATGAAAGATTGCCATGTCAGATCACCCGTGCAGTGAGAGATTGCCATGTCAGGTCACCCGTGTAGTGAAAGATTGCCATGTCAGGTCACCCGTGTAGTGAGGCAAAGATGGCCATGTTAGGTCACCCGTGTAGTGAAAGATTGCCATGTCAGGTCACCTGTGTAGTGAGGCAGAGATGGCCATGTCTGATCACCCGTGCAGTGAGAGATTGCCATGTCAGGTCATCCGTTTAATGAAAGATTACCATGTCAGGTCACCCGTGTAGTGAAAGATTGCCATGTCTGATCACCCGTGTAGTGAAAGATTGCCATGTTAGGTCACCCGTGTAGTGAAAGATTGCAATGTCAGGTCACCCGTGCAGTGAAAGATTGCCATGTCAGGTCACCCGTGTAGTGAAAGATTGCTATGTCTGATCAGCCGTGTAGTGAAAGATTGCCATGTCAGGTCACCCGTGTAGTGAAAGATTGCTATGTCTGATCACCCGTGTAGTGAAAGATTGCTATGTCTGATCAGCCGTGTAGTGAAAGATTGCAATGTCAGGTCACCCGTGCAGTGAAAGATTGCCATGTCAGGTCACCCGTGTAGTGAAAGATTGCCATGTCTGATCACCCGTGTAGTGAAAGATTGCCATGTCAAGTCACCCGTGTAGTGAGGCAAATATTGCCAAGTCAGGTCAAAAGATTGAAAGATTGGGATGTAAGTTTGTGAATGTCTGCAGCAATGTAAGCGATGTGTTTAGAACTCTGAGCATTCCAAGTACCGCATGCAACATGTGTCGGTTTAAACATAAACATCTCCGGCTATCCCTTTCCCATTGTTTATTTTCCACATCGCGTGTATAAACTAAAGCGAGGCCGGCAGAGTTGAATGTACTCACCCCGAGGAATCGCTGGTTACAAGTCTAATGACATTGATTGTTTACTCAAGTAACCTTTGAATCAATCGGGGAAACTGATGCAACCTTGTCGGTCGCCTGGCGAACTTACTCGCAGGATGAATGTCTCGCGATGTGTCTCGCAATGTTAAGTGGACCCCGGTCATTCATTACAGGGTCCCGAGTTTTTTCATGACCCTCCCCAAATATAGAGTTACAAAATTTCTAGAAATTGACCGTTTGGAGATGAATGGTCTGTTTTTCATCTAACATTTTTCAATGACAATTTTAACCAAAAATCAGTTACTGGTTTTTTTTATTTAAAACATACATTTTTACTCTGTCCATAATGGGTCCTTTGTAGTCAAAATGTAGAGTAGGTATACATGTAGAGTAGACATATAAAAATGGACTAAATTTACTTTCTCATTAAAGGTTCATAAGCTTTTAAAGTCACTGTTTAATAATGTTCTTTGGAAAACACAGTACGACAACGGTCATAGATAGACTGTTAAGGGTCATGGTTGACGTATGTATCACTTTCGGTGATGCTAGCAGCTAGTGTGCATAGTTTCGGAGATTCGCCTCAACAACATAACTCCAATCAAGTCAATGGAATATACAAACATAGAGTTATTGACTCTGTAGCTCACACACTTTATATTCAATTATGCTGCAGAATGTGACAAATGTGTTTCCCCCATTGTAGGGGCCACAGGGTCACCATCCTTAAAGTAAGTATATATATATATATATATATATATACCTGCTTCTCTGTGAGGGAGAATGGACAACATCATGGGCATAGCGCTGTCTTCCTTCTAAGCTGTATCATGATCTCCTCAAAGCTAACATATCGTTATATAAAAATGGACAACGGATATTTGTCAGTGTCCGAATGAAAAACAATGACTAGAAAAATCTTCCTTTTGCCGACCCAAATGAACGTCAATACCATGTACTAAGGGGGGAAACCCTACGGAATAGCAGCAGGTTCATATTTTCATGTCTAACCTACGAGGGTACTCACATCTGGGTCATGTTGTAGATACGATGCCATAAGAAAATTAACTTTCATTGTGACGTCACGTACATTGCTTTTACGTCACTATCTTGCCATATCTTTACGTTCCTGCTGCCGTCCAAAATTTTCGTGACTTTGTTTATGAACAGAGTATTATCTTCGTGTACATTATTTGGTAGTTTTTCGACACTCGCTATCGCTCGGTTATTACATATTTTTGCGCACTAATTACAAAAGCATACTATACCACGGTCCCTCGTATCATATCTCTATTTGTGTATATTGCAGAAGCGAAACACTGCCGCTTTCTTACCGAGTATGACACTAGGGGGGACGAGAGCGGACGGTCGGAACGTCTCTTGAACCAAGACATTAGCGAGTGTAAAACCCTCTGTCTGTCGGAGTCCTCGTGCGTGGCGGTCGAGTTCGAGCACCTGTCCTCAACTTGCTACTCCTACAGCGCAGACTCCAGCAAGACGAGCCTCAAGGGCTTCACCTTTCTTACTAAAGTCTGCTTGACCCGTAAGTCTCTCTCGTGTCTGCCTCACGCGTTTCCTGACATTCCCACAACTTGCGCCAGACCAATCTGCTGGCTTGTTTAAGATTTAGTTTAGTCTCAACTGCCATGGGTCAGATAATAAGATTTTGTATGAAAACCCAACTTATCGCTATGAAGGTCGCTTTCGTAAAATTTGATTACCCTGCGATTAATACACTACTGTTGCGATGTGTACGTGGATTCAGATGTTATGCGTTGTAGGGGAAGGTGGATTCAAGTGTTATGCGTTGTAGGGGAAGGTGGATTCAAGTGTTATGCGTTGTAGGGGAAGGTGGATTCAAGTGTTATGCGTTGTAGGGGAAGGTGGATTCAAATGTTATGCGTTGTAGGGGAAGGTGGATTCAAGTGTTATGCGTTGCGGAGGAAGGTCTGCCTGGCCCGGAATGGGAGAATATGCACCTGGTCAAGCTTAATCTGATGTATGCCAATGGTCTCACTATATCCGCTTTGAACTGATGTGCTTCCTTTAGCTTGTTGACTCATACATATTTCCAATGCTATCTAACACGAATGATTTACTGTATTGTCCTGACCCGTTCACTGTACTAGCCACTGCTTAAATAATAAGTAGCTAAATCCGAGTTGACGTTCGAGTCTTATTCAAGTAGTCAAATGAACGTAATATCAATGTATTGGCGATTTTATGCAGAGTTAAACATGCCTCTCTTCTGTACTTCCAGATGATCCCGCGTCCACCGTGTCACCTGACCTATCCGCCAGCAGTGTGGCTGGAGTGGATGCAGCTGACTCGACCACACCGGAGATTCCACTGGCGGAGTCCACGGCCTCCCTGCTCGACGTCATGACCACCGTGCTGGGGCCCTCCTCAAACAGCTCCGACAACACCACCGATTCTCCAATCCTGGACGTCAGAGACTCGGCGAATGCCACGGGATCGAATGTGTCGGCGAGTGGTGTTGACGTCGCTGCCTCAATAGAGCCTTCCATGGCCGCCGTCTCCACCGCCACTGGTTCAACATCTCCAGTGTTAGCAGACTCCCTGGGTGCGTCAGGGTCAATATCAAAGTCCCCGGATGCGATTGCTTATGCGAGTGCTTCCATCGATATAATACCAACATCAACCATGGCAGCAGTGACTCCCTCGACGGCTTCATTGGCAGGGGCTTCAACACCAGCGCTGGGACCATCTCCAACCACAATCGTCACTACGCAGAAAACTACAGTCAAAGCCGATATCCCTGACACTCCTGTCAAAACAACAGACCCCCCTTCAGCCAAGAAGACACCAACAGCCGACAAAATGCCACCAACAGCTGACTCAAAGACTCCTAAAGCAGATCCAAAGCCAGATCAAGATGTCAAACCCCCAATAGGCAGTCCTCCTGTAGTGGGCCCCGGTCCTAATCCAGGGGTACCTTCAAATGGATCCTACCCTTACCCCTACCCCTACCCGCCCTACCCCTACCCGCCCTACCCCTACCCTCCATACCCTTACCCGGGGTACCCGCCCTACCCACCCGCCCGTTACCCGAACCCCTTCCCAGTACCCCAGCCTCAACCCCAGCCCCAGATACCCATATATCAGCTACCCAAATCCACAGACCCTCCCATAACAATTAACAGAAGAACCAATAGGCTATGTTTCAACAGAAATAAGTTCCCGGATCTTAAGCTCCCGGAAGAAAAACCTAAATTCTTTCTCATTCCATCTGGTAGTGACGGCAAGTTCTCTGTGGTGTCTGTCCCCTCCCGTTACAACCCCGTGGTGTGCTTCCCTGTGTCGTACCGAGGTAACGTTCCTATCCTCCATCTTCCCTCCGCCAACACTCCCTCCAACCCGTACGCCCCCGGACTACCGCAGCAGAACCCCTTTCCCCTGGGGTCCTTGCCTGGGCTGGGCGGGCTTGGTGGACTCGCTGGTCAAACCCCGGGGGGTCAGACTTACTTCCAGAATCAGGACGGCACCATCGGAGTTCCCATCGACATCGGCAAGTTCCTCAAGGAGTACGGACAGGGCGACCTGGCTACAACGTCTCCACAAACCACGGAGACGAGCGTCACCCCAGCAGCCGAGGAAACAGACACGGCTTCCAACAGAACTGATGCCGTCATCGGCAATGCGACTGACATCGGGTCGGATGCTTCGAACTCGTCCTTACCAGACACTAATGTAAATGGGACAGAAGTGAACAACATGACAACTGTGAATGGAACAGACATTGATGCAAATGCTACTCACGAATTCAACTCTAATTCTACGAACAATGCCGTGGATAATTCTACATTAAGCTTAAATGAAACAGAGTCTATGGGAAACATGACATCTTTTAATTCATCGTTTGTTGATGGGAACATGACAGATAACATTCAGCACAACATGACCGATGCTACTACCCCGTCCACGACCATCGCGACTACGCCCACTATCGACCGGCTACCCCAAAAGAAGCCTGGTTATGGGGGACCGGGTCCCTACCGACCTGGGCGTCGGTCCAAACGAAGACGGGGCCACTCACGGCGCGACAGGAAGGGGAGACGACGGCCCCGACCCCGCCCCGACCGCGTCACCCGCTACAAGGGCAAACACCCGAGCCGCATCGCCCAACAACACTACCTGCGCCGTAGAAAGCTATCGTCCAGAAGGAACCGAGCACCTACGCGGAGTCGACCCCCGTCCCATCAGATCTCACCCGAGAAGTTGCGGAGACGCATCGACCTTAGAGCGAAGCATTTGCAGTGAGCAGATGGATTCCATTGATTGGTGCAAAGGTGTAAAAGATAACACAAGGGTATCAGGGAATCAGTCAAAGCAGTACACATTGTGTAAGCAGCCTCACCAAATTCATGTGTTTGTACAAGCATCTCTCTTCATTTGTACATCTTAACCCTGTAAAATAGATACCGATGTTTTCGCCAATATAACCAGTTCCACATATGTTCGTGATGATAACAGAGTTACAAGGCATCTTATTTCTAGATGTCAACTGAAGCTTCTTCAGTCAGTGAGATATCTCCAACCTGAGTGTGAGGTAGTCAGCAACTTGTTCCATGTACATATACGCCATAGTGCATGTCAGTTTGAGGCGAGTTGTGCGAGGGTAAAGCTTCGGGTATCCGTGCTATGAAGTCTGCCCCTTGGTATACGTAGAGTAGAGTCTTGTAGCCTGAATGGAGATTAATTGTACATAGGTCAGAGCCAACATGTGTCGATTTGTTCCTGGTTGTAAATCAATAATTAATAAAGAGAATTATTTGAACAGTTAATTTTTGTCTTTAGTGACATACGTTTTATTACATCAAGTTAAAAGAGTTATCAGATGTGGGCGACGGAAAGGACAAGGTAAATCCATACGTTTATGCACAAGTTTATCTTTCATTGCCACATACGCTCACAAGAAACCAAGATCGTATGTGTACAGCAAATTTGTTATTTTATAAATAGGAATCAAGAGGTACAGGCTGTTAAGTTTCAAGTTCCAAGCCTTTCGTTATAGCATGTCATCTAGCTTGCCTGTTGAATTCCGAGTGATGAAGTCTGAAATAACACATACATAAACACTGATGCACTTGGTATAAACTTTCTATTTAAAATCATACTCTTGGTTTTCAGCATGATGCGGGAGTGTATGATAAACCACTGTCAAGATAACTTAGCTTATTTGTAAAAGTTAATTTACTGTGTTCGCAACTTTGAAATCCACACAAACTTTGAACACATTAAATAAACATGCACACGCCCACAAGAAAAAACTATTGGGCGTTGGACTTTCATTTATAACTTGCTCCTGTCAACATATGAAGTTACTATAATATTTAAATTGAATACAATTAATAAGAAATAATTTACAAAATGGATAGTTAAATGATGTTATATATGAGTTTAGTAATATGAATTCTTTAATTCATGATCAGCAATGAAATATTGGGTTTTACAAGTGAAATTAAATGTCTGTACATGAACTAAACATGGCTATATATAGTGACAAAAAGGGGGTAACTTTCTATTTTTAAAGTAATATTTCACGATTGGCGTATACATGTATTTTGGGGAAATATTTTATGTTTACGTTTGATAAAGTTTCTAAAATGCAGGTTATGTTTTGATAATACATGGGCTTATAATTTAGATTGACGAGGACATACTTAAAAGGGCAAAATAATAATATGTGTGAATGATTTGCGAAATGTTTTACAACATATTTAGCACAATT
This sequence comes from Steromphala cineraria, assembly GCA_916613615.1. Taxonomy (NCBI): domain Eukaryota; kingdom Metazoa; phylum Mollusca; class Gastropoda; order Trochida; family Trochidae; genus Steromphala; species Steromphala cineraria. The sequence goes on from OU744721.1 coordinate 89,907,428, forward strand.
ATACCAAATTCCTTTCGATGTCAATTTGGGTTCATTACATATGGGACTAATCATTTCTTCTGACTTTATTCGAACATAATGGATGGCTTTACTGAACAGACGCCGCGAGCAGGCTGGTAAGAAAGCACGGTTTGTAGGCTGCATATGGTTCCGCTAGTTATACTGGACCACTCCGTCATCAGGAACTGGGAACAAACCAGGCACAGAGCGAACCAACTGACAAGCCACGAAACGGTACCCTGTCATGACAGGAACAGCAGATACACCACACACGTGGACGAACTCGGAATAAACCACACGGTACACTCACATGAGCAACAAACTATATAGAAGTTAAATCACACTCACGCACACACACACATACACGTGACTAGCAGCATGCCTCACCTGGAGGCTCTTCATATCAGTTCCACCGCACATCCATCAGACGTCTTGTCATTAGTTTAATTGTCCCTGTAACATTCACTGTAAACTTTTATTTGTGTTTCTTCACAAGTTGCAGTCATGTCCTGTCTCCAATTCCTTGGCCTACTATTCTTTCAACACGCAGTCTTGCTGTGAAGTGTCCCCTGGAGATGTTGGAGTCCTTGACCCACGAGTCTCGCGATGTGCTGTAGCAGTTTCCCGGGAATGAACAACTTTTATTTAAATTGAATTTTCTTTGAAAACTTGAGAAATAATTTTTCCGTGATCATTTATGTATGTGAATCGATATATCAATAAGCTGACAGATTGGATAATGTAGGAAGTGGAACAGTACTGTTTGTTCTCTCCTTGACATACTTGTCTGACACTGAAATACCCCGCAGGAAGTCTACAGAAATCATCAGGGTAAACCGGAACTAGATGTGGCAGGGATCCGTTAGCAAGTCTAGGGTAATGCGTCTGATCCAAGCGTCCTTGCCCTGTTCACAGAATGTTTCATGTTCATTGGCTCCTAATCAGCGCAGTGAGCTGAACACACCGAGACCACGGGACCAGAGCAGGTAAGTGACAGAGTCCTGTAGGGGAATGTCACCTGTTGTAGTTGTACTAATGATCGTCGTAATAGGGTCGTTACAATAGACTAAATGTTTGATACGTGCATTACAGACTTGTGAGGCAACTTGACACGAGCCTGTAACATGGAACCATACACCTCTTATTAAGGATTTGTATAAATATACATTGTGTTTTCAAGACGTAAATGTTCGAGATGCACTGTTATCATTGTGTTGAACTAGCCGGGTCATACAAGACGATATTCGATAGCACTTTGAGTGGAGCAGATGCAGGCAAGTAACGCGCACCTTCAGGGGGATAAAAACCATTAAATGTCAAACAGTAGAAGCTAGCAGGACTCCTGGTGAGAGCTGATCTGATAGACGGCAACTCGCACAGTGTTTTCTGAGCCACTTCAGAGAAGCATGTTGTACTGTTGACTCGTCTACACCTTGTAGCTGTAGTTGACCATCAGTACTGATAGACACGCACTTGTCGGGTTTTTGGTAAACGGATCATAGCGTGATCAAGGTAGCTTTCAAACAACACTGATGCTGAAATATTCTCGTATCTTGTGCTAGTAACTCGATGTCATTATCCGTCAGGTTGGTTGTTTCAAATGTCATGTAGCGGTTAGATTGTCATATCCCGGTCGGCTCCAGGAATTTAGAAACTATCGTTAACTTGCAAATCCTCAACACTTCCCTCGTTTTACAAAAACTGCTGCAATGTTCGTTGCTGACTCATCAGAAACAACTAAGAGTTGGATCTATACATGCCCGTGCATTGTAATTCTTTCACGTGCACTGATGCAATTAGCCAGTCAAAACCCCGCCATACACGCGTATTTATAAGACTATCCATGTTTTCAAAGTTCGCTACATGCTCCATAACACTTGTTATTTGTTGATCTTGAAGCGTTTGGTTGACTCTGTATAATTGAGTCAATGTGCAGTTGACTCCTGTTATATGTTGAACGACCTCTTATGTAGGTTCATGTAGCAGGCTGCATATTGGATAATATAAAGGATTTTCACCACCCGTTGCGTGGTCTGTTTACCTGAAAAATCAGAAGCACATGTTTCATAGTTGCCCTTTGATCTAAACTGTAAAGCCGCCCCTGACAAAGTTGTAAACATACCTGACAACAAATATATTTTATTAACTAGGAGGCGTCACACCTGTTTGTTGTTCAGACATTAAAAGGGTGGGGTTCGCAATGTTTTCGCTCCTTAGATTAGATCTTAGCGATGTAAATTGGTTGATAGATGCACTCGTAAAAGTGTAATAATGCTTGACAAAGATACAGGAATATTTTGTCAAAACATCGCAATCTCAGCAAAGAAGTTGTTAATCCATAGAATTTATACATAGTTGTTTCCAAGTTTAATTGTGCATTGTCACGTATTTGCAAAAGTTTGTTAAGATTTTGATTTAAATGCTTGTACAATATTATACATGGTTAATGTTAATATTAGTAAGTAAATAATAATGTCTATTCTTAAGCGTAATATCCAGGAGAAGCACTCCTCACTTTATTTATTCACATTATTGCCCTGAAGGAATTGTACTGTCAAAGTAGATACTACGCGGTTCACGCGACCATATAGGATGAAGAGCTTTGCCCATTGAATGACACGACGGAGTGCTCCATAAATGTTCATTTCCGTCCGTATTTAAGAAAATCACTGGACAATTACCATGAAACTGAAATTTTACTTTTACTTTACTGTTTTAAGTAGTCCGTCCTTATTGTTTGGACTATCGAACCACGGATATCTTTTTATAGCAAGAAGTGGTAAATCATTTATTTTGTTTTCCTCCAAATGATTCATCCTGAAAAGTATTTTGACTTATTTATTTTATTCACAATTCATTCCATATATTTATCTATTTTAAAAAAATAAATTATTCGTTATAAGTCATCCATCTCAAATAAAACATGAAAAAGGTTACTTTGTGAAAATATTTGCAAAATATCAGTTATCATCCCAGTGTATACATGGGAACTATTTTATTTATATCTATATCTATATATATACTTACATTTTATATTCATTCATTATTTATTTACTATTTGAACTACGATACTGTTTATTTCGTTTCCTTTTCTAAAATACCAGTATAATAGGAAAATATTCAGTATATACAAAATAACTTCTTTATTCATGGTATGCGACGCATCGCTTGACAGTGACACAGGAGCTGAGTCGAAACGTCGCATACTATGAATAAAGAAGTTGTCATCCATATATCCACCTTTCTCATTGTCATTCCTTATTGTCAGGCATAATGGTAGAGGAAAGATGACGAGTGTGGATGAAGAGATTATATAGGAATAAGGAAAGAATTGAAATGGCGACTCTGGGTGATGTCTGGATGAGAAGGGAGAAGCTGTTTTGGTAGTTCTGCTCCACTACTGTCTATACAATTGGATCCCTTGAATAAATATAATGTCTTCAATCAGAATATACATTCACAGCCAAGATGTTGGTCCAGGCCACTATCAACTCGTGCACTGCTCTGTCTGTCAATATATTTCAGAACATTGTCCGTATGCAGATTAGACCGACCTCCAAATGATGTTTCCATGGATACCGACGACACTCCTCTACTTCTACGCATGTGTAAGACAAGGTAACAATCTTTATCTTTTGGATGTTATATGTGTATCAAATGAACCAAAGTACACAATTAAGATATAGAAGATAACAAGTGGTAAGCATTGTTGTTTAAGATCAGTTGGAACATGGAACTCGTACCTCGCTTCGTTGCTTGTTCTGAGTACCGTTCTATTATGATCGTGTCAGATCGTTCCATTCCAGCTAATTAGCGTCTTGGCTAGGAAGCATGATTTGCTTTGAGGTGTGACCAAATGGAGCAGTATACCATTCGGAACTCTTTGAGGCAGCAGGTTGGATCTGGTTGCAGTGAGAATATGTGAGACTCTGTTTCAGGTGACGGCGCCTGTTGGTATGGTATAGGATGTGATATCACAATCGTTTTCAGGTGACGGCGCCTGCTGGTATGGTATAGGATGTGATATCACGATCTTTTTCAGGTGACGGCGCCTGCTGGTATGGTATAGGATGTGATATCACGATCTTTTTCAGGTGACGGCGCCTGCTGATATGGTATAGGATGTGATATCACGACTCTCTTTCAGGTGACGGCGCCTGCTGATATGGTATAGGATGTGATATCACGACTCTCTTTCAGGTGACGGCGTCTGCTGGTATGATATGGGATGTGGTATCACGACTCTGTTGCAAGTGATGGCGCCTGCTGATATGGTATAGGATGTGATATCACGACTCTCTTTCAGTAGACGGCGTCTGCTGGTATGATATGGGATGTGGTATCACGACTCTGTTGCAGGTGACGGCGTCTGCTGGTATGATATGGGATGTGGTATCACGACTCTCTTTCAGTAGACGGCGTCTGCTGGTATGATATGGGATGTGATATCACGACTCTGTTGCAGGTGACGGCGCCTGCTGGTATGATATGGGATGTGATATCACGACTCTGTTGCAGGTGACGGCGCCTGCTGGTATGATATGGGATGTGGTATCACGACTCTCTTTCAGTAGACGGCGCCTGCTGGTATGATATGGGATGTGGTATCACGACTCTGTTGCAGGTGACGGCGCTGCTGATATGGTATAGGATGTGGTATCACGACTCTGTTGCAGGTGACGGCGTCTGCTGGTATGATATGGGATGTGATATCACGACTCTGTTTCGGATGACGGCGCCGTCTGGTATGATATTGGATGTGATATCACGAGTCTGTTTCAGGTGACGACGCCTGCTGGTATGATATAGAGTGTGATATCACGACTCTGTTTCAGGTGACGGCGCCTGTTGGTATGATATTGAGTCTGAAACACAGGGCCATCGGTCGGATGTTTCCGGATATATCAACCTCAAAGATTCCACGGCGTGCCAGGAGTTCTGTTCATCTCAACCCAGGTGTGTGGCTGCCGAGTTCATGTCTGATACAAACGGTTGCTACATTTACAAAGGACCGACGACCCTCCAGTTGAACGTTAACGCTGTCTTCATGCAGAGGAAGTGTACAGTGGGTAGGCATACCTAGAGTCTAACACCATGTTACAATTCCAGCAGATTTTGGGTAGCAGCACTAGTTTCAAAAGGGAGGGGAAGTTCCGATTGGCTGGCAAAATGTTAGAAATATTTCGTCATGTAAAGGGTGTTTCACAGGCCTGAGTAGAAAGTCATTTTCCGAGTCTTTCATTATATTTGTCCTTGACAATCAAACAGTGTCCGGTCCATAATGTAACTGGGTTTTTCAGAAAAAAGCATCGCCCAACTGATTATTTCAGTGGTACATTTTCAACGTACTGTGATTTCTTAGTGTTCATGTTTATCCACAGACACAACCACGGCACGACCTGTCAGCACGTCAATGGAGAGCACCAGTCCGACTCCTACAACAGAAATGTTGACCATGTCAACCACAACCACTCCACTGTCTCCATCCACCCGGCCCCAACCCACAACATCAGCCTCTGTCCCAGCAGCCACCACCTCACTCGCCGTCCCGCCCACGCACCGCCACACAACCACCACCGTGCAGACGTCCTCCAAGTCGACAACCTCCACTCCCCCACTGGTCCCAACAACGCAGAGAGTCGTACGCAGCTCAAAAGTACCGCCAGTCAAAGCCCCACCACAACCAACTCCACAAAGTGTAATCCGCCCCCCAAGGATACCCAGCTATTACCCACCGCCCAACCACCATATGCCTAGATATGGCCATATGCCGTATTACGAGCTTTCGTCAAATAGCCAGTCATTCAGGAACTTTTTCACACCGTGTATTATAATGCTACAACATAGTATCTTTACGCCTGTGGCAAGTTCTGTTCAAAGGAACAAGAGCCCTTTCCGTTTAGTAAACAATTCAAATATGAATGTCATACTATGCTTGTGTAACCGTCCGAGAGATATTGTGAGGTGTCCACGGGACCCCATCATTCTGAACATAAACCTGCCTATACCGTTACCTGCCACCAGAATACCTGCCACCACGCCCACACACGACTCCAAGATGCAGCGCAGGAGAGAGGGCAGAAGGAAGACGAGCACCAGATTCAGAGTGAACGTCAGGCACAGACTCAAGGTTAGCGACACCCGGGTGTGTCTTAACACCGAGGACCTGCCACGCCCACCGACAGTTGTCGTGGTCAGCTTTCTAGACAGCGGCGAGGTGGTTACCGATCCCAACGTTCCGGTCGCCTATCCTGGTCGGAGCTGCACCAACCTGACGCTGCCTCACTCCCTGCATATCCCGCCCCCCTTGCTACTCTTCACCGGCAATGGGAGCAGGTCCCAGTTGAGGAAGATCTACACACGCTACATCCGACAACTCAACATGGAAGTCAAGCAAGTGAACGGGACTTCACCAAAACTAAACAATATTACTCTCACATTTGCAAATTCTACTGCAAGACGACTCAAGGAGAGTATTCGTGTATCGAAGGTTGTTGTAAAATTTCGCAAAAAAGGTTTTTCTTACATCTTAAGGGGCAGAATGAATCTAAAAACGAAAAAAAGGCAATCCTTTTTAACTGACACCTAGTTAACGCATAGAGCTGTGAGGATATACGGAATCATTAAAACATTAGTTCTTAAACGCTGGTTCTCATGTTAACTATATATTGAATCCTCATTTTTTTCCCAAGCGTCATATTGACAGTATTAACATATATGTGACCGAGATTTGCTCAAGTACGCTCCTTCAGAACCTTCCCAGTGAGTCCAGTGAAGGTAAACAGCCTCTGCTCTGGCAGAACATTATAGAAAGTTCAAAGTTTATTTGTTTTGTTTGTCATGAAGAAGCTACAAAAAGAACAACTGTCTTGTTCCCTGTAAAGCACAGAGCATAGTATTCAGCTGTTGGTCTGTCCCATTTCTATCAGCGTGACATCTCATGATCAATCCGCCGCCGTGTCTGGAGTCATATTGGGGTTACACAGACCCAGTCAATGTATTTTAGCTTTACATAGTCGCGATTGTGACACCTTCTTTATATCATAATGTTTTAGTTGACATGAATACCCTGATGCGAAGGATTATATTACAGCAGTATTTATATAACACGCAGCCTTACAGCAATCAAGGTGAAAGACCTGACTCATTTTGTGTAAAACTAAGGCAATGTGTATATGTATGGACATATATATCTGTGTTGTTATATTCTACAAATAGTCATAGGCAAATCACCTGCAGAGGGATTGGAACCCGGGACCTCGAGTTGAGTCCTGCAAACTGCCGATCAAACCAAAGGTATAATCCACTACGAATGCTTCAATATCATCCATGGTCTGATGCTGGTCCGAGTCTCATGGACACTACTGTACGCCTCCAGTGGAGTGATGTACCAGTCTCAACCCACAGCCCTTCTATACGCTCTAGATAGAGGACCGAGGGGGTGTCCTCTGACTCCAAAGTGGTTTGGGCTCCTACTATGGGCATAGTCATAGGTGCTCACTGTATCTTGAGAACACCCCTGTGCCGTGCTTTATATCCCTCAGGGTCACTTGTCGCTTGTTCAAGTTATGGAGCAGGATGAGATTTGGAGAAGCATTCTTAATGGGTTCTGTTTGGTGTATACCCCCTTTGGTTGAAATTGGTTGTGTTTCTTTCACCTGGAATCTACGGGTTCGAATTCCGCTGGAAGTGATCTCAAAATCATTGATAAATTGGTAATAATGTTTGCAAACTGTGCAGAAAATGTTATGCGAATAGAAAATATGGTATTTACAAAGTAAATGTAGTAAATTTGTAATGCGTAGTATGTGTGGTCTCTTTTCATAAATGACAACCACGTTAACATTGAGGTTTTTTTTATAACTTTGGTGCAAAATGTGATGAATAAAGTTCAAACTAACTCGATCGGGAGGTACATCTACTTGTTGTTGTAAATTATATGACAAATGGTAGTTTTAATTGACAAAAAATGCCTTAAGTGTGTGTTAAAGCTAAAATCATTTTAACTGTTATAAAGCCTGTTCAATTTTATCAATCAAAATCCTACCTTCTGTCTTTACGCCGGCCTCTGGGTATATATAATGATATTTATATATAAGACTTGAGGTAAAATGTATAAGAGAAATCATTTAATTGAATGTATTTTAGTTGAGCATCTGATAAATAAACTGTCATGAAACCTTGATTGTGTTCTGGTCGATGCAACCAAATCTTTATCACTTCCTCTATCAACTGAAGTTAACTGCCGTATGCTTCAAGACCCACGATCTTGTGACCTGTTTATTCAAGACTTAGATCTAGACAAGTTACTGGTAAAAGGTATCTATCCCAAGGTGGTTGTATTTCTGTTAAAGCCTTGAGACAGTGGTTAGTTTTAGACCACGTCGAGTACCGAGGCGAAGATCTAACTACAAAAAGTAAAGCGACCCTGACGAGACACCAGGTATGGTTGACGACTGCCACAGCTTCTGTATACTCAACATGTACCGCATTGCTTCCGTCGACATTCAAGCGTGCCTTGACCGAAAACGACTGAGTGTGACGGAAGTAGTACAGCACTGTCAGATTTTGAATTGTAATTATATTGACAGCGTGGACACAGTTCAGATTGGTTTGAAACTGTAAATGGTCCAGGAAGAACACGTCCCTTGGTAGACGAATGGTCCAGGAAGAACACGTCCCTTGGTAGACGATTGGTTCACGAGGAGTCGCTCGCTCTTCTTGACGACATTCTTAAAGAGACACAGAGTATGTTGATAGGATCACTTAGTCAAATTTTGAAATCGATGTTATTACATCGGGAACCACTAACTGTTGCTGAAAAAAACAAGTTAAAGGTCAATCAGTACATTAGAGCGAAAATACGGCCATTCATAGTCGGAATTTTGATCGAAAACCGGACAATGTGGCTCGAGTGGCGCGCGCAAATTCGCCAAACGTAATTTTGAAACCTTGTCATAAGCTGACAGGAAGATATATTCGATTCGATAGTGTTTATTGGGTATTGTAACTAATAGGTAGATTAATTGGATGCCGGATATCGAATATTAAACATATTTGAGATGTTTTCTTGATTTTTCCATAAAATCAAGCATTTTAGAGATATTATGCATAAATGGATATATTTGCAAGTCCAGTGGTGAGATATGAACTTCAATCAGCATATTTGATATTTTGTAGCTTATCAAAACCAAATAAAATTTTAAGAAAGATACTCTGTGTCACTTTAATCTTTAACAATTAGAACCGTCTAGAACCACAGTGACTGCAGACACGAGTATATCGTCGCGTAAACCTCAAGTTTGACAACATCAACGGGAGCAGCCAGAACCTCTATTAAAGATTGCTAGTTGGTTATCGGAGTACTGCTAAATAGGGGTAGGTCACCTTCAAATATCATCAATTCAAACAAACAGACGCTCCATATATCAAATGATGACTTTTTAACCTACTGAATGGTCGTACCGTTACGGGTGACCTTACACGGCCCAGATCATAATCAGTACGGTAAAGGGGCTATAGGATCTACATGGTTTGAACATGTTTTATTCCGGTTTTGCAAATAAGCAAACTTCTGCTAGTGTTAATGTCTCACCAGTGCATACATCAAACAAATAAATCACAAGAACTGAACAGAACCAATGACGAACCAAGACTATATTCATGAGTGTTTGTAGACATATTCCTTTCCAGTTTCTTTAATTATATTTTAACTTGAATTTTATATTTGGTCTTGATGATATAGTAATCATGGGACTTATCAACATGTGTTAGACATGTGGACTCCAGAGTTCTGACAACTACCAGAGGTTGATCAACATGTGTTAGAAAAATGGACTCCAGAGTTCTGACAACCACCAGAGGTTAACCAACATGTGTTAGACATGTGGACTCCAGAGTTCTGACAACTACCAGAGGTTGATCAACATGTGTTAGACAAATGGACTCCAGAGTTCTGACAACCACCAGAGGTTAACCAACATGTGTTAGACATGTGGACTCCAGAGTTCTGACAACTACCAGAGGTTGATCAACATGTGTTAGACAAATGGACTCCAGAGTTCTGACAACCACCTGAGGTTAACCAACATGTGTTAGACATGTGGACTCCAGAGTTCTGACAACTACCAGAGGTTGATCAACATGTGTTAGACATGTGGACTCCAAAGTTCTGACAACTACCAGAGGTTGATCAACATGTGTTAGACATGTGGACTCCAGAGTTCTGACAACTACCAGAGGTTGATCAACATGTGTTAGACATGTGGATTTCAGAGTTCTGACAACTACCAGAGGTTGTTCAACATGGTTGTAAAACAAGGGTTGTAATCAAACATGTTTATGTTGATAGTTGTAATGACAGAATCACTCCTCTCTAGTAGAATCACATATTCAACGCATACCTCAATAACTGGACAGTGATATACTTGTTACAAAGAATAACACTCTGACTGTGTCAATGGTGCATGGTTTGACTGAGAGGACTTCCCTTGTAGTCGAGGAAAGGGCCTCTAATTACTAGAAGCTAATTTGACTGTGTGGGCTCCACTTGAAGCAGGAAGTGAGATCTGCAGTGGCTGGCTGGGAGAGGTCGTGCAGCACACACACACACACACACACACCAGCGCTAATACAACCTGGCCAGCACACGGCGAGGTAAGAACTCTTCGCTCGTCTCCTCACCTGCAATGATATGTTTATTAATGGTAGCGCTTTACCTCAAATTTTACCTAGATAACACTTAGATCTAACACTAGTCGGAATATTGACTTGAGTCTGGGCAGCATAGTGAATTAACAGTGTTAAGTATAGTGATTTAACATATATCAGCACATTGATTTAACAGTGATTATCACATTCGTTTAACAGTGATAAGTATATTGACTTAATAGTAATAAGTATATTGATCTAAAATGGTAAGCATATTTATTTAACAGTGATCAGCACATTGATTTGATAGTTGTGAATATATTGATTTAATAATGGTCAGCACATTGATTTAAAAATAATAAGCATATTGTGTCTACAGAGATCAGCACATTCATTTAATAGTGGTCAGCACATTGTTTTAATAATGATCAGCACATTAAAGTAATAATGGTAAGCATATTTTTTTATAGTGACAAGCACATCGAATTAACAGGGATAAGCACATCTAATTAACAGGGATAAGCACATTGATTTCACAGTGATCAACACATCGGTTAAGCAGTTGTTATCATGTTTATGAAACATGCATGGCATGATAAACTACCCATCAAATAAAGTACACTGGTTTAGTTGGTACTCAACCCTGTTGAACTCACAATCCCCACCAAAGGATTAATCCATTGGCATTTGGAGTATATTGTGTTAGGATATGGTTCATTTTTTCTTCTAACACGCTTTGAAACTGTTCAACATGAAGTGTATATGTTATTCATTTTACATAATGCCTATCAACAAAAGAAATCAGGATATACAACTGATATAACATGTTTAAGGAAACAGGACGTCCCTGTAGAACAGGAAGTGACGGCCTTCTGTTTTAGCGAGGCCTGAAGTAGATGGGCATTGAAGTGCTCCTCGTACAACTTGTACAGACCATGTTTCGGTTTTGTTCTGGTTTAGGATATTCATCAATCATGTTTTGGTTTGGTTCAGGTTAAGGAAACTGAATCAATCATGTTTCGGTTTTGTTCTGGTTTAGGATATGCATCAACCATGTTTCGGTTTTCTTCTGGTTTAGAATACTCATCAATCATGTTTCGGTTTTGTTCTGGTTTAGAATACTCATCAATCATATTTTGTTTTTTTTCTGGTTTAGAATACTCATCAATCATGTTTCGGTTTTCTTCTGGTTTAGAATACTCATCAATCATGTTTCGGTTTTGTTCTGGTTTAGAATACTCATCAATCATATTTTGGTTTTTTTCTGGTTTAGAATACTCATCAATCATGTTTCGGTTTTGTTCTGGTTTAGAATACTCATCAATCATGTTTCGGTTTTCTTCTGGTTTAGAATACTCATCAATCATGTTTCGGTTTTGTTCTGGTTCAGAATATTCATCAACCATGTTTCGGTTTTGTTCTGGTTTAGAATACTCATCAATCATGTTTTGGTTTTTTTCTGGTTTAGAATACTCATCAATCATGTTTCGGTTTTCTTCTGGTTTAGAATACTCATCAATCATGTTTCGGTTTTCTTCTGGTTTAGAATACTCATCAATCATGTGTCGGTTTTGTTCTGGTTTAGAATACTCATCAATCATATTTTAATTTTTTTCTGGTTTAGAATACTCATCAATCATGTTTCGGTTTTCTTCTGGTTTAGAATACTCATCAATCATGTTTCGGTTTTGTTCTGGTTTAGAATACTCATCAATCATGTTTCGGTTTTGTTCTGGTTTAGAATACTCATCAATCATGTTTCGGTTTTGTTCTGGTTTAGAATACTCATCAATCATGTTTCGGTTTTGTTCTGGTTTAGAATACTCATCAATCATATTTTGGTTTTTTTCTGGTTTAGAATACTCATCAATCATGTTTCGGTTTTGTTCTGGTTTAGAATACTCATCAATCATGTTTCGGTTTTGTTCTGGTTTAGAATACTCATCAATCATGTTTCGGTTTTGTTCTGGTTTAGAATACTCATCAATCATGTTTCGGTTTTGTTCTGGTTTAGAATACTCATCAATCATGTTTTGGTTTTTTTCTGGTTTAGAATACTCATCAATCATGTTTCGGTTTTCTTCTGGTTTAGAATACTCATCAATCATGTTTCGGTTTTGTTCTGGTTTAGAATACTCATCAATCATGTTTCGGTTTTCTTCTGGTTCAGAATACTCATCAATCATGTTTCGGTTTTGTTCTGGTTTAGAATACTCATCAATCATATTTTGTTTTTTTTTCTGGTTTAGAATACTCATCAATCATGTTTCGGTTTTCTTCTGGTTTAGAATACTCATCAATCATGTTTCGGTTTTGTTCTGGTTTAGAATACTCATCAATCATATTTTGGTTTTTTTCTGGTTTAGAATACTCATCAATCATATTTTGGTTTTGTTCTGGTTTAGAATACTCATCAATCATATTTTGGTTTTCTTCTGGTTTAGAATACTCATCAATCATGTTTCGGTTTTGTTCTGGTTTAGAATACTCATCAATCATGTTTCGGTTTTGTTCTGGTTTAGAATACTCATCAATCATGTTTTGGTTTTTTTCTGGTTTAGAATACTCATCAATCATGTTTCGGTTTTCTTCTGGTTTAGAATACTCATCAATCATGTTTCGGTTTTTTTCTGGTTTAGAATATTCATCAACCATGTTTCGGTTTTGTTCTGGTTTAGAATATTCATCAACCATGTTTCGGTTTTGTTCTGGTTTAGGATATTCATCAATCATGTTTCGGTTTTTTTCTGGTTTAGAATACTCATCAATCATGTTTCGGTTTTGTTCTGGTTTAGAATACTCATCAATCATGTTTCGGTTTTGTTCTGGTTTAGAATACTCATCAATCATGTTTTGGTTTTTTTCTGGTTTAGAATACTCATCAATCATGTTTCGGTTTTCTTCTGGTTTAGAATACTCATCAATCATGTTTCGGTTTTGTTCTGGTTTAGAATACTCATCAATCATATTTTGGTTTTTTTCTGGTTTAGAATACTCATCAATCATGTTTCGGTTTTCTTCTGGTTTAGAATACTCATCAATCATGTTTCGGTTTTGTTCTGGTTTAGAATACTCATCAATCATGTTTCGGTTTTGTTCTGGTTTAGAATACTCATCAATCATGTTTCGTTTTTTTTCTGGTTTAGAATACTCATCAATCATGTTTCGGTTTTGTTCTGGTTCAGAATACTCATCAATCATGTTTCGGTTTTGTTCTGGTTTAGAATACTCATCAATCATGTTTCAGTTTTGTTTGAGTTTAGAATACTCATCAATCATGTTTCGGTTTTGTTCTGGTTTAGAATACTCATCAATCATATTTTGGTTTTCTTCTGGTTTAGAATACTCATCAATCATGTTTCGGTTTTGTTCTGGTTTAGAATACTCATCAATCATATTTTGGTTTTTTTCTGGTTTAGAATACTCATCAATCATGTTTCGGTTTTGTTCTGGTTCAGAATACTCATCAATCATGTTTCGGTTTTGTTCTGGTTTAGAATACTCATCAATCATGTTTCAGTTTTGTTCTGGTTCAGAATACTCATCAATCATGTTTCGGTTTTGTTCTGGTTTAGAATACTCATCAACCATGTTTCGGTTTTGTTTGAGTTTAGAATACTCATCAATCATGTTTCGGTTTTTTTCTGGTTTAGAATACTCATCAATCATGTTTCGGTTTTGTTCTGGTTCAGAATACTCATCAATCGTGTTTCGGTTTTGTTTGAGTTTAGAATACTCATCAATCATGTTTCGGTTTTGTTCTGGTTCAGAATACTCATCAATCATGTTTCGGTTTTGTTCTGGTTCAGAATACTCATCAATCATGTTTCGGTTTTGTTCTGGTTTAGAATACTCATCAAACATGTTTCGGTTTTGTTTGAGTTTAGGATATTCATCAACCATGTTTCGGTTTTGTTTGAGTTTAGAATACTCATTAACCATGTTTCGGTTTTGTTCTGGTTTAGGATATTCATCAAACATGTTTCGGTTTTGTTTGAGTTTAGGATATTCATCAACCATGTTTCGGTTTTGTTTGAGTTTAGAATACTCATTAACCATGTTTCGGTTTTGTTCGGGTTTAGGATACTCATGAAACTTTAGGGTCATAAATTGTGACAGATGGTTTCTATCAAACTTTGAACCAGTCTATTTCATCGTATCAGAATACACGCAAACAATTAGTACAAACAATTAGTACAAACAATTAGTACAAACAATTAGTACAAACAATCAGTACAAACAGTTAAACTGTTAAAAACTTCACAAATCATCATATATATATGCAGTTGATGGCTTGAAGTTAACTCTACCTGGTTGTTGACGAAATCCATTTAGATGTCAATACCATAAGATATCAAGTTATACCATATTGATATTTATATTGACCAAACCCATATGATTTTATGCTGTTTCTTAACAGCAACACAATTGAATGTTAAAGAATAACATTTCGAGGCATCAGTTTCTATTCTTACAAACATAATGTGACTTCGCGTCTTAAACAATTGATGGCCACATTTGCAAGTTTGGGTTTCCCAAATGTGTCTCTCAATTTATATAACGTTAAGCCAAATACATTCAAGCCGAGGGTAGGAGTGAATTATAATGTAGATAGGAACTATTTGGTTAGATTTGATTACTTTTTATTATATGAAGCTGGACAAAGCATAGAGCTATAACTACGAAGGGTAGAGCAGGGTCGATTGTAACTCTCTTCCTTATTTCTCAGAATTGCCACGATGAACAAACCTGTACTACAATGTAATCTGGCATCTCGACTCTTTATCTAAGTGTCTCTTTTGGTTTCCCTTATTTGCAGCTATCAGGTTATGATCATTTGAATGAGGATGGAGTGGTTAACGTTGTAACAGTAAGCTGGGTCATTAATACCACAAAGGGTGAACGTGTAAAATATTTTTTCAAAGTGAATCAAACAAATTAAACGTTTAAAACATGACAAGACGTAACAACAATGCCTCGTAATGGCGTTCCAGACAATACACTATCGCAGTGCCAATTAGTGGCTTCACTTTTCAATGTTGTTGTTTTTGTACCGTGTGTGTGCTCTTTATTATCAAGTTGTCAAAATTAGATCAACGAAAATGATATCCCATGTAACTAGTTTCAACTGGGCTGGGTAATAATCATGAACTGATAACATTATATGTATAAATCTGAATGGCTCCTTGAATTTCTATTTTAAAAAGTCCCCGATAGGACTATCACTTTACAGTTTCAATTACATTTCTGCATTAAGATATTGCTGTTGGGCTCAAGATAACATTAACAAAACACAAACAAGCGATTTTTTATTGCTAGTGAACATAATACTAGCCTTTTTGCCTTTTATTTCTATGGTAACAGAAAAGTAAGGGGACTACTTGTTAGATTTAAAATCAGACTCTGTTTGAACGTAAACTTACAAATGCCCCGTGTTACAATCGCCCCCGCTCTCCTCTACCTTTGGAATAATCGTTTGGGGCAGTAGCACCTTTTTGGAGGAATATCAGGTGATGTTAGAAAAATGAAAATTCCTGGTTCCAATTGAAATACAATGTATTTAAACTAAAAGAAGCAGTAGTAATTTAAATAAACAATGAAAAATGGGCCATGTTATTCCTTTTTCTGACACAAAATGAATTAAAGGTCACGGTGTTTACACAAAATGGCCGCTGGTGGATTTAAAGGTGGTCTCCAACTTTTAATTTTTAACTTCAAGTGTTTTATTAGCGAGGTCCCGATAGGGTCGGAGAGGGCCTCGCTAATAAAAATTGGACGTTAAAAATTAGAAGTTGGAGACCCCCTTTATTTTTTTAACTTCCAGTGTTTTATTAGCGAGGCCCCGAGAGGGTCGGAGAGGGCCTCGCTAATAAAACACTGGAAGTTAAAAATTAGAAGTTGGAGACCCCCTTTAAAGTCCCATGATCCGAATTTTAGTTATATAGATAATTTTGTAAGTATTTTTAACGTATTCTCTGATTATTCAGAGTTCCATAAGTATAACCAAAACCATTCTCTCCCCACAGAGGCAACTCAGTCATACCTGAATTAGCCTCTGTTCTATTACGGCTAATACACGGGACAGAAAGGTAGAAATCTGATTGGAGGCGATCGAAGTTAGTTGTGCAATCAGCGACGCCGTTTCAAAAGTGCTCATTCGCAAAACCTCGTTCATCTCCGTAGGGTTCGTCAAAGCTTTCGTTTAAATTTCACATCCAGGGGAGGTAATTCTTCCTATTACAAACCATCACTTTTTCCCTTCTTACTGGTTATTTTTTGGTTGATTAGTACAATTAAATCAATCATAAAAAATAATAATTTACACAATTATAAAACAGTCTCTAACTAATGTAAAACCCTATCCATATAAGATTTTCAAATAGTTTCCCTCTCACAATGTTAATGAAAAATAAACATGAAGACATAATATTTTTCTTTGTCAATATACGACCGTTAAGAACTCCCGAAGTCATGGATATCCAAAAGGTGTTTTCATTGGCTGCAAATAGAGGAGATATTTTAAGTTACAACTTTTTGCCGCTAGGGCAATCTGCCGGAACCCCAGGATCTAGGCGTAATAGAACAGAGGCTAATTCAGGTATGACTGAGTTGCCTCTGTGGGGAGAGAATGAACCAAAACAGAAACCAGGTTATTATTCGTGAAATAAGAATTATAAAATCGGCTTAAAAATAGAAAGGAGCGCATTTTTTGCAATGTCGCGCAAAGGCTTGTGGGAAGTGAACACGTGACGCAACGTTGCACGCGATTTTACTTATCAAAAAATTAAATACTTTCAAATACATTGATATCATTTGCATGTTTCGTCCACTTTGCAAGGTGGGAACAAATTGAGTCCATATGCCTTAGCCATTGTCAACACAAGAATCTTTCTAATATGCATAAATAAGTTGTAAGGCATAATATGATAGTCAGAAGGACGCAAATTGTGTTTTGTTCGCAAATTTAGACTTCCTTATATGTAGGCAGGTTTATGGTTTAAAATATTCAGCCACTTAAACAGAATTTTTCTTTATAATAAATTATTTGTATGAATTATACTCTCCTTATTTTGGTTAGTTCATAACCCAAACTACTTCTAAACAAATAATTGAAATATAAACGATCGGGTGTAATCTTTGTATTGGTCGTTTAGTCAAAATTACCGTTACATGTTTTCTGTAAAATTGGTGATATGACAGCAAGTAATTAAAATAATGCAGATGTTTGAAATTTGTACATAAGTGTCTGTAGCCAGTCGGAGCGCAGCGTAATACACTCAGGGAACCTGAATGGCCATGATTGTGAGATGAATCCTACGCATGAAACAGTGATGTCACTGATTGTGGGTGGTATACTTCAAAAATCAAGTTAGGTACTTTCTCGTTTATAAAACAATCTCATTTTGGTATAAAAAATTTCCTGAAAGATTTTTCTACCCGACTATGTGCTCCTGTGCCACAATTTTTCGGAAGGCTTAGCTGGATATGCAAGTCTGACCAAGGGACTTTAATATGAATCTTTATACTTTGTCCTCTGACTATGGATAATTAGGGATTTTTGACACTTTCAAAATAATACATTTAGCATTAACGTACAATCATCAGCAAAAAAAATAAAAAAAATAAAATTATCAATAAACGTGCTACTGCCCCTTTAATGTACATGCTATCTGCATTTACTCATGTCGTTTACTGTTTCATTACAACTAACAATTATTTGTTGCCATAAGAGTGTAAATCTATAGGTTTGAAAATAATGTAATAAATCAATATCAACAATTATATCTATTTGGAGCTTTTTTTCTCTCACCTATTCCATCAAACACCAAAAGAACTGCATAGTTAGTCAAACAATGAGATGCAAGTAATTAGTGATCACTGGAAGGTCAACATGGGGCAAGAAAAGGTCGTTAGTAATTTCGTTCTTATCATTTGAATACAAGTTTTAATTATCACCGGAAATCATTTCTTTAGATATGCCTGAGGTGTGTTTGTGTGAAAATAAACACTTCATATTCAACAGAAACGTGATGCTTATATGATTTTATAGTAATCAATATAGGATATCTCTATGGGTTTTGTGTATGTTTGCTTCTGTTTCAGATGATCGTATGTTTGGAGAAGATATTGGTGCTATGTGCAGTCACAATCCGAGTTCTCGGTACGTATACACAAATATGTAACGTGTAGTGTCTATTCTAGAAAATTCTTTTTCAACTTCAAATAAGACAAAACTTATTTACAGGTTTTAAGTTCCGATATTAACTTGAAAAACTTTGGAAAAACTGAACAAAGTAATTAAATTTTTAAACTCTCATGTTGATCTGGTAAAGGTGTATTTAAATTTAAATAAAAACGATAAGAATGTGTCTTTGAAGAAGAATACACAATGTATGTCTCTAGGAACACATGCTTTTGATTTTGTGACTGTTCAAATACACATGGGATGCATTTTGATTTGAAATAAATGAATTATGAAAGTAATGTTGGAAAACGTTGTTTGCCGACATAATGCACTTTATCTTACATTATAATCTGTTAACGCGTCTTTGCTGCAGGGCGTTTTGAAAACAAACAAAAGTGTTCAGTTTCTCTCTGCTATCTCGCCCAGATAAGGATATTCCAAATCGACACGTTTTTAAAGGCGTGTTTCTCGCAAACTTTAAGAGATAAATTTTCAATATTTTACATGGAAGTAAGTTGGCTCCTGGAGAAACTACATAACCACGTTTCTGTCATTTCAATCACATGTTTGATTTATATTGTGATTTGGTCGGTAGCGTGACATGACGTAACACAATAACTCACTCACTCTCCCGACATAAATATGTGTGTTATCAACTTCTTCTCCTAACTAGGATATGTATTATGAGTTACCATTTTGGTTTCTATGTTTTGTTGTTTTCCTTTCATAGATGAAATTGTTATACCTTGTTTCTCAAGGAAGTGATGCATGTCTTACTATCTTCTTCCTCACTGGAATCTTACTTGTTATTTATGTCGAGGGTTGTGTCTTATCCTACTCTTATCTTGTCGGTCTAGGCAGGGAGGTGTGTACCAAGATTGTGTGTCTTATCCTACTCTTGTCTTGTCGGTCTAGGCAGGAAGGTGTGGACCAAGGTTGTGTCTTATCCTACTCTTGTCTTGTCGGTCTAGGCAGGAAGGTGTGTACCAAGGTTGTGTCTTATACTACTCTTGTCTTGTCGGTCTAGGCAGGGAGGTGTGCACCAAGGTCGTGTCTTATCCTACTCTTATCTTGTCGGCATAGGCAGGGAGGTGTGTACCAAGATTGTGTCTTATCCTACTCTTATCTTGTCGGTCTAGGCTGGGAGGTGTGTACCAAGATTGTGTCTTATCCTACTCTTATCTTGTCGGTCTAGGCTGGGAGGTGTGTACCAAGATTGTGTCTTATCCTACTCTTATCTTGTCGGCCTAGGCAGGAAGGTGTGTACCAAGGTTGTGTCTTATCCTACTCTTATCTTGTCGGTCTAGGCTGGGAGGTGTGTACCAAGATTGTGTCTTAAACTACTCTTATCTTGTCGGTCTAGGCAGGGAGGTGTGTACCAAGATTGTGTCGTATCCTACTCTTATCTTGTCGGCCTAGGCAGGAAGGTGTGTACCAAGGTTGTGTCTTATCCTACTCTTATCTTGTCGGTCTAGGCTGGGAGGTGTGTACCAAGATTGTATCTTATCCTACTCTATCTTGTCGGTCTAGGCTGGGAGGTGTGTACCAAGATTGTGTCTTATCCTACTCTTATCTTGTCGGTCTAGGCTGGGAAGTGTGTACCAAGATTGTGTCTTATCCTACTCTTATCTTGTCGGTCTAGGCTGGGAGGTGTGTACCAAGATTGTGTCACATCCTACTCTTATCTTGTCGGTCTAGGCTGGGAGGTGTGTACCAAGATTGTATCTTATCCTACTCTATCTTGTCGGTCTAGGCTGGGAGGTGTGTACCAAGATTGTGTCTTATCCTACTCTTATCTTGTCGGTCTAGGCTGGGAAGTGTGTACCAAGATTGTGTCTTATCCTACTCTTGTCTTGTCGGTCTAGGCAGGAAGGTGTGTGCCAAGATTGTGTGTCTTATCCTACTCTTGTCTTGTCGGTCTAGGCAGGGAGGTGTGTACCAAGATTGTGTCTTATCCTACTCTTGTCTTGTCGGTCTAGGCAGGAAGGTGTGTACCAAGGTTGTGTCTTATCCTACTCTTGTCTTGTCGGTCTAGGCAGGAAGGTGTGTACCAAGGTTGTGTCTTATCCTACTCTTGTCATGTCGGTCTAGGCAGGAAGGTGTGTACCAAGATTGTGTCTTATCCTACTCTTGTCTTGTCGGTCTAGGCAGGAAGGTGTGTACCAAGATTGTGTGTCTTATCCTACTCTTGTCTTGTCGGTCTAGGCAGGAAGGTGTGGACCAAGGTTGTGTCTTATCCTACTCTTGTCTTGTCGGTCTAGGCAGGAAGGTGTGTACCAAGGTTGTGTCTTATCCTACTCTTGTCTTGTCGGTCTAGGCAGGAAGGTGTGTACCAAGGTTGTGTCTTATCCTACTCTTATCTTGTCGGTCTAGGCTGGGAGGTGTGTACCAAGGTTGTGTCTTATCCTACTCTTATCTTATCGGTCTAGGCAGGAAGGTGTGTACCAAGGTTGTGTCTTATCCTACTCTTGTCTTGTCGGTCTAGGCAGGAAGGTGTGTGCCAAGGTTGTGTGTCTTAACCTACTCTTGTCTTGTCGGTCTAGGCAGGGAGGAGTGTACCAAGGTTGTGTTTTATCCTACTCTTGTCATGTCGGTCTAGGCAGGAAGGTGTGTACCAAGGTTGTGTGTCTTATCCTACTCTTGTCTTGTCGGTCTAGGCAGGAAGGTGTGTGCCAAGGTTGTGTGTCTTAACCTACTCTTGTCTTGTCGGTCTAGGCAGGGAGGAGTGTACCAAGGTTGTGTTTTATCCTACTCTTGTCATGTCGGTCTAGGCAGGAAGGTGTGTGCCAAGGTTGTATCCTACTCTTATCTTGTCGGTCTAGGCAGGAAGGTGTGTGCCAAGGTTGTGTTTTATCCTACTCTTGTCTTGTCGGTCTAGGCAGGAAGGTGTGTGCCAAGGTTGTGTCTTATCCTACTCTTGTCATGTCGGTCTAGGCAGGAAGGTGTGTGCCAAGGTTGTGTCTTATCCTACTCTTGTCTTGTCGGTCTAGGCAGGGAGGTGTGTACCAAGGTTGTGTGTCTTATCCTACTCTTATCTTTTCGGTCCAGGCAGGGAGGTGTGTACATATGTGGAGGAGAGGGAGACGGAGGGCTCGCCCAGTGACTGGCAGGGATACACGAGCGTGCTCAACGTGCTGCAGTGTAAGGAGTTCTGCAGCTCCACTCCCGGGTGCACTGCTGCAGAGTATCGGTCCTCTAGCGACTCCTGCGTTCTGTACAGGGCTCCCACAACTCGGCGTCACAACGCAGACAGCACTTTCCTCCATCGAATATGTAAGGAAGGTATGTATGAATATCCTTTTCTTTTTTTAGCCAAACATAAAGGGTGTGAGATCGTGTCTATTTAGCTCAATCTGTCACATTCTCTTTTCAGTAACATCATCAGGACCACCATTAGCATCAAAGCCAACAACATCACAACCAACAACACCAGAAGTAACGGCCACTTCTGAGGACCAGGTCACCAGAGTAACGTCCGCAAGTCAGGTTGGCGAGGTGACAGCGCAGAGTGCGATGAAGGACCGGGGAGGAGAGGAGACAGGAGTGGCGAAGGAAAGATTGAGGAGATCGTCCTCCACGGAACCAGCCCCAGACCAAACTGTCACCATGAGGACTCCCGAAACCTCCCGACATGTGGGCAAGTCTCGAGTACCGGCGTCTCTGGTGGTGAAGATGCTGTACGCCTCCTCCACTGACATCCAGCCTGGTGCAGCTAGGTCTGTTGTTGCTGAGGTGACACCAACCATGGCATATACATCAACCGAGCCACCCACTCGGAAACCAGCAAAGAGAAAAGGAAAGAAACAACGAACCCGTCAAAAGGGTAAAAAACGCTCGAGGAAACATAAAACTAAATTCATTCATAAGAGTACCAAAGGAGGGAGACACTCGCATCTTAGAAAATACCTGACAACAACAACCATTTTGTCCGTTACTGAACAAAGCACACAGGATACAACAAAGACATACACAACTACACAAAGATCCCCAGGTGTAGTTGAGATTTCTAAAAGCATTTCGCTAAACATCCCTGACGCCTCCGAGTCATTGCGCATCAAACCCGAGAAGGAGAGAAAGCCTGAAACTCTAGTGCGAGTCCACATGAGGACAAGTCGCTATCGTCAAGCCGTCTCTCCCCCGGTAGGGATGGACAACAGAGTCGCTGTTCCGGAAGGACCTTGGAACCATAACACCAGGAGAAACTGCGCCCGACTCTGCATACCCCGGAACGTGGTGCAGCACAATGGTCGGGGACTCTTCCTGCCACTGATGAGGATACATATCCCTTTCATGACGCCCTACAATGGTCTTCAAGGACAATACTCAAGATTTCGACCACGATTTCGTTTCAGACTTCCAATTCGACAACCAATTTCTCAAGTTCCCCAGATGCCTTATCGGCGCTATTCACAGTATCAGCAGTGGCAACAACCTATGCGGCAACCACAGTATCAGCAGCCTATGGCGCAACCTAGGTATCAGCAATTTAGGCAAAAACCAGAGTGGCAACAGTTCAGGCAAAAACCCGAGTGGCAGCAAAAACCTCAGTGGCGGCACCATACACCACAACAACGTCAGTGGCGACAACCTACAAGGCAGCAGACACCATGGCAGCGGTCACAATGGCGTCACAGCTGGAACTCTCGCCGAGGTATTGGTCCCCAACATGCGGCTATCGCCCAATATGGAGGAGAGAGAAACCCCTGGGCGAACAACTTCCGGCGAGCCTCCCTCAGAGCCCCCAAAACTCATCAGGTTGCTGTAATCCCGGGGAAAAGACGCGGATGGGAGTCCAAGAATCATGGTCGGGCCTCGGGCTACAAGCAGACCTCCGCCCCAGTAACGACAACAGCTACAACCGCGGAAACTACAACACAGACTGCCAGTGGGAATGACCTGAGTACACACAGATTGACAGGAGCAGGTGCTAATCTGAAATATGCTATTCAAAATGACAAGTTGAATGACGAACAAAAGTCCCATGACTACCACTCAGACACCAGGGCTGAGAAGGATGTCCGCTGGCAGCTGAAGCCACACTACAACACCTACCTGCTGAGGTTGAACCTGCCACTGCCCATCACGGGCTACAAACTCTGTTACCTTCGTCAGCAGCTCCCGCCACCTCCCATAATTATCGTCATCTCATTCAAGCCGGACGGCAGCTTTAAGGTCAAATCCCTTCCCGTCCAGTACCCTCGCCGCACGTGCACGTTCGTGCGTCTTGGCGCAGGTCCCCCTGAGCTCCATCTGCCAGCCCCTCTCGTCATCTTCACCGGGACCAGATTCGCCTCTGGCCGGACCGAGCTCGGGGGCATCTACAACGCAACAGCGCCTAAAGCCGAGTACGAGAGACGACGCGTGGAGACCCAGGCAAGCATGTACAGATACACAGCCGTCTTCAACGCCGCTCCCGTGCTCCGCAAGCTCGACCTGCCAATTGAGATGGTCTCGGTCGTGGTCGGGTTCGACTCGGCCCGTATGGGCTTCATCTACCGCTTCACCGTGCGACTACCACAGGTTCTGTCCAGTCGCAACATCATGCTTCAGGAGCGACTCCCTGCCAACATGCTGCATGTAAAGATAGGCCCTAAACCTTATGTCAGGAATCCTAAATAAACACTGCACACTCATATACTAGTGTTGTGTATTTCGTACATACCGTATTTCTTCTAATAAATGCCCGGGGTGGGGGTTGTTCAAGGGGTGCTGAAAAAAATATTAGGGGAAAAACTTATATTTAGAAATAAAGGAACACATAGCATATCTTTCACTTACATTCTCTCCTCAGGGAGTTTACCAAACTTAATGTTTCCCATGCACTCTCTGTTTAAATAAGAGCGTTGCCCAATGAACTCAGTCGTCTTAAAGTGATCACAAGAACTGTTCCATTACCCGTTAATATCACATTCTTCAAAAAGCACTTGGTCAGTGTACAGATACAGAAGTCAGTCGGAGATGTAACACAATACTAGAAAAGATCAAACAGGACCGTATTCGTGTTGCAATTTGTTATAACAAGTCGAATTTGAATGATATAGCCCTCGCGTAACAAAGGGAAATTATTTGAAGGCCTCTATGCATAAAGAATTTATACGAATTTGAAAATCTCCACTCAAATGAGCTAAAATTATACATATGTAAAGAAAACAACATCCTTAACAAAGTTGTAAAATTCAAATGTTGTTTTATAGAACCATTTAGATATAATCCAAGAAATTGTCATCCGGAATACAAATGATCTTCCGATAATCTCTGACAACTTCAGTCTACATGTTTGATGTAGCACCTTAAAAGTTCTATGAAAAACTATAGTAACATAAGAAGACGTGAATTGTTAAAAATTTAATGATGTTCCTCTTAGTCTCCAAATGACGAAGCTCTTTTCAACACTGAAATTCAAAGCATGCAACCGATCACTTCACATTCAGGCGAACAGTCTGCCGATCACTTCCCCTC
Source organism: Steromphala cineraria (assembly GCA_916613615.1). Classification (NCBI taxonomy): domain Eukaryota; kingdom Metazoa; phylum Mollusca; class Gastropoda; order Trochida; family Trochidae; genus Steromphala; species Steromphala cineraria. The sequence continues at coordinate 89,932,722 of OU744721.1, forward strand.
TGCCGAACAGTCGGTTCTAGAGGGTGAACATTATCAATTCATCATTATCACGACTTCAACCCTTCCTTCTGTTACTATATAAAGTCGACTGGCTCTAAAATTATACTGTCCTACAACAGTCGATACTTCTCAATCAAATGACATCAAATACAGAGTTTGGCATGTATGACCCACAACATCTCGCGGAATAAAAAAACGAAAGTTTACCACATAACTTGCGAACTATTTGCAGATAACATGTATTAAAGTGTTCGCTTTAGTTTTTACACATTCAATCACGATAATACTAAGATTGTAAAATTCTTAGTAGATGATGAAAAGTCATTTTCTTATTGCATACCTAGATGATTCTCATGAACTCATGGAACTCAGTACCAGCGATATATGGGCTTCAGATTGCAAACTCAACACTTGAATTATCTCATAAAAGTTTCATTTTGAAGTATTTGTTGTACAACACTTAGCAAATACCATTTCATTGTATGTTAACCAATAATGACTACTTTGACAGATACTTTGCCGAAAAAGTGTTCAGTAGAAAAGAAAAGAGGAAGATCTGAAATTTTACCCTAAGACTCTTTTGGGAAATGCCGGGATTGTTTCGATCATATCACATATCTGTTCCTTATATGTGAAGCCAAAAATGTTACTGTACCATAAAATGGATAAAAAAGTATCGACTATAACCAGAGACTTAGAATAGTGTGTCAGATCTATGTACCAATTTCACACAACCAGTATTATCGAGAACTATACAAAGTTAAGTTCGAACCAGGAACCCTTCGCTCTGTAACCGAACACATAACCATCAGTCCACTGGGGACTGCCTGAACACATAACCATCAGTCCACTGGGGACTGCCTGAACACATAACCATCCGTCCACTGGGGACTGCCTGAACACATAACCATCAGTCCACTGGGAACACATAACCATCAGTCCACTGGGGACACATAACCATCAGTCCACTGGGGACTGCCTGAACACATAACCATCAGTCCACTGGGGACTGCCTGAACACATAACCATCAGTCCACTGGGGACTGCCTGAACACATAACCATCAGTCCACTGGGGACTGCCTGAACACATATCCATCAGTCCACTGGGGACTGCCTGAACACATAACCATCAGTCCACTGGGGACTGCCTGACCACATAACCATCAGTCCACTGGGGACTGCCTGAACACATAACCATCAGTCCACTTGGGACTGCCTGAACACATAACCATCAGTCCACTGGGGACTGCCTGAACGAGACCGAACACATAGCCATCAGTCCACTGGGGACTGCCTGAACACATAACCATCAGTCCACTGGGGACTGCCTGAACACATAACCATCAGTCCACTGGGGACTGCCTGAACGAGACCGAACACATAGCCATCAGTCCACTGGGGACTGCCTGAACGAGACTGCTTGGATTCTACTAATATAATCACGCTTTATCTGCTTCGATATAACGCCAATTTAAAAGGTTGACATATTTTATATAACGCCGGATTTAGGAATCATTAATAACGAAATGAAATTTGATGTAATTTGACGGTTTATAAATTGGAAGAAACTCTATGTGGCAAGGTAAGACATAAGCATTCCTATTGGCCTTGACTGGGGAGATATCTCTTTAGTCTAATGGGTAGAGTGTCTGCCTCTCAACCCGGAGTTCCCTGGCTCAAATCCCGGTGAAGGTGATCTCAATATCACTTCAGTTACAATATTCGGATTTCAGCTCTCAGAAAGACCTAAAGGTCGGGATAATTCCTCGGGCTAACTCCCTCGTGATTTGATCCCTCCCTTCGGGTCTTTCTGAGATCAGAGCTCGGAGCTATGTGTCCTCTTTCACATGAAACCAACATCTATCATCCTTTTAACAGCAAACATCGTAACACACAAGATCATGAAACCATGAGTTCACACTCAATGCACAAACTATATTTCCAAACCAGCATTCGGCCCGGTTAAACATTCCTAACTGGGGTTCCCTCACTTATGCTCTGCCTAAGAAAAAAAAAATATTGAAAATATTGGTGTTTCAATGTCAATGCAATAAAACACATCTCGTCCACAAAACAGTGATATGTCACCACTAGAAATTTGACGGTTTGTAATTTTGTAAATTGTAACACAATGTTCGTGGAAGAATATGATTAAAATCATTTGTTTAGAAGACGAGAGATGTTTTCTTTATTCAAGTCAATCATGACACATTGGTTTTGGCTGAGTTCCCGTCGGCGTCGGCGTCGGCGTCGGCGTTCCCATTTGTTTCCGGAGCATGACTCTGAAACTACTTGACCAATCTTCACCAAATTTGGTATACATACACTTCATATCATGCAGATGTGTTTTTGAGGGGTTTCAACCCTTTTCAATTTTATTTTTGGGGGTTTCCATAGCCACATTTTGGACTTTGTCATTTTGAAGGGCAGGGGTAGTTCCCGGAGCATATAATTCTGAAAAATCGTGATAAATCTTCACCAAATTTGGTATACATTCTCTTCATATCATGTAGATTTGCCTTTTGGGGGTTTCAAATTCTTTTAAATTATGTAACTGCAACAACTGTATCCACTGCAACAGTCTGGACTGTCATTTTTAAGGGAAAGGTACGTTTCATAAATAGAACCAAAACGTTCAGTTTGTTGTTTTATAGAAAGAATACTGTCTGTATTGAGTTTAAAAAACTATAATGAATTTACAAAAACAACATTCAGCTGAAATGGTGTATGGTGAAGAATCTGTTTTTACGAGTAAAAAAGTCTCTAGTTGGAGTTTGTTATAATGTATTTTGGTTCAGGCAAACGATGTCGACCTTTAGATATAGATAATATTTCACAAAAGTGAAAGAGAATTGAAATATGACTATCATATTAAAACAAATATTATTTCTAACATAAACAAGATCAAACGTGCATTTTTCCAACATCAAGAACAATCACTATGCCACCACCAGATACGTTTGCAATGTCAGTAACGTTATACATCTTGTGCAAGGAAATATGACAGAAAAACGCCATTAATATGTAGATGTGTAAGATGCTGTATCATTTCTAAAATACGCGAGTAACAAGCAATTATTCTATACATGATTTGTCAACACATTTAAGTTTTAGAAAATCAGTTACGTTAACACATCATCAAATACGTTATACGTAAAACTTAATCAATGCTTCCTTTCACATCAAACACATAGGCCCAATTTAAATAATCAACATACTATATAAAATGTTTGTATAGTTTTCATTCTTTATCTAGCGCTTATGTGATTGAATTTTTTACATGAGTGAAAAGTAAATGTGAAAAATTAACTTACAGTCTTTGTCGTCCAATATTCATCCATGATTCACTTCAACATGTCTCCAGTCCCGCCAAAAGGTTCCTTAAGAACCAGCGTGATTTTGCAGTCAGAACTAATTGGATGGTACCGAGATAATTAAGGTTGTATTATAAAGCATGAAGCATGTCTCATCAATTTACATAAAGATCTGAGAAAAATTAATCTGCTACAAGTAGACGACATTTGAAGCTCTCTTGGATAGTAATAAATTCACATACTTTTCCGACTTTTGGTTTTGTTCTGAAGTAGGCCATTGCAAGTTCTGAATAACACATCTATTCAACGATGAGTTAACGTATCTGACGCGATTTAAACGTAAAAAAGCTGTTAAAACACACATTTTCATGAGGTATACCAGGTATGTTGAGGTATAACTTGACTTAAGTAGTGCAGTTGACAATCAATAATATCGAACTCATTTTAAACAAGAAGACATAGTCATCAACATCCCCCGCTAGATTTGTTCTTATTTTAAATTAAGTCAGAACCTTCTCCTAAATACTCGAGTGTACTAAAAATATCATGACACCAAACTATCACAGACTACATGCACAAAATTTGATGATCCTATCTTAGACGGTTACTGAGAAAAATTGGCTCCTTTGAAGACATCTCGAACAGAGTCCCAAAAAAACGAAACAAGGGCAATAACTCCGGAAAAATATTTGCGCGGTTGTAAGTGCAGAGAAAATTATAATTGTGCGCTTCTTATACAAGAAATTGTGCTATCTCATCTTAAGTGGTTTCCGACAAAAGCTGTCTCCTTTGAAGACACCTCGAAAAAAACGAAACAAGGGCAATAACTCCGGAAAAAATATTATCGCGATTCTGATTTTCGAACTCCATTAAGGTATTGATACCCTGAAGGCACACATCAAATTTGATGATCATATCTGTAACAGTTTCTGAGAAAAATTGGCTCCTTTGAAGACACCTCGAACAGAGTCCCAAAAAAACGTAACAAGGGCAATAACTCCGGAAAAAATATTTGCGCGGTTCTGATTTTCGAACTCCATCAAGGTATTGATACCCTGAAGGCACACACAAAATTTGATAATCCTACCTTTAACGGTTTCTGAGAAAAATTGGCTCCTTTAACTCGGACGGACGGACGCACGGACGGAGCTCAAACCTATATCCCCCTTCCACTTCGTGGCGGGAGATAATAATTGTGAAAACAGATTTTCCATCGTTTACAACATTTAAAAGTAGGTGTATGTTAATTTGAAAATGTTTAACGTATCTAGTGATAGTTTTAGGGACAAGTAATTTAAATATTTTATATCTTATTTATATACGACAAATTTACACAATTGGAAATTACTTATGTACAAAACAATGCATTAAAATCTCATTTAAGCATTGACATTAATCTATGGTGAAATGTAAAGTTTTGAAAACAGTATAAGGGACAGATAATTTTTTTTAAACTTGGCATTATCTATAACCCTGGTCAATGCAAAAGTAATGATCAAATAACTCAAATTGTGTAATGAATTATTTAGCCTATAACCACAGACATAACAGTAACAAGAAATTGTATTTTGTTTGGTTGATACGTTTAGAGAAATGCTGTGTTTTGCCCAAAGATTTTTAATTTCGACAATTCATAGATGACAATTATATTTGTATTGCTAAAAACTTGATACCCGTCCATTATGTTATTGCCAACAACCATATAGGCCTATAGACTGCCACGGGTTAGTAGGCTAACTGTAAATCATGAACAAACTAGATCTTATATGAAATGAAAAAATGTATGCAAAAGGCTATAACTGTTTATGAGGTAGGCTAAAACCAACAAATACGCATTTGAACAGTCACCTTTGTATACACTTCGATCCGACCCCTCTGATGAAGCGTACATGTACGTTCTCCTCGCAGTGACACGGTGGCGATACACGGTCCAATCCAATCTTTGATAAAATATATCAGCTTATATGGAACCAAACTTACCTAAATTACTTTATTTCTTTAAAAAAACTCAAACTATTAAGCAGGGATTAACGATAATCCGGAATAATCCAAAATAAACTCTCATAGTCTTCCAGTCGTTTCCAACAGGGAAGTATATAATAACTTCTTTGAGAGGCATTTTAGAAGTTGGGATGAAAATAATGCTGAGGAATATATGGATGACAACTTCCTTGTTCATTGTATGCGACGTTTCGACACAGATTCTTGTGTCGTTCTCAAGCAGAGGAAGAGTAATGAGCTAGGGGCATATATATAAGTAAATAATACAATGCACAGTGACAACAACAAGGCATTTGGTTTCTGACCATTGTATTTGGTGATTGGGGTTGGCTGTGTCGAAACGTCGCATACAATGAACAAAGAAGTTGTCATCCATATCCGACCACATCAAAGCCAACCCCAATCACCAAATACAATGGTCAGAAACCAAATGCCTTGTTACCAATCAACCGGATTACCGACTCCGAAAATTAAGAGAAGCTTTGGAAATCAAAAAGATTCAGCCATCAATTAACCGCGATCAAGGTTACTTCATCCCGTCAGCCTATGATCTTCTCCTTAATTCACTCATGTACATCACTGGCCTCTATCAATTAATTAACTGTAATCACTCATGTACATCACTGGCCTCTATCAATTAAATGTAACGCACTGCATTGTACATTACTGGTTTCCTACCACTCATCCCTGTTTAATTACATTTAATCTCTTCATTAAGTTGTTGTCACTGTGCATTGTATCATTTACTTATATATATGCCCCTAGCTCATTACTCTTCCTCTGCTTGAGAACGACACAAGAATCTGTGTCGAAACGTCGCATACAATGAACAAAGAAGTTGTCATCCATATATTCCTCAGCATTAAGTATATAATACATGTCCCTGTTTCCAATAAGTGTATAACATCATACTTATCGTTTTAATTTGATTCATAAGTGCAAACAACAACAATATACATTGCCGGTAATCAACAATTCTTCAACAAAAAACTACTTCTACGAAACCACCGTCCAATCCTCCTACGAAATCATCGAAAAATCCTCCTACGAAATCCCATCCCACTCTCTGAATTACAGTTTTGCTGTTGATTTTGTAAAATTAAAACAATTCTCAAAATCTTAAAGCATCTGTTTTACGAATTCAGCGCACGTCATTATGTCTATGATCGTTGTTCAAATGCTTGAATGATTCAATTATTGGTATGTTTTTAATCGTGTTACAGAATTACCTAAATACTTATTTTAGTTTTTAGTGACATGCAGAATGAATGTAATCCAAAGTTATCTCCCTTTCCGCGGGAAATGCAATGGCGGACTCGAGACTGAAATCCTGATCCGTCGTGTGATTTTGTTGACATTCCTACATGATGGACACAGAGTATTTCTTCGAAGAAGAATATGCCGATGAACTTGATGCTCTTGCAGATTTTGACGGTAAACCGCTGTTGACAATATTAACTGATCGTTACTTTGGATTGTTTACATGTTGATTGTTGATCCTAACAAAGTGTCATCCATGATCTGTTGCCGAATAGGCCTACTCTCTGTCGCACAGCTTTGTAGATAGAGCCTCTCGACCTATTTTCATATATGATACAATCACATGAACTATAGAGAGTCATCTTTGTATCTGTATCTCATTTTAGTATATTTTAATTGTGTTATATTCACCATATAATGCACTTTTATGTAAAAAAAAAACCACAACAAAAATACCTAAACTCTTTTGAATATTTATTTCTCGCTGTACAATACTCAAATTCTGTTGCAGACTAGTGATAAAACCATGTAATAATAAATATTTCCAATGAAGGTATTTATTTCAGTTAGTAATTCATGCATAAAAATTATGCCAGCTGTAGATATCTTCATTCATCTTACACAACAATAATTTAGCACGAACGTAAAGTTTGATGTTAAAGTTTGTTTATATTGTACAGATGACCCAGTTGACTCCAACACACCCAAGTCAAAGAAGACGCTGCAGTTTACAACCCCGAAGCAGAAAGTGAAGAATGTGGACGACCTCCTGAGTCCTACTCCCCTCACCCCCCTGGACAGTCCTCTCGTCTCCAGGAATGGGCACAGCATCCGCTCTACGGAGAAACGTCCGCGAGATGACAGCTTCACAGAGAGTTGGGACAGTCAGGCAGATCTGGGTACGTCTGTCATATCAAATAATGTTACGTATATAATATGGTAGAAGTTTGCTGTCAAGATGTCCTTCTTAACAGATTTGTGAACAGTCAGGGATATTTGGGTAAACCAACAGATCATTTGGTGATCAAAATATTTATTAGCCTGTGTTTAAAGTTTTCTTTTAAGATTTCCTGCATCATTCCACCATTCTGTAGAATAAAATATACCTGTAAACAAAGCTGAAATAGCAACTAAGTTCTAATAGCATTTATCAATAACAGTGTTTGGTCTTTGGAATCATGAATGTTTTTTTCTAATCTGGAGATGATTGAAAATGATGAAAGATTTGCTAGCTGAGTATTCAGGCATATGTTTATTTTTTGTTATCATGGATGATGGTAAGGGATGCCATAATTGATAATGCCCCTATGATATCAAGTGATTTATTTGTAGCATAGTCTCTGAAACAATATTGATTCATTGATATCATGATATTATAACCAGTTAAGATAATGAAATTGTTCTTATTGTAGCAAAATATGTTTGTCGCTCAGTATACATGAGGGTCTGTCATTTTCATTTAAAAATATATCAAATGTTACATATCCAACGATGGCCTTGTCATCTCTAGAAATAATTTAGAAAAGAGTTAGATATTTTTGTTTGATTTATTTGAGCAGAAAAAAATGCATTGAAAGTTGTTTGTGTTCATGCCTCCATGAGATATTTGTGTTATTGTATACTGAAGGTAAGAAGTCAAAGCGAGCACGCACGGATGTTGAACCACGCAGCCCGTCACCGCCCCCTGACGACTTCCTGGTACCTGAGAATCATCTCGATCTCTCCGTACAGCTGAGTCCAAAAGAGTTGTCACGGCAACGAGCTGAAATGCATGGTTAGGGTCTTGCTATGATATCAAAACATTCTAAACGTTCTAAACTGGTCCTTCAGGAAAAAAAGAATAAGGAAAACATCATTGTTGTCAGTAATGAGTACTTTAGCAGGGATCAATCTAAAAATATGACCTCCTGAGTACAGGGACTCTCTAACACAATGTCTTGGAGTCTTGGCAGATTTGAATGAGTCCCTTGCATTCAAAGACTCACAACTTAAATTTATATGAGTTTTTCCAAAATATTTTGAGTATTTGAAGCAGGACTCAGGGGGTAAATTTATCACTGCTTTATAAATATTTATAAACTACTGTTAGTGACTACCCTTATATTCCTATGATCAGTGATTGGTATGAAGGGTCGGGAGACATATTGGATTTAGCTGAGTTCCCGTCGGCGTTGGCGTTGGCATTGGCGTTGGCGTTGGCGTCGGCGTCGGCGTTCCCATTTCGTTTCCAGAGCATATCTCTAAAACTATGTGACCAATCATCACCAAACTTGGTATACTGTCTCTCCATATCATGTAGATGTGCCTTTTAGAGTTTATAGATTTTTAAAAATTTAATGTTTTTTTTTTTCCATGGCAACAATTTGGACTTAGTCTTTTTCAAGGGTAGTGTTCGTTTCCGGAGCAGATCTCTAAAACTATGTGACCAATAATCACCAAACTTGGTATACTGTCTCTCAATATCATGTAGATGTGCCTTTTGGAGGTTATAGATTTTAAAAAAAATTTTTTTTTTTATTCCATGGCAACAATTTGGACTTTTTTTTCAAGGGTAGTGTTCGTTTCCGGAGTAGATCTCTAAAACTATGTGACCGATCATCACCAAACTTGGAATACTGTCTCTCCATATCATGTAGATGTGCCTTTTGGAGGTTATAGATTTTTAGCTCATCTGGCCTGTAAGGCCCGATGGGCTTATGGCATGGCATGGTGTCCGGCGTCCGTCCGTCCGTCCGTCCGTAAACTTTGTGGAATTTCGACTTCTTCTCCAGAAACATAAGGCCTAGAAAGCTGAAACTTGGTGTATAGACTCCTTGGCTAGTGAGGATTATAAATTGTAGCTTTAGTGGCCCTGTGACCCCTAATAAGGGCCACAGGGGCCACGCCCTAAAAACCTATTTTCATCTTCTTCTCCAGAAGCATAAGGCCTAGAAAGTTGAAACTTTGTGTACAGACTCCTTGGCTAGTGAGGATTATAAATTGTAGCTTTAGTGGCCCTGTGACCCCTAATAAGGGCCACAGGGGCCACACCCTAAAAACCTACTTTCATCTTCTTCTCCAGAACCATAAGGCCTAGAAAGCTGAAACTTTGTGTACAGACTCCTTGACTATTGAGGATTATGAATTGTAGCTTTGGTGACCCTGTTGCCCCTAATAAAGCAACAGGAACGTCCTTCAAATCTATTTTCATCTTCTTCTCCTGAAGTATAAGGCCTAGAAAACTGAAACTTGTCGCCTATATACTTAATTTTATGATTAATATTGGTGCCCCTGTGGCCTTCACAAAGGGGGAATCACATTGGCCACACTCTACAGCATAATTGATGATGTAGCCTGATGAGCTACAGAGCCAATGGCTCTATTTTTTAAAAGTTTTTTTTTTTTTATTCCCATGGCAACAATTTGGACATAGTCTTTTTCAAGGGTAGTGTTCGTTTCCGGAGTAGATCTCTAAAACTATGTGACCGATCATCACCAAACTTGGTATATTGTCTCTCCATATCATGTAGATGTGCCTTTTGGAGGTTTGAGATTTAAAACAAATTCTTTTGTTTATTTCCATGCAATATTGAATAATTTGTTTGCTACAATTGTGGAGTTGATAGGTTACTTATTCAAGTTGAATTATACAGAGAACATTAATGGTGCTTTATGATAGTATTGTTTAGAGGTTTGGAGCCTTTTAGAGTTTATAGATTTTTAAAAATTTAATGTTTTTTTTTTTCCATGGCAACAATTTGGACTTAGTCTTTTTCAAGGGTAGTGTTCGTTTCCGGAGCAGATCTCTAAAACTATGTGACCAATAATCACCAAACTTGGTATACTGTCTCTCAATATCATGTAGATGTGCCTTTTGGAGGTTATAGATTTTAAAAAAAAATTTTTTTTTTATTCCATGGCAACAATTTGGACTTTTTTTTCAAGGGTAGTGTTCGTTTCCGGAGTAGATCTCTAAAACTATGTGACCGATCATCACCAAACTTGGAATACTGTCTCTCCATATCATGTAGATGTGCCTTTTGGAGGTTATAGATTTTTAGCTCATCTGGCCTGTAAGGCCCGATGGGCTTATGGCATGGCATGGTGTCCGGCGTCCGTCCGTCCGTCCGTCCGTAAACTTTGTGGAATTTCGACTTCTTCTCCAGAAACATAAGGCCTAGAAAGCTGAAACTTGGTGTATAGACTCCTTGGCTAGTGAGGATTATAAATTGTAGCTTTAGTGGCCCTGTGACCCCTAATAAGGGCCACAGGGGCCACGCCCTAAAAACCTACTTTCATCTTCTTCTCCAGAAGCATAAGGCCTAGAAAGTTGAAACTTTGTGTACAGACTCCTTGGCTAGTGAGGATTATAAATTGTAGCTTTAGTGGCCCTGTGACCCCTAATAAGGGCCACAGGGGCCACACCCTAAAAACCTACTTTCATCTTCTTCTCCAGAACCATAAGGCCTAGAAAGCTGAAACTTTGTGTACAGACTCCTTGACTATTGAGGATTATGAATTGTAGCTTTGGTGACCCTGTTGCCCCTAATAAAGCAACAGGAACGTCCTTCAAATCTATTTTCATCTTCTTCTCCTGAAGTATAAGGCCTAGAAAACTGAAACTTGTCGCCTATATACTTAATTTTATGATTAATATTGGTGCCCCTGTGGCCTTCACAAAGGGGGAATCACATTGGCCACACTCTACAGCATAATTGATGATGTAGCCTGATGAGCTACAGAGCCAATGGCTCTATTTTTTAAAAGTTTTTTTTTTTTTATTCCCATGGCAACAATTTGGACATAGTCTTTTTCAAGGGTAGTGTTCGTTTCCGGAGTAGATCTCTAAAACTATGTGACCGATCATCACCAAACTTGGTATATTGTCTCTCCATATCATGTAGATGTGCCTTTTGGAGGTTTGAGATTTAAAACAAATTATTTTGTTTATTTCCATGCAATATTGAATAATTTGTTTGCTACAATTGTGGAGTTGATAGGTTACTTATTCAAGTTGAATTATACAGAGAACATTAATGGTGCTTTATGATAGTATTGTTTAGAGGTTTGGAGCATTTGAGGAAGGGGGAGACATCTGTTTTTACGGGTAAAAACACTTTCTAGTTTTTGAGCTGATATGATTTCAGGAAAACAAGTTTGAGTGACAGTTTGCAATAAAGAATTGACGATCCATCAAAGTTGCAAATACAATATCTTTATTGATAATTTTAATTTACAGAAATTTCTGTTTGTGCCACAAGCTTGTAAATGATTTCAAGTGAGTTAGTTAATTAATGCCTGTATAATGTAAGTTTGATAATGTTGATGCTGCAGACTATGAGCTGGAGAGACCGAGGGTCCTGTCTCGTATCCCGGTGGGAGATCGCTACATGTCCGTCACCAGCACAGAGGGACAACTAGCGTACATGAGACTGCGCTCTCTTTCCGATCTGGAGAAAGAGGTGGGTCAGGGTTGTGTCTTGTAGACCTGTTGTTAGTTCACTAGCGTACATGAGACTGCGCTCTCTCTCCGATCTGGAGAAGCAGGTGGGTCAGGGTGGTGTCTTATAGACCTGTTGTTAGTTCACTAGCGTACATGACACTGCGCTCTCTCTCCAATCTGGAGAAACAGGTGGGTCAGGGTGGTGTCTTGTAGACCTGTGGTTAGTTCACTAGCGTACATGAGACTGCGCTCTCTCTCCGATCTGGAGAAGCAGGTGAGTCAGGGTGCTGTATCGTAGACCTGTTGTTAGTTCACAGTGGACAGACAGTCAAACATGTCATTGTGTGCCTGTGTGACTTGATATAATAATGAGTGTACACAGGAATTACCTGCACATGTAAAAAGTAATAATGTGTTCTACTAAATATAGATTATCAACTTTATTAAGAATTGTCGGATGTGCAAAGTTTTCCTTTATCATGATTGAAAATAGCCACATGGTTCATGATAAGATGGTCACAGATCAGAAGGTCAGATGCTCAAAATCTCACTTTGAATGGAGCCTGTAACGCCTTTTTAAGCTTTTAAAAGCTCTGACTAGATAATCTTCCTTCTGTTCCAGTACCAGCAGGTAGGACAAGTGAAGGCGACCGATCTGCTGCCGGTGCCGGTGTCCGTGCTGCGGTATCAGGCGGAGGAAGAGGTAGAGTTTGATTAAACAACAAAATTACTATATATATATATACGGTAAGGCCTGGTTAATATGCCACTATTTGTCCCTGAGAACAGATCATATGAGTTGGACTGGTTGTCAACTTTGTACTGTTTGTGTGTTCCAGAGACGTCAGAGAATCATAGAGGAAGCAGAGAGAATCAGTCAGGAGATCAACAGGTGCGTATATACACTGTGGGTTACAGGGTCCTGGCACGTATATACACCATAGGTTACAGGGTCCTGGCACCTATATACACCTTAGGTTATAGGGTCCTGGCATGTTTATACACCATGGGTTACAAGGTCCTGGCACCTATATATACACCGTGGGTTACAGGGTCCTGGCCCATATATACACCGTGGGTTACAGGGTCCTGGCATGTATATACACCATGGGTTACAGGGTCCTGGCACATATATACACCGTGGGTTACAGGGTCCTGGCACATATATACACCGTGGGTTACAGGGTCCTGGCATGTATATACACCATGGGTTACAGGGTCCTGGCACATATATACACCGTGGGTTACAGGGTCCTGGCACGTATATACACCGTGGGTTACAGGGTCCTGGCATGTATATACACCGTGGGTTACAGGGTCCTGGCCCATATATACACCATGGGTTACAGGGTCCAGGCACGTATACACACCGTGGGTTACAGGTCCTGGCACGTATACACACCATGGGTTACAGGGTCCTGGCACCTATATACACTGTGGGTTACAGGGTCCTGGCACGTATACACACCATGGGTTACAGGGTCCTGGCACCTATATACACTGTGGGTTACAGGGTCCTGGCACGTATATACACCGTGGGTTACAGGGTCCTGGCATCTATATACACTGTGAGTTACAGGGTCCTGGCACGTATATACACCAAGGGTTACAGGGTCCTGGCACGTATACACACCATGGGTTACATGGTCCTGGCACGTATACACACCCTGGGTTACAGGGTCCTGGCACCTATATACACACCATGGGTTACAGGGTCCTGGCATCTATATACACCGTGGGTTACAGGGTCCTGGCACCTATATACACCGTGGGTTACAGGGTCCTGGCATCTATATACACCGTGGGTTACAGGGTCCTGGCACCTATATACACCGTGGGTTACAGGCTACTGGCACGTATACACACCCTGGGTTACAGGGTCCTGGCACCTTTATACACACCGTGGGTTACAGGCTACTGGCACGTATATACACCGTGGGTTACAGGCTACTGGCACGTATATACACCGTGGGTTACAGGGTCCTGGTACATATACACACCCTTGGTTACAGGGTCCTGGCACGTATACACACCATGGGTTACAGGGTCCTGGCACGTATACACACCATGGGTTACAGGGTCCTGGCACCTATATACACACCATGGGTTACAGGGTCCTGGCATGTATACACACCATGGGTTACAGGGTCCTGGCACGTATACACACCATGGGTTACAGGGTCCTGGCACGTATACACACCATGGGTTACAGGGTCCTGGCACCTATATACACACCATGGGTTACAGGGTCCTGGCATGTATACACACCATGGGTTACAGGGTCCTGGCACGTATACACACCATGGGTTACAGGGTCCTGGCACGTATACACACCATGGGTTACAGGGTCCTGGCACCTATATACACACCATGGGTTACAGGGTCCTGGCATGTATACACACCATGGGTTACAGGGTCCTGGCACGTATACACACCATGGGTTACAGGGTCCTGGCACGTATACACACCATGGGTTACAGGGTCCTGGCACGTATATACACCGTGGGTTACAGGGTCCAGGCACGTATATACACCGTGGGTTACAGGGTCCTGGCACGTATACACACCATGGGTTACAGGGTCCTGGCACGTATATACACCGTGGGTTACAGGGTCCTGGCATGTATACACACCTTGGGTTACAGGGTCCTGGCACCTATATACACCGTGGGTTACAGGGTCCTGGCACGTATACACACCCTTGGTTACAGGGTCCTGGCACGTATATACACCGTGGGTTACAGGCTACTGGCACGTATACACACCATGGGTTACAGGGTCCTGGCACGTATACACACCCTGGGTTACAGGGTCCTGGCACGTATACACACCATGGGTTACAGGGTCCTGGCACGTATACACACCATGGGTTACAGGGTCCTGGCACCTATATACACACCGTGGGTTACAGGCTACTGGCACGTATATACACCGTGGGTTACAGGCTACTGGCACGTATATACACCGTGGGTTACAGGGTCCTGGTACATATACACACCCTTGGTTACAGGGTCCTGGCACGTATACACACCATGGGTTACAGGGTCCTGGCACGTATACACACCATGGGTTACAGGGTCCTGGCACCTATATACACACCATGGGTTACAGGGTCCTGGCATGTATACACACCATGGGTTACAGGGTCCTGGCACGTATACACACCATGGGTTACAGGGTCCTGGCACGTATACACACCATGGGTTACAGGGTCCTGGCACGTATATACACCGTGGGTTACAGGGTCCAGGCACGTATATACACCGTGGGTTACAGGGTCCTGGCACGTATACACACCATGGGTTACAGGGTCCTGGCACGTATATACACCGTGGGTTACAGGGTCCTGGCATGTATACACACCATGGGTTACAGGGTACTGGCACGTATACACACCATGGGTTACAGGGTCCTGGCATGTATACACACCATGGGTTACAGGGTCCTGGCACGTATATACACCGTGGGTTACAGGCTACTGGCACGTATATACACCGTGGGTTACAGGGTCCTGGCACCTATATACACCGTGGGTTACAGGGTCCTGGCACGTATACACACCCTTGGTTACAGGGTCCTGGCACGTATATACACCGTGGGTTACAGGCTACTGGCACGTATACACACCATGGGTTACAGGGTCCTGGCACGTATATACACTGTGGGTTACAGGGTCCTGGCACGTATACACACCATGGGTTACAGGGTCCTGGTACATATACACACCATGGGTTACAGGGTCCTGGCACGTATACACACCCTTGTTTACAGGGTCCTGGCATGTATATACACCGAGGGTTACTGGGTCCTGGCATCTATATACACCATGGGTTACAGGGTCCTGGCGCGTATATACACGAGGGTTACAGGGTCCTGGCGCGTATATACACCGTGGGTTAATAATAATTCATTTATAGAGCGCCTAATATCCACCATTAAGATACTCAGTGGCGCTATGACAAGATGAAGGAGAGTAAAAGTTCACAGTGAGAGTGTAATAATTATGTAGCACTGAACTGGTGAGTTTTAAGAACACTTTTAAAAGTTTCAATGGCTGGGATGCTTCTGAGGTCTTTTGGGAGAGAATTCCACAACTTAGGACTGGCGAAGGAGAAAGCTCGATCGGTGAGTTGGTTGGGAGATCTGAGTGAGGTGAGGAGAGTGTCAGAGGAGGATCTGAGACTTCGCATGGGTACATACAGAGGGACGAGCTGCTTGAGGTACTCTGGAGAGTTAGTGTTGTAGAGGCAGTTATGACACAAGGAAAGAATTTTGAAGACAATTCGGGCCGATATTGGTAGCCAGTGTAGAGAATGCAGTATTGGGGTGATATGGTGAAATCGTGGAGTGTGAGTGATACATCTGGCAGCAGCGTTTTGGATTCTCTGTAGTTTTTGGAGGGATTTAGAAGGGAGGTTCACATATAAGGAGTTGCAGTAGTCCTGGCGCGTATATGCACCAAGGGTTACAGGGTCCTGGCGCGTATATACACCGTGGGTTACAGGGTCCTGGTGCGTATATTCAACAAGGGTTACAGGGTCCTGGCATTTATATACACACAGTCTTTAAAAAATTTACGTAATTATTTTATGATCACAATTACTATGGTTAATCGCAGGATGTTGTTTTTGTCCCCTGCCGCGACGAGGAACAAGGGACTATGAATTCAGCGGCGTCTGTCCGTACGTCCATACGTACGTCCGTACTCTTGTTATCTAATGAACTGTGGACCAAATGTCTTCAAATTTGGGGGATTACGCAGACACCTTTTTGGGTGACCTTGACGTTATTTTCAAGGTCACCATGGCACTTTGGCCGATTTTTAAACTCTTGTTAAGGCGTTATCTCATGAACCTTTTCACAAAAAGTGTTCATATTTGGGCACAACTTACGTTGGGGGATTATGCAGACACCAGTCACTTTGGGTGACCTTGACCTTAAGTTTCAAGGTCACCACTTCACTTTAAACACTTACACCTTACATCTAATGAAACTCTGCACCTAATGTCTTGAATAGTGATATGTGGTCATAGCATACATTGAGAGGTTACCCAGACACCACTCAGTTTTGGTGACCTTGACCTTAACTTCAAGTTCACCAAGGCACTTTGGCCACTTTTGACACTTGTGTTCAATCGATATCTCTAGAACTGCTGCACCAAATGTCTTCAAATTTGGTCACAGCTTACATCAGACACTAGTCAGTTTTGATGACCTTGACTTTATTTTCAAGATCACCACTCTTGTTAAAGCCATATCTCTTGAACCATTGCACTCAATGTCAATGGGAATAATACATTTGCTTAATGTGACAATTATTTCGAAATATTTCAACAGCGGGGGACATTGCCACATTAGTTGCAAACACTTGTTAGTTCATAGTGTTATAAGGTGTTCCTAATTTACTTATACGAAATGTAGTAATTACATTTTTAGACTTTCTATGTTAAATATGACATTTCCCATCTCCAGAGACATGAGGGAGGAGTTTGCAGATGAGAACCAGGAGAACATTGAGCCAGGATCGGAAGAGGGGACGATGGCGGGGACGGAGCCGGGACAGAAGAACCTGTGGGTGGAGAAATACGCCCCGCGGAGGTATACCGAGCTGCTGAGTGAAGAGGTTGGTGCTGCTTCTGTATTCATGCACTTGGAACTATATCTGTATCAGTTTGCAGAACAGTTTGTAGAAATGAACCCTTAGTTTTCAGAAAACTACATTTATCTTTGTCTAAGTAAACTGTCTTTACTTGATGATTGAAAAATCATTATAATTTTGTTGAGGGCATTTTAAAATCTGCTGTTGAAATGATGTTAGATGACAAAACACGATGTTTACACCTTAAACAGAAGCAGCTAATAAAATAAAAATGTTTGGGTGTAATAAACACTATATTTCTCCTGGTGAGAAATACATGGACTTTCAGATAGAACATGACTTTCTTTTGCAATGTTAGGTCAGACTGCCTCCCTGTCAGCAGGTTTTAGTCGTTGTGTTTCATGTAATGACCTCACGATGAGAAATTATGTGCTCTTAATCCAAACACAGTTCCACTAAAATACACCAAATTTTGATACAATAAAACACTAAGTTAGACATGGTGAAGTGATCATCAAGAGTCTGGTCACAAAATGACTTCAACAAGAGCAATAAGGGGTGATGCTGTTCAGTGTAATAAATGCTATGTTTTTCTAGTGAGGTGTTCTTGCAAGACGGGGACTCTTAGACCTGACTTCTTTGTCATAAATGACTTCAACAAGAGTGTATGTATCCTGCAGGCCCTGAACCGGACGCTGCTGCACTGGTTGAAGCTGTGGGACCACGTGGTGTTCGGGAAGGAACTCCCGGCGAAGAAGGAGCGGAAGAAGACGGAGGTGAAGAAGAAGTGGAAGCAGCCCGAGGTTCAGGAGGAGCTCGACAAGTTCAACCGACCCACGCAGAAGGTGAGCATGTTGATATTTATTATCTTCCACAGCAGAAGGTGAGCATGTTGATGTTTACTATACTCTACAGCAGGAGGTGATGAAAACAATGATACTTACTAAAGACAGTCTGTCTTTTTCAGTCTCAAAAGAAGGTGATAACAATCATTAGTAAAGTGTATAATATGCTGTAGTTATATATGTCTGAGTAAAGTTTGAACAGAGGAACAGGTCTTTCTGCAGACATTTCCAGGAACATTTTCTTCATTTACCTCTCTAGGAGCAGGAGTTGATCAGTAGTAAATCCTACCTCTGTGAATCTACCTCCAGAAAAGGAGACTCAACTATCAATGTTTCTCTTGGGCAATGTGACATTGATTCTTTATTGTAGGTGGCGCTGCTCTGCGGACCTCCCGGCTTGGGGAAGACAACTCTGGCACACATTGTGGCGAGACATGCTGGATACAACGTGGTTGAAATGAATGCAAGGTATGTGGGTCTTTGTCAGGTTCTAGCTCTGATTTGACATTGAACAATTGTACTGAAATGCACACCTGTGGACTTGTTAACTGATAACCTGTTGCAGTGACGACCGAAGCGCAGACGTATTCCGGAACAAGCTAGAGGCAGCCACTCAGATGAAGGCAGTGCTGGGGGCGGACCCTCGACCAAACTGTCTCGTCATCGACGAAATAGACGGATCTCCTCAGGTACGTCCACATTTAGAGATTGACATATAACTTCATTAAATTGATATGAGATTCTAGCCCACTTTATTACATCTCTAGCGGGATGGTTGTGAATCACCTTTTTGTATGTATATCTTACGTCAAGCAACATAGCTCCTGACACAGAAATCCTATGACTTTCATCTCTTGTAAACTATATCTTGGAAGGAGAGGGGGGGGCAGGGGACTCTTTTTGATTGTCAATGATATAAGAGAAGAGTATTTGTCAAGCTCTGATTGAGATATGGTAAGTGCACTTCTTACTTAACAAGTCTCCTCAGTGTAAGCTCTGATTGAGATATGGTAAGTGCACTTCTTACTTAACAAGTCTCCTCAGTGTAAGCTCTGATTGAGATATGGTAAGTGCACTTCATACTTAACAAGTCTCCTCAGTTGACAAGTCTCTTCTTGCTCCAGGCAGCCATCAACATCCTCCTGAACCTGATCAAGCGGACGGACCAGAGCACGACGAGGAAGAAGAACGAGGGAGGGATCCTGTACAGACCCATCATCTGTATCTGCAATGATCAGTGAGGAGCTAGTGCTATTGTCCTAGTTTGTCTCTATTTCTCTCTCAGCTATAACCTTATACCATTGCATCGGTAAAATGTGGCATCAATAGGTTGTTTAATCTCTACCATGTTCAACTCTTCTTCCGTGGGATAAATGCTAAATGTTACTTGCTCAATCGCTGTTCACCTCATGCACTTGTAGTTGTGTAATATGACAGTAGTGAAAAAAGCTGCGAAGGAAAACATACAAGATTAATTCAAGTATTAATGATTAAAAAAATGGGGATAACCATCATCAACCCATGAAGTCAGCCGCCAAAGGAACAGGAGGGGTTGAATTTTGCAGTTACATGTTTCGGGAGTTAGACCCCTTTCAGTCTGAGGAACCGTATGATGAAGGGAGTCTAACCCTCGAAACATGTAACTGCAATTTTTTTTAATTACTACCAACTTTTGTTGGTCCTATCTCTGCATCCTTTAGTGGATCCTCATGCTGTCATCCCTACCAGAACTTTTTTTAGACAGGACATCTTCTAAAATGCCTCTCAAAGAAGTCATCAAGCGCCTCATAAAACAAGTATTAGTGATCCAATATAAACAATCTGTTTCCCTTGCAGGTATGTTCCCGCTCTGAGACAGTTGCGCCCTCTAGCCATGATCCTGGGCTTCCCTCCCACCGAGTCTACCCGGCTCGCTGGACGTCTGTACGAGGTATTGCACCTGAACTCAAAACTGAACCCAGGACAAATTATCCAGCTACCTTAATCATATAACCAGGGATAAAGGTTCAAGGTCAATAGATGAAAAATCGTAAATTTGTGCTTTTTTCGTGTCAAAAATTTCACTAGCCATAAATGTCAACTTATCTTAATACCTTGACTATGGACTTCATTTATTAATATGTTATCACTGTAAATGGTGACGTGAAGTCGATATGTAGCGGTGAAATCTTTCATTGTTTCAGATAGTTCGACGAGAGAATCTGAAGGCTGAAATGAATGCCCTGCTAGCACTGTGTGAGAAGTCTGAGAATGATATTCGCTCCTGTCTGAACACATTGCAGGTGAGGGGCGGGGCTCGCTTCTAGCTCTGTGCTTTGCTTCTAGCTGTGTACTGGCTTCTAGTCGTGTGCTGGCTTCTAGCCGTGTGCTGGCTTCTAGCTGTGTGCTCGCTTCTAGCTGTGTACTGCATTATCAACTGTTATCTTTTAGCCTCCCTTCTTACTATTTTAGGGTAAGAAAGATTAATAAATTGCCAACGGTTTGAATTAATGAAATGAAACTATTTTGCATCGCACTAGCTCTCCTTTATGAAAACCATTTACTGCATTCTTAACTTAACGTATTCACATGACACCTTATCCACTGTAAAAGAGGGCCCAAGCCTTAAAAGCAAATCACTTCTAATATTAGAGTTTGTTCCCCAGTTTGTGCGGCAACAGAATCGTGAGATCAACCTGAACGCTGTACAGATGATGACAGTAGGGCAGAAGGACTCGCACAAAAGTCTCTTCTCCCTCTGGTACGAGATCTTCACCATGCCCCGTGCCAAGAAGTGAGTACACATAGAGTTTAACAGCAAACTTGAAATGTAGGTTATCTCTTGCCCTCCAGTTTGGTGATGTTTCACTTAAAACAACATCACATTAGTCTTTCAAATGAGTCTCAAAAAAATACAATAATTAAGAGATCTTTTTGTAAATAAGATATGATTTGGAAAACAGTATTAACTGAATTATCTTAGATGCATGATGCTTGAACACTAAACAAATACCACTGTTCAACTGATGGTATGCTAAACATTTCACAAGTAAAACCATTGGAGATGGTATTGGGTTTTTGGAATCATTTAGGAAATTCAAATACACAGAGTTCAATGTTAAGATATGGTTAGTTTAAACCAATCCCAGGGGCCATCGGGGAAGTGATATGGTTTTGAGATGTTCTTCTCATATTTTGTCCCAATGGTGTGATCAACATCTCTTTATTCTTCAGGAACAAGTTTGTCAATATTCATGATCTTCAAGAAGGACGGAACACAAGCAAGCTGAGCAACAACACATCCCCTGCTGAAAGGTGGGTGTCTTAGTAGGGTGCTGGATACCTAGGCATAGCTTCTTTTGGCAATGACAAAATCACCAACTTTCAGCAAAAAGAGTCTGTATAACTCCATAAACATCAAACCATTCTGTTTTACTCCATAAACATCAAAGTATTCGGTTTTACTCCATAAACATCAAACCATTCTGTTTTACTCTGGTGCTTTCAGGTGATTATGTCATGAGTATATGTAAACAGCAAAGGAATGGGAGAGAGGGTTGTTGTATTGGTGGATAAAATAATGCATCAATTAGCATATCCGGTTCTGATTTTGCTATATGTCTGATGTTTACAAGAACAAGAACTTATGTGTGTGTGTGATGTATACAGGAACTTGAACTGCTTGTGCACATTCTCCTGTTGTCTTCACTGTAGGTTTCACTCCGTCCTGCGGGCGGCACAAGCTGCGGGGGAGTATGAGAAAGTGATGCAAGGAGTCTTTGAGAACTTCCTAGAAGCCAAATGCAAGGACCCCAGGTTGCATGCTGTGAGTAACATATCTGAACTTTAGAGTCATTAATCAGTAAGCTTATACAATATATTAAGTTGTTAAGTGCGAAGAAAGGAAACAGAAACCAGATGTTGTTGATTAATGTTGATATGATCTGGACCTGAACCTCTCATGACATGACTGAACACCTCACTCAGAGTTGCATGCTTCATTAGTAATCTTGAACTATTTATGTGGCTCGCATGGATATTTGCATAATAGTTGTCATCATGAAGCATGATTGAAAACCCTTTGAAGAGTCATGGAATTAGTGTTGCTTTCAAGTGTATGAAGGCTGTGATCTAGCCATGTTGATGTTGCCAGTTAACGAGCGGGTGTGAGTGGCTGTGCTTCGTGGACGACATCAACCAGTACATCGGTCACCGTCAGGACTACAGTCTCATGCCATACATCCCCTTCCTCTTCGTCAACTTCCACCTCCTCTACGCCTCCTACCAGCCCCCCAAGATCCGCTTCCCCCACTCCAACTACGAGGTTTGTCAGTAACCTTGTCTATTATAAATAAACCCTCTATCTGGCTACAGGGGCGATTACCTATTCATTAGCGATAAAGTTTATCACACTCCAGTGACATCAAGTCCAAGAGTCGTGACGTCATGAAACATGCGGCTGCGCACTTGTGATAATATAAACATTCTACCTCACTGGATGGGATCAATCTGGTATAAGTCAAGAGAAGACAGATATCCTCATTTCTAGTTAGTAGACATATTCCTAGCTATACAACTTTATTACCGTATTACAAGGTCAGTTGATGTTAATTTACATTATAAATGGTTGGTGGACACTTTAGCCTCACAGTACTTTTACTATCAAAGAAACATTTGCTTGGAAATGAACTGCAGTTATTATTCCCAAATGCCATAGAAATTTCAGTGATAAAGAATTTGGATCATATATTAATATGCAATTTCTAAATACTTTGTTGGGGATGTTACAGCATAGTATATATCCGCATGTCTGTTATCTGTTGCAGTATGTCACAAAGCTGTCCAAGTCCCAGAACCTCGTCACATGTATGTTTGCCGACATGTTGCCCGGAGTGAAGAAGTTCCTCAACTCGTCTGCCGCTGTCTTGGATCTGCTGCCCCCGCTTCTACAGATCATGCAGCCCACTCTTAGACCTGTAGGTTTAGGGTTAACCCAACCATTATCTCTTGTATAGATCATGCAGCCTACTCTTAGACCTGTAGGTTTAGGGTTAACCCAACCATTATCTCTTGTATAGATCATGCAGCCCACTCTCAGATCTGTAGGTTTAGGGTTAACCCAACCATTATCTCTTGTATAGATCATGCAGCCCACTCTTAGACCTGTAGGTTTAGGGTTAACCCAACCAATATCTCTTGTATAGATCATGCAGCCCACTCTTAGACCTGTAGGTTTAGGGTTAACCCAACCATTATCTCTTGTATAGATCATGCAGCCCACTCTTAGACCTGTAGGTTTAGGGTTAACCCAACCATTATCTCTTGTATAGATCATGCAGCCCACTCTTAGACCTGTAGGTTAACGGTTAACCCAACAATTATCTCTTGTATAGATCATGCAGCCTACTCTTAGACCTGTAGGTTTAGGGTTAACCCAACCATTATCTCTTGTGTAGATCATGCAGCCTACTCTTAGACCTGTAGGTTTAGGGTTAACCCAGCCATTATCTCTTGTATAGACCATGCAGCCCACACTTAGACCTGTAGGTTTAGGGTTAACCCATCCATTATCTCTTGTGTAGATCATGCAGCCTACTCTTAGACCTGTAGGTTTAGGGTTAACCCAGCCATTATCTCTTGTATAGACCATGCAGCCCACTCTTAGACCTGTAGGTTTAGGGTTAACCCAACCATTATCTCTTGTATAGATCATGCAGCCCACTCTTTGACCTGTAGGTTGAGGGTTATCCCAACCATTATCTCTTGTAGAAATCATGCAGCCCACTCTTAGACCTGTAGGTTTAGGGTTAACCCAACCATTATCTCTTGTATAGTGCATGCAGCCTACTCTTAGACCTGTAGGTTTAGGGTTAACCCAACCATTATCTCTTGTGTAGATCATGCAGCCTACTTTTAGACCCGTAGGTTTGGGTTAACCCAACCATTATCTCTTGTATAGATCATGCAGCCTACTCTTAGACCTGTACGCTAAGGGTTATCCCAACCATTATCTCTTGTAGAGATCATGCAGCCCACTCTTTGACCTGTAGGTTTAGGGTTAACCCAACCATTATCTCTTGTTTAGATCATGCAGTCTTCTCTTAGACCTGTAGGTTTGGGGTTAACCCAACCATTATCTCTTGTAGAGATCATGAAGCCCACTCTTAGACCTGTAGGTTTAGGGTTAACCCATCCATAATCTCTTGTAGAGATCATGCAGCCCACTCTTTGACCTGTAGGTTTAGGGTTAACCCAACCATTATCTCTTGTATAGATCATGCAGCCTTCTCTTAGACTGCTAGGTTTAGGGTTAACCCAACCATTATCTCTTGTAGAGATCATGCAGCCCACTCTTTGATCTGTAGGTTTAGGGTTAACCCAACCATTATCTCTTGTAGAGATCATGCAGCCCACTCTTAGACCTGTAGGTTTAGGGTTAACCCAACCATTATCTCTTGTGTAGATCATGCAGCCTACTTTTAGACCCGTAGGTTTGGGTTAACCCAACCATTATCTCTTTTATAGATCATGCAGCCTACTCTTAGACCTGTAGGTTTAGGGTTATCCCAACCATTATCTCTTGTAGAGATCATGCAGCCCACTCTTTGACCTGTAGGTTTAGGGTTAACCCAACCATTATCTCTTGTATAGATCATGCAGTCTTCTCTTAGACCTGTAGGTTTGGGGTTAACCCAACCATTATCTCTTGTAGAGATCATGAAGCCCACTCTAAGACCTGTAGGTTTAGGGTTAACCCATCCATTATCTCTTGTAGAGATCATGCAGCCCACTCTTTGACCTGTAGGTTTAGGGTTAACCCAACCATTATCTCTTGTATAGATCATGCAGCCTTCTCTTAGACTGCTAGGTTTAGGGTTAACCCAACCATTATCTCTTGTAGAGATCATGCAGCCCACTCTTTGACCTGTAGGTTTAGGGTTAACCCAACCATTATCTCTTGTAGAGATCATGCAGCCCACTCTTTGACCTGTAGGTTTAGGGTTAACCCAACCATTATCTCTTGTAGAGATCATGCAGCCCACTCTTTGACCTGTAGGTTTAGGGTTAACCCAACCATTATCTCTTGTATAGATCATGCAGCCTTCTCTTAGACTGCTAGGTTTAGGGTTAACCCAACCATTATCTCTTGTAGAGATCATGCAGCCCACTCTTAGACCTGTAGGTTTAGGGTTAACCCAACCATTATCTCTTGTAGAGATCATGCAGCCCACTCTTTGACCTGTAGGTTTAGGGTTAACCCAACCATTATCTCTTGTAGAGATCATGCAGCCCACTCTTTGACCTGTAGGTTTAGGGTTAACCCAACCATTATCTCTTGTAGAGATCATGCAGCCCACTCTTTGACCTGTAGGTTTAGGGTTAACCCAACCATTATCTCTTGTATAGATCATGCAGCCCACTCTTTGACCTGTAGGTTGAGGGTTATCCCAACCATTATCTTTTGTAGAGATCATGCAGCCCACTCTTAGACCTGTAGGTTTAGGGTTAACCCAACCATTATCTCTTGTATAGTGCATGCAGCCCACTCTTAGACCTGTAGGTTTAGGGTTAACCCAACCATTATCTCTTGTATAGATCATGCAGCCTACTCTTAGACCTGTAGGTTTAGGGTTAACCCAACCATTATCTCTTGTGTAGATCATGCAGCCTACTTTTAGACCCGTAGGTATGGGTTAACCCAACCATTATCTCTTGTATAGATCATGCAGCCTACTCTTAGACCTGTAGGTTAAGGGTTATCCCAACCATTATCTCTTGTAGAGATCATGCAGCCCACTCTTTGACCTGTAGGTTTAGGGTTAACCCAACCATTATCTCTTGTATAGATCATGCAGTCTTCTCTTAGACCTGTAGGTTTGGGGTTAACCCAACCATTATCTCTTGTAGAGATCATGAAGCCTACTCTTAGACCTGTAGGTTTAGGGTTAACCCATCCATTATCTCTTGTAGAGATCATGCAGCCCACTCTTTGACCTGTAGGTTTAGGGTTAACCCAACCATTATCTCTTGTATAGATCATGCAGCCTTCTCTTAGACTGCTAGGTTTAGGGTTAACCCAACCATTATCTCTTGTAGAGATCATGCAGCCCACTCTTTGACCTGTAGGTTTAGGGTTAACCCAACCATTATCTCTTGTAGAGATCATGCAGCCCACTCTTAGACCTGTAGGTTTAGGGTTAACCCAACCATTATCTCTTGTGTAGATCATGCAGCCTACTTTTAGACCCGTAGGTTTGGGTTAACCCAACCATTATCTCTTGTATAGATCATGCAGCCTACTCTTAGACCTGTAGGTTAAGGGTTATCCCAACCATTATCTCTTGTAGAGATCATGCAGCCCACTCTTTGACCTGTAGGTTTAGGGTTAACCCAACCATTATCTCTTGTATAGATCATGCAGTCTTCTCTTAGACCTGTAGGTTTGGGGTTAACCCAACCATTATCTCTTGTAGAGATCATGAAGCCCACTCTAAGACCTGTAGGTTTAGGGTTAACCCATCCATTATCTCTTGTAGAGATCATGCAGCCCACTCTTTGACCTGTAGGTTTAGGGTTAACCCAACCATTATCTCTTGTATAGATCATGCAGCCTTCTCTTAGACTGCTAGGTTTAGGGTTAACCCAACCATTATCTCTTGTAGAGATCATGCAGCCCACTCTTTGACCTGTAGGTTTAGGGTTAACCCAACCATTATCTCTTGTAGAGATCATGCAGCCCACTCTTTGACCTGTAGGTTTAGGGTTAACCCAACCATTATCTCTTGTAGAGATCATGCAGCCCACTCTTTGACCTGTAGGTTTAGGGTTAACCCAACCATTATCTCTTGTAGAGATCATGCAGCCCACTCTTTGACCTGTAGGTTTAGGGTTAACCAAACCATTATCTCTTGTAGAGATCATGCAGCCCACTCTTTGACCTGTAGGTTTAGGGTTAACCCAACCATTATCTCTTGTATAGATCATGCAGCCTTCTCTTAGACTGCTAGGTTTAGGGTTAACCCAACCATTATCTCTTGTAGAGATCATGCAGCCCACTCTTTGACCTGTAGGTTTAGGGTTAACCCAGCCATTATCTCAAGTCTATTTGTCTACCCATCAGGTGAACACTTTGATCCTACAAGTCTATTTGTCTACCCGTCAGGTGAACACTTTGATCCTACAAGTCTATTTGTCTACCTGTCAGGTGAACACTTTGATCCTACAAGTCTATTTGTCTACCTGTCAGGTGAATACTTTGATCCTACAAGTCTATTTGTCTACCTGTCAGGTGAACACTTTGATCCTACAAGTCTATTTGTCTACTCGTCAGGTGAACACTTTGATCCTACAAGTCTATTTGTCTACCTGTCAGGTGAACACTTTGATCCTACAAGTGTATTTGTCTACTCGTCAGGTGAACACTTTGATCCTACAAGTCTATTTGTCTACTCGTCAGGTGAACACTTTGATCCTACAAGTCTATTTGTCTACCTGTCAGGTGAACACTTTGATCCTACAAGTCTATTTGTCTACTCATCAGGTGAACACTTTGATCCTACAAGTGTATTTGTCTACTCGTCAGGTGAACACTTTGATCCTACAAGTCTATTTGTCTACTCGTCAGGTGAACACTTTGATCCTACAAGTCTATTTGTCTACTCGTCAGGTGAACACTTTGATCCTACAAGTCTATTTGTCTACTCGTCAGGTGAACACTTTGATCCTACAAGTCTATTTGTCTACTCGTCAGGTGAACACTTTGATCCTACAAGTCTATTTGTCTACTCGTCAGGTGAACACTTTGATCCTACAAGTGTATATGTCTACCTGTCAGGTGAACACTTTGATCCTACAAGTGTATATGTCTACCCGTCAGGTGAACACTTTGATCTTACAAGTGTATATTTCTACTCGTCAGGTGAACACTTTTATCCTACAAGTGTATATGTCTACTCGTCAGATGAACACTTTGAACCTACAAGTGTTTTTGTCTACTCGTCCGGTGAACACTTTGATCCTACAAGTGTATTTGTCTATTCGTCAGGTGAACACTTTGATCCTACAAGTGTATTTGTCTACTCGTCAGGTGAACACTTTTATCCTACAAGTGTATATGTCTACTCGTCAGATGAACACTTTTATCCTACAAGTGTATATGTCTACTCATCAGGTGAACACTTTGATCCTACAAGTGTATATGTCTACCCGTCAGGTGAACACTCTGATCCTACAAGTGTATATGTCTACCCGTCAGGTGAACACTTTGATCTTACAAGTGTATATGTCTACTCGTCAGGTGAACACTTTTATCCTACAAGTGTATATGTCTACTCGTCAGATGAACACTTTGATCCTACAAGTGCATTCGTTTACCCGTCAGGTGAACACTTTTATCCTACAAGTGTATTTGTCTACTCGTCAGGTGAACACTTTGATCCCACAAGTCTATATGTCTACTTGTCAGGTGAATACTTTTATCGTACAAGTGTATTTGTCTATCCGTCAGGTGAACACTTTTATCCTACAAGTGCATTCGTCTACCCGTCAGGTGAACACTTTTATCCTACAAGTGTATTTGTCTACCTGTCAGGTGAACACTTTTATCCTACAAGTGTATTTGTCTACCCGTAAGGTGAACACTTTTATCCTACAAGTGTATTTGTCTATCCGTCAGGTGAACACTTTTATCCTATAAGTGTATTTGTCTACTCGTCAGGTGAACACTTTTATCCTACAAGTGTATTTGTCTACTCGTCAGGTGAATACTTTGATCCTACAAGTGTATTTGTCTACTCGTCGGGTGAATACTTTGATCCTACAAGTCTATTTGTCTACCTGTCAGGTGAATACTTTGATCCCACAAGTCTATTTGTCTACTCGTCAGGTGAATACTTTGATCCTACAAGTCTATTTGTCTACCTGTCAGGTGAATACTTTGATCCCACAAGTCTATTTGTCTACTCGTCAGGTGAATACTTTTATCCTACAAGTGTATTTGTCTACTCGTCAGGTGAACACTTTGATCCTACAAGTCTATTTGTCTACTCGTCAGGTGAACACTTTGATCCCACAAGTCTATTTGTCTACTCGTCAGGTGAACACTTTGATCCTACAAGTCTATTTGTCTACTCGTCAGGTGAACACTTTGATCCCACAAGTCTATTTGTCTACTTGTCAGGTGAATACTTTGATCCTACAAGTCTATTTGTCTACCTGTCAGGTAAATACTTTGATCCTACAAGTCTATTTGTCTACCTGTCAGGTGAATACTTTGATCCCACAAGTCTATTTGTCTACTTGTCAGGTGAACACTTTGATCCTACAAGTCTATTTGTCTACTCGTCAGGTGAACACTTTGATCCCACAAGTCTATTTGTCTACCTGTCAGGCGAACACTTTGATCCTACAAGTCTATTTGTCTACTCGTCAGGTGAACACTTTGATCCCACAAGTCTATTTGTCTACCTGTCAGGTGAACACTTTGATCCTACAAGTCTATTTGTCTACTCGTCAGGTGAACACTTTGATCCTACAAGTCTATTTGTCTACTCGTCAGGTGAACACTTTGATCCTACAAGTCTATTTGTCTACCTGTCAGGTGAACACTTTGATCCTACAAGTCTATTTGTCTACCTGTCAGGTGAACACTTTGATCCTACAAGTCTATTTGTCTACTCGTCAGGTGAACACTTTGATCCTACAAGTCTATTTGTCTACTCGTCAGGTGAACACTTTGATCCTACAAGTCTATTTGTCTACTCGTCAGGTGAACACTTTGATCCTACAAGTCTATTTGTCTACCTGTCAGGTGAACACTTTGATCCTACAAGTGTATTTGTCTACTCGTCAGGTGAACACTTTGATCCTACAAGTCTATTTGTCTACTCGTCAGGTGAACACTTTGATCCCACAAGTCTATTTGTCTACTCGTCAGGTGAACACTTTGATCCCACAAGTCTATTTGTCTACTCGTCAGGTGAATACTTTTATCCTACAAGTCTATTTGTCTACCCGTCAGGTGAATACTTTTATCCTACAAGTCTATTTGTCTACTCGTCAGGTGAACACTTTGATCCCACAAGTCTATTTGTCTACCTGTCAGGTGAACACTTTGATCCTACAAGTCTATTTGTCTACTCGTCAGGTGAACACTTTGATCCCACAAGTCTATTTGTCTACCTGTCAGGCGAACACTTTGATCCTACAAGTCTATTTGTCTACTCGTCAGGTGAACACTTTGATCCTACAAGTCTATTTGTCTACTCGTCAGGTGAACACTTTGATCCTACAAGTCTATTTGTCAACTCGTCAGGTGAACACTTTGATCCTACAAGTCTATTTGTCTACTCGTCAGGTGAACACTTTGATCCTACAAGTCTATTTGTCTACCTGTCAGTCGAACACTTTGATCCTACAAGTCTATTTGTCTACCTGTCAGGTGAACACTTTGATCCTACAAGTCTATTTGTCTACTCGTCAGGTGAACACTTTGATCCTACAAGTCTATTTGTCTACTCGTCAGGTGAACACTTTGATCCTACAAGTCTATTTGTCTACTCGTCAGGTGAACACTTTGATCCCACAAGTCTATTTGTCTACTCGTCAGGTGAACACTTTGATCCTACAAGTGTATTTGTCTACTCGTCAGGTGAACACTTTGATCCCACAAGTCTATTTGTCTACCCGTCAGGTGAATACTTTTATCCTACAAGTCTATTTGTCTACTCGTCAGGTGAACACTTTGATCCCACAAGTCTATTTGTCTACTCGTCAGGTGAATACTTTTATCCTACAAGTCTATTTGTCTACCCGTCAGGTGAATACTTTTATCCTACAAGTCTATTTGTCTACTCGTCAGGTGAACACTTTGATCCCACAAGTCTATTTGTCTACCCGTCAGGTGAATACTTTGATCCTACAAGTCTATTTGTCTACTCGTCAGGTGAACACTTTGATCCTATAAGTGTATTTGTCTACTCGTCAGGTGAACACTTTATCCTACAAGTCTATTTGTCTACTCGTCAGGTGAATACTTTGATCTTACAAGTGTATTTGTCTACTCGTCAGGTGAATACTTTGATCCTACAAGTCTATTTGTCTACCTGTCAGGTGAATACTTTGATCCCACAAGTCTATTTGTCTACTCGTCAGGTGAATACTTTGATCCTACAAGTCTATTTGTCTACCTGTCAGATGAATACTTTGATCCCACAAGTCTATTTGTCTACTCGTCAGGTAAATACTTTTATCCTACAAGTGTATTTGTCTACTCGTCAGGTGAACACTTTGATCCTACAAGTCTATTTGTCTACTCGTCAGGTGAACACTTTGATCCCACAAGTCTATTTGTCTACTCGTCAGGTGAACACTTTGATCCTACAAGTCTATTTGTCTACTCGTCAGGTGAACACTTTGATCCCACAAGTCTATTTGTCTACTTGTCAGGTGAATACTTTGATCCTACAAGTCTATTTGTCTACCTGTCAGGTGAATACTTTGATCCTACAAGTCTATTTGTCTACCTGTCAGGTGAATACTTTGATCCCACAAGTCTATTTGTCTACCTGTCAGGTGAACACTTTGATCCCACAAGTCTATTTGTCTACCTGTCAGGCGAACACTTTGATCCTACAAGTCTATTTGTCTACTCGTCAGGTGAACACTTTGATCCCACAAGTCTATTTGTCTACCTGTCAGGTGAACACTTTGATCCTACAAGTCTATTTGTCTACTCGTCAGGTGAACACTTTGATCCTACAAGTCTATTTGTCTACTCGTCAGGTGAACACTTTGATCCCACAAGTCTATTTGTCTACTCGTCAGGTGAACACTTTGATCCTACAAGTGTATTTGTCTACTCGTCAGGTGAACACTTTGATCCCACAAGTCTATTTGTCTACCCGTCAGGTGAATACTTTTATCCTACAAGTCTATTTGTCTACTCGTCAGGTGAACACTTTGATCCCACAAGTCTATTTGTCTACTCGTCAGGTGAATACTTTTATCCTACAAGTCTATTTGTCTACCCGTCAGGTGAATACTTTTATCCTACAAGTCTATTTGTCTACTCGTCAGGTGAACACTTTGATCCCACAAGTCTATTTGTCTACCCGTCAGGTGAATACTTTGATCCTACAAGTCTATTTGTCTACTCGTCAGGTGAACACTTTGATCCTTCAAGTCTATTTGTCTACTCGTCAGGTGAACACTTTGATCCTACAAGTCTATTTGTCTACCTGTCAGGTGAACACTTTGATCCTACAAGTCTATTTGTCTACTCGTCAGGTGAACACTTTGATCCTACAAGTCTATTTGTCTACTCGTCAGGTGAACACTTTGATCCCACAAGTCTATTTGTCTACTCGTCAGGTGAACACTTTGATCCCACAAGTGTATTTGTCTACTCGTCAGGTGAACACTTTGATCCCACAAGTCTATTTGTCTACCCGTCAGGTGAATACTTTTATCCTACAAGTCTATTTGTCTACTCGTCAGGTGAATACTTTTATCCTACAAGTGTATTTGTCTACTCGTCAGGTGAACACTTTGATCCTACAAGTCTATTTGTCTACTCGTCAGGTGAACACTTTGATCCCACAAGTCTATTTGTCTACTCGTCAGGTGAACACTTTGATCCTACAAGTCTATTTGTCTACTCGTCAGGTGAACACTTTGATCCCACAAGTCTATTTGTCTACCTGTCAGGTGAATACTTTGATCCTACAAGTCTATTTGTCTACCTGTCAGGTGAATACTTTGATCCTACAAGTCTATTTGTCTACCTGTCAGGTGAATACTTTGATCCCACAAGTCTATTTGTCTACCTGTCAGGTGAACACTTTGATCCTACAAGTCTATTTGTCTACTCGTCAGGTGAACACTTTGATCCCACAAGTCTATTTGTCTACCTGTCAGGCGAACACTTTGATCCTACAAGTCTATTTGTCTACTCGTCAGGTGAACACTTTGATCCCACAAGTCTATTTGTCTACCTGTCAGGTGAACACTTTGATCCTACAAGTCTATTTGTCTACTCGTCAGGTGAACACTTTGATCCTACAAGTCTATTTGTTTACTCGTCAGGTGAACACTTTGATCCTACAAGTCTATTTGTCTACCTGTCAGGTGAACACTTTGATCCTACAAGTCTATTTGTCTTACTGTCAGGTGAACACTTTGATCCTACAAGTCTATTTGTCTACCTGTCAGGTGAACACTTTGATCCTACAAGTCTATTTGTCTACTCGTCAGGTGAACACTTTGATCCTACAAGTCTATTTGTCTACTCGTCAGGTGAACACTTTGATCCTACAAGTCTATTTGTCTACTCGTCAGGTGAACACTTTGATCCCACAAGTCTATTTGTCTACTCGTCAGGTGAACACTTTGATCCTTCAAGTGTATTTGTCTACTCGTCAGGTGAACACTTTGATCCCACAAGTCTATTTGTCTACCCGTCAGGTGAATACTTTTATCCTACAAGTCTATTTGTCTACTCGTCAGGTGAACACTTTGATCCTACAAGTCTATTTGTCTACTCGTCAGGTGAACACTTTGATCCCACAAGTCTATTTGTCTACTCGTCAGGTGAACACTTTGATCCTACAAGTGTATTTGTCTACTCGTCAGGTGAACACTTTGATCCCACAAGTCTATTTGTCTACCCGTCAGGTGAATACTTTTATCCTACAAGTCTATTTGTCTACTCGTCAGGTGAACACTTTGATCCCACAAGTCTATTTGTCTACTCGTCAGGTGAATACTTTTATCCTACAAGTCTATTTGTCTACCCGTCAGGTGAATACTTTTATCCTACAAGTCTATTTGTCTACTCGTCAGGTGAACACTTTGATCCCACAAGTCTATTTGTCTACCCGTCAGGTGAATACTTTGATCCTACAAGTCTATTTGTCTACTCGTCAGGTGAACACTTTGATCCTTCAAGTCTATTTGTCTACTCGTCAGGTGAACACTTTGATCCTACAAGTCTATTTGTCTACCTGTCAGGTGAACACTTTGATCCTACAAGTCTATTTGTCTACTCGTCAGGTGAACACTTTGATCCTACAAGTCTATTTGTCTACCCGTCAGGTGAACACTTTGATCCCACAAGTCTATTTGTCTACTCGTCAGGTGAACACTTTGATCCCACAAGTGTATTTGTCTACTCGTCAGGTGAACACTTTGATCCCACAAGTCTATT
Source organism: Steromphala cineraria (assembly GCA_916613615.1). Lineage (NCBI taxonomy): Eukaryota > Metazoa > Mollusca > Gastropoda > Trochida > Trochidae > Steromphala > Steromphala cineraria. The sequence continues at coordinate 89,967,347 of OU744721.1, forward strand.
TGTCTACCCGTCAGGTGAATACTTTTATCCTACAAGTCTATTTGTCTACTCGTCAGGTGAATACTTTTATCCTACAAGTGTATTTGTCTACTCGTCAGGTGAACACTTTGATCCTACAAGTCTATTTGTCTACTCGTCAGGTGAACACTTTGATCCCACAAGTCTATTTGTCTACTCGTCAGGTGAACACTTTGATCCTACAAGTCTATTTGTCTACTCGTCAGGTGAACACTTTGATCCCACAAGTCTATTTGTCTACTTGTCAGGTGAATACTTTGATCCTACAAGTCTATTTGTCTACCTGTCAGGTGAATACTTTGATCCTACAAGTCTATTTGTCTACCTGTCAGGTGAATACTTTGATCCCACAAGTCTATTTGTCTACCTGTCAGGTGAACACTTTGATCCTACAAGTCTATTTGTCTACTCGTCAGGTGAACACTTTGATCCCACAAGTCTATTTGTCTACCTGTCAGGCGAACACTTTGATCCTACAAGTCTATTTGTCTACTCGTCAGGTGAACACTTTGATCCCACAAGTCTATTTGTCTACCTGTCAGGTGAACACTTTGATCCTACAAGTCTATTTGTCTACTCGTCAGGTGAACACTTTGATCCTACAAGTCTATTTGTTTACTCGTCAGGTGAACACTTTGATCCTACAAGTCTATTTGTCTACCTGTCAGGTGAACACTTTGATCCTACAAGTCTATTTGTCTTACTGTCAGGTGAACACTTTGATCCTACAAGTCTATTTGTCTACCTGTCAGGTGAACACTTTGATCCTACAAGTCTATTTGTCTACTCGTCAGGTGAACACTTTGATCCTACAAGTCTATTTGTCTACTCGTCAGGTGAACACTTTGATCCTACAAGTCTATTTGTCTACTCGTCAGGTGAACACTTTGATCCCACAAGTCTATTTGTCTACTCGTCAGGTGAACACTTTGATCCTTCAAGTGTATTTGTCTACTCGTCAGGTGAACACTTTGATCCCACAAGTCTATTTGTCTACCCGTCAGGTGAATACTTTTATCCTACAAGTCTATTTGTCTACTCGTCAGGTGAACACTTTGATCCTACAAGTCTATTTGTCTACTCGTCAGGTGAACACTTTGATCCTACAAGTCTATTTGTCTACCTGTCAGGTGAACACTTTGATCCTACAAGTCTATTTGTCTACTCGTCAGGTGAACACTTTGATCCTACAAGTCTATTTGTCTACTCGTCAGGTGAACACTTTGATCCTACAAGTCTATTTGTCTACCTGTCAGGTGAACACTTTGATCCTACAAGTCTATTTGTCTACTCGTCAGGTGAACACTTTGATCCCACAAGTCTATTTGTCTACCTGTCAGGTGAACACTTTGATCCTACAAGTCTATTTGTCTACTCGTCAGGTGAACACTTTGATCCCACAAGTCTATTTGTCTACCTGTCAGGCGAACACTTTGATCCTACAAGTCTATTTGTCTACTCGTCAGGTGAACACTTTGATCCCACAAGTCTATTTGTCTACCTGTCAGGTGAACACTTTGATCCTACAAGTCTATTTGTCTACCTGTCAGGTGAACACTTTGATCCTACAAGTCTATTTGTCTACTCGTCAGGTGAACACTTTGATCCCACAAGTCTATTTGTCTACCTGTCAGGTGAACACTTTGATCCTACAAGTCTATTTGTCTACTCGTCAGGTGAACACTTTGATCCTACAAGTGTATATGTCTACCTGTCAGGTGAACACTTTGATCCTACAAGTGTATTTGTCTACTCGTCAGGTGAACACTTTGATCCCACAAGTCTATTTGTCTACCCGTCAGGTGAATACTTTTATCCTACAAGTCTATTTGTCTACTCGTCAGGTGAACACTTTGATCCCACAAGTCTATTTGTCTACTCGTCAGGTGAATACTTTTATCCTACAAGTCTATTTGTCTACCCGTCAGGTGAATACTTTTATCCTACAAGTCTATTTGTCTACTCGTCAGGTGAACACTTTGATCCCACAAGTCTATTTGTCTACCCGTCAGGTGAATACTTTGATCCTACAAGTCTATTTGTCTACTCGTCAGGTGAACACTTTGATCCTATAAGTGTATTTGTCTACTCGTCAGGTGAACACTTTATCCTACAAGTCTATTTGTCTACTCGTCAGGTGAATACTTTGATCCTACAAGTGTATTTGTCTACTCGTCAGGTGAATACTTTGATCCTACAAGTCTATTTGTCTACCTGTCAGGTGAATACTTTGATCCCACAAGTCTATTTGTCTACTCGTCAGGTGAATACTTTGATCCCACAAGTCTATTTGTCTACTCGTCAGGTGAATACTTTTATCCTACAAGTGTATTTGTCTACTCGTTAGGTGAACACTTTGATCCTACAAGTCTATTTGTCTACTCGTCAGGTGAACACTTTGATCCCACAAGTCTATTTGTCTACTCGTCAGGTGAACACTTTGATCCTACAAGTCTATTTGTCTACTCGTCAGGTGAACACTTTGATCCCACAAGTCTATTTGTCTACTTGTCAGGTGAATACTTTGATCCTACAAGTCTATTTGTCTACCTGTCAGGTGAATACTTTGATCCTACAAGTCTATTTGTCTACCTGTCAGGTGAATACTTTGATCCCACAAGTCTATTTGTCTACCTGTCAGGTGAACACTTTGATCCTACAAGTCTATTTGTCTACTCGTCAGGTGAACACTTTGATCCCACAAGTCTATTTGTCTACCTGTCAGGTGAACACTTTGATCCTACAAGTCTATTTGTCTACTCGTCAGGTGAACACTTTGATCCCACAAGTCTATTTGTCTACCTGTCAGGCGAACACTTTGATCCTACAAGTCTATTTGTCTACTCGTCAGGTGAACACTTTGATCCCACAAGTCTATTTGTCTACCTGTCAGGTGAACACTTTGATCCTACAAGTCTATTTGTCTACCTGTCAGGTGAACACTTTGATCCTACAAGTCTATTTGTCTACTCGTCAGGTGAACACTTTGATCCCACAAGTCTATTTGTCTACCTGTCAGGTGAACACTTTGATCCTACAAGTCTATTTGTCTACTCGTCAGGTGAACACTTTGATCCTACAAGTGTATATGTCTACCTGTCAGGTGAACACTTTGATCCTACAAGTGTATTTGTCTACTCGTCAGGTGAACACTTTGATCCCACAAGTCTATTTGTCTACCCGTCAGGTGAATACTTTTATCCTACAAGTCTATTTGTCTACTCGTCAGGTGAACACTTTGATCCCACAAGTCTATTTGTCTACTCGTCAGGTGAATACTTTTATCCTACAAGTCTATTTGTCTACCCGTCAGGTGAATACTTTTATCCTACAAGTCTATTTGTCTACTCGTCAGGTGAACACTTTGATCCCACAAGTCTATTTGTCTACCCGTCAGGTGAATACTTTGATCCTACAAGTCTATTTGTCTACTCGTCAGGTGAACACTTTGATCCTATAAGTGTATTTGTCTACTCGTCAGGTGAACACTTTATCCTACAAGTCTATTTGTCTACTCGTCAGGTGAATACTTTGATCCTACAAGTGTATTTGTCTACTCGTCAGGTGAATACTTTGATCCTACAAGTCTATTTGTCTACCTGTCAGGTGAATACTTTGATCCCACAAGTCTATTTGTCTACTCGTCAGGTGAATACTTTGATCCCACAAGTCTATTTGTCTACTCGTCAGGTGAATACTTTTATCCTACAAGTGTATTTGTCTACTCGTTAGGTGAACACTTTGATCCTACAAGTCTATTTGTCTACTCGTCAGGTGAACACTTTGATCCCACAAGTCTATTTGTCTACTCGTCAGGTGAACACTTTGATCCTACAAGTCTATTTGTCTACTCGTCAGGTGAACACTTTGATCCCACAAGTCTATTTGTCTACTTGTCAGGTGAATACTTTGATCCTACAAGTCTATTTGTCTACCTGTCAGGTGAATACTTTGATCCTACAAGTCTATTTGTCTACCTGTCAGGTGAATACTTTGATCCCACAAGTCTATTTGTCTACCTGTCAGGTGAACACTTTGATCCTACAAGTCTATTTGTCTACTCGTCAGGTGAACACTTTGATCCCACAAGTCTATTTGTCTACCTGTCAGGTGAACACTTTGATCCTACAAGTCTATTTGTCTACTCGTCAGGTGAATACTTTGATCCCACAAGTCTATTTGTCTACTCGTCAGGTGAATACTTTTATCCTACAAGTGTATTTGTCTACTCGTTAGGTGAACACTTTGATCCTACAAGTCTATTTGTCTACTCGTCAGGTGAACACTTTGATCCCACAAGTCTATTTGTCTACTCGTCAGGTGAACACTTTGATCCTACAAGTCTATTTGTCTACTCGTCAGGTGAACACTTTGATCCCACAAGTCTATTTGTCTACTTGTCAGGTGAATACTTTGATCCTACAAGTCTATTTGTCTACCTGTCAGGTGAATACTTTGATCCTACAAGTCTATTTGTCTACCTGTCAGGTGAATACTTTGATCCCACAAGTCTATTTGTCTACCTGTCAGGTGAACACTTTGATCCTACAAGTCTATTTGTCTACTCGTCAGGTGAACACTTTGATCCCACAAGTCTATTTGTCTACCTGTCAGGCGAACACTTTGATCCTACAAGTCTATTTGTCTACTCGTCAGGTGAACACTTTGATCCTACAAGTCTATTTGTCTACCTGTCAGGTGAACACTTTGATCCTACAAGTCTATTTGTCTACCTGTCAGGTGAACACTTTGATCCTACAAGTCTATTTGTCTACTCGTCAGGTGAACACTTTGATCCTACAAGTCTATTTGTCTACTCGTCAGGTGAACACTTTGATCCTACAAGTCTATTTGTCTACTCGTCAGGTGAACACTTTGATCCCACAAGTCTATTTGTCTACTCGTCAGGTGAACACTTTGATCCCACAAGTCTATTTGTCTACTCGTCAGGTGAACACTTTGATCCTACAAGTCTATTTGTCTACTCGTCAGGTGAACACTTTGATCTCACAAGTCTATTTGTCTACTTGTCAGGTGAATACTTTGATCCTACAAGTCTATTTGTCTACCTGTCAGGTGAATACTTTGATCCTACAAGTCTATTTGTCTACCTGTCAGGTGAATACTTTGATCCCACAAGTCTATTTGTCTACCTGTCAGGTGAACACTTTGATCCTACAAGTCTATTTGTCTACTCTTCAGGTGAACACTTTGATCCCACAAGTCTATTTGTCTACCTGTCAGGCGAACACTTTGATCCTACAAGTCTATTTGTCTACTCGTCAGGTGAACACTTTGATCCCACAAGTCTATTTGTCTACCTGTCAGGTGAACACTTTGATCCTACAAGTCTATTTGTCTACTCGTCAGGTGAACACTTTGATCCTACAAGTCTATTTGTCTACTCGTCAGGTGAACACTTTGATCCTACAAGTCTATTTGTCTACCTGTCAGGTGAACACTTTGATCCTACAAGTCTATTTGTCTACCTGTCAGGTGAACACTTTGATCCTACAAGTCTATTTGTCTACTCGTCAGGTGAACACTTTGATCCTACAAGTCTATTTGTCTACTCGTCAGGTGAACACTTTGATCCTACAAGTCTATTTGTCTACTCGTCAGGTGAACACTTTGATCCCACAAGTCTATTTGTCTACTCGTCAGGTGAACACTTTGATCCTACAAGTGTATTTGTCTACTCGTCAGGTGAACACTTTGATCCCACAAGTCTATTTGTCTACCCGTCAGGTGAATACTTTTATCCTACAAGTCTATTTGTCTACTCGTCAGGTGAACACTTTGATCCCACAAGTCTATTTGTCTACTCGTCAGGTGAATACTTTTATCCTACAAGTCTATTTGTCTACCCGTCAGGTGAACACTTTGATCCTACAAGTCTATTTGTCTACTCGTCAGGTGAACACTTTGATCCCACAAGTCTATTTGTCTACCCGTCAGGTGAATACTTTTATCCTACAAGTCTATTTGTCTACTCGTCAGGTGAACACTTTGATCCCACAAGTCTATTTGTCTACTCGTCAGGTGAATACTTTTATCCTACAAGTCTATTTGTCTACCCGTCAGGTGAATACTTTTATCCTACAAGTCTATTTGTCTACTCGTCAGGTGAACACTTTGATCCCACAAGTCTATTTGTCTACCCGTCAGGTGAATACTTTGATCCTACAAGTCTATTTGTCTACTCGTCAGGTGAACACTTTGATCCTATAAGTGTATTTGTCTACTCGTCAGGTGAACACTTTATCCTACAAGTCTATTTGTCTACTCGTCAGGTGAATACTTTGATCCTACAAATGTATTTGTCTACTCGTCAGGTGAATACTTTGATCCTACAAGTCTATTTGTCTACCTGTCAGGTGAATACTTTGATCCCACAAGTCTATTTGTCTACTCGTCAGGTGAATACTTTGATCCCACAAGTCTATTTGTCTACTCGTCAGGTGAATACTTTTATCCTACAAGTGTATTTGTCTACTCGTTAGGTGAATACTTTTATCCTACAAGTGTATTTGTCTACTCGTTAGGTGAACACTTTGATCCTACAAGTCTATTTGTCTACTCGTCAGGTGAACACTTTGATCCCACAAGTCTATTTGTCTACTCGTCAGGTGAACACTTTGATCCTACAAGTCTATTTGTCTACTCGTCAGGTGAACACTTTGATCCCACAAGTCTATTTGTCTACCTGTCAGGTGAATACTTTGATCCTACAAGTCTATTTGTCTACCTGTCAGGTGAATACTTTGATCCCACAAGTGTATATGTCTACCTGTCAGGTGAACACTTTGATCCTACAAGTCTATTTGTCTACTCGTCAGGTGAACACTTTGATCCCACAAGTCTATTTGTCTACCTGTCAGGCGAACACTTTGATCCTACAAGTCTATTTGTCTACTCGTCAGGTGAACACTTTGATCCCACAAGTCTATTTGTCTACCTGTCAGGTGAACACTTTGATCCTACAAGTCTATTTGTCTACTCGTCAGGTGAACACTTTGATCCTACAAGTCTATTTGTCTACTCGTCAGGTGAACACTTTGATCCTACAAGTCTATTTGTCTACCTGTCAGGTGAACACTTTGATCCTACAAGTCTATTTGTCTACCTGTCAGGTGAACACTTTGATCCTACAAGTCTATTTGTCTACTCGTCAGGTGAACACTTTGATCCTACAAGTCTATTTGTCTACTCGTCAGGTGAACACTTTGATCCTACAAGTCTATTTGTCTACTCGTCAGGTGAACACTTTGATCCCACAAGTCTATTTGTCTACTCGTCAGGTGAACACTTTGATCCTACAAGTGTATTTGTCTACTCGTCAGGTGAACACTTTGATCCCACAAGTGTATTTGTCTACTCGTCAGGTGAACACTTTGATCCCACAAGTCTATTTGTCTACCCGTCAGGTGAATACTTTTATCCTACAAGTCTATTTGTCTACTCGTCAGGTGAACACTTTGATCCCACAAGTCTATTTGTCTACTCGTCAGGTGAATACTTTTATCCTACAAGTCTATTTGTCTACCCGTCAGGTGAACACTTTGATCCTACAAGTCTATTTGTCTACTCGTCAGGTGAACACTTTGATCCTACAAGTCTATTTGTCTACCTGTCAGGTGAACACTTTGATCCTACAAGTCTATTTGTCTACTCGTCAGGTGAACACTTTGATCCTACAAGTCTATTTGTCTACTCGTCAGGTGAACACTTTGATCCTACAAGTCTATTTGTCTACCTGTCAGGTGAACACTTTGATCCTACAAGTCTATTTGTCTACTCGTCAGGTGAACACTTTGATCCTACAAGTCTATTTGTCTACTCGTCAGGTGAACACTTTGATCCCACAAGTCTATTTGTCTACTCGTCAGGTGAACACTTTGATCCCACAAGTGTATTTGTCTACTCGTCAGGTGAACACTTTGATCCCACAAGTCTATTTGTCTACCCGTCAGGTGAATACTTTTATCCTACAAGTCTATTTGTCTACTCGTCAGGTGAATACTTTTATCCTACAAGTGTATTTGTCTACTCGTCAGGTGAACACTTTGATCCTACAAGTCTATTTGTCTACTCGTCAGGTGAACACTTTGATCCCACAAGTCTATTTGTCTACTCGTCAGGTGAACACTTTGATCCTACAAGTCTATTTGTCTACTCGTCAGGTGAACACTTTGATCCCACAAGTCTATTTGTCTACTTGTCAGGTGAATACTTTGATCCTTTAAGTCTATTTGTCTACCTGTCAGGTGAATACTTTGATCCTACAAGTCTATTTGTCTACCTGTCAGGTGAATACTTTGATCCCACAAGTCTATTTGTCTACCTGTCAGGTGAACACTTTGATCCTACAAGTCTATTTGTCTACTCGTCAGGTGAACACTTTGATCCCACAAGTCTATTTGTCTACCTGTCAGGCGAACACTTTGATCCTACAAGTCTATTTGTCTACTCGTCAGGTGAACACTTTGATCCCACAAGTCTATTTGTCTACCTGTCAGGTGAACACTTTGATCCTACAAGTCTATTTGTCTACTCGTCAGGTGAACACTTTGATCCTACAAGTCTATTTGTCTACTCGTCAGGTGAACACTTTGATCCTACAAGTCTATTTGTCTACCTGTCAGGTGAACACTTTGATCCTACAAGTCTATTTGTCTACCTGTCAGGTGAACACTTTGATCCTACAAGTCTATTTGTCTACTCGTCAGGTGAACACTTTGATCCTACAAGTCTATTTGTCTACTCGTCAGGTGAACACTTTGATCCTACAAGTCTATTTGTCTACTCGTCAGGTGAACACTTTGATCCCACAAGTCTATTTGTCTACTCGTCAGGTGAACACTTTGATCCTACAAGTGTATTTGTCTACTCGTCAGGTGAACACTTTGATCCCACAAGTCTATTTGTCTACCCGTCAGGTGAATACTTTTATCCTACAAGTCTATTTGTCTACTCGTCAGGTGAACACTTTGATCCCACAAGTCTATTTGTCTACTCGTCAGGTGAATACTTTTATCCTACAAGTCTATTTGTCTACCCGTCAGGTGAATACTTTTATCCTACAAGTCTATTTGTCTACTCGTCAGGTGAACACTTTGATCCCACAAGTCTATTTGTCTACCCGTCAGGTAAACACTTTGATCCCACAAGTCTATTTGTCTACCTGTCAGGTGAACACTTTGATCCTACAAGTCTATTTGTCTACTCGTCAGGTGAACACTTTGATCCCACAAGTCTATTTGTCTACTCGTCAGGTGAATACTTTGATCCCACAAGTCTATTTGTCTACTCGTCAGGTGAATACTTTTATCCTACAAGTGTATTTGTCTACTCGTTAGGTGAATACTTTTATCCTACAAGTGTATTTGTCTACTCGTTAGGTGAACACTTTGATCCTACAAGTCTATTTGTCTACTCGTCAGGTGAACACTTTGATCCCACAAGTCTATTTGTCTACTCGTCAGGTGAACACTTTGATCCTACAAGTCTATTTGTCTACTCGTCAGGTGAACACTTTGATCCCACAAGTCTATTTGTCTACCTGTCAGGTGAATACTTTGATCCTACAAGTCTATTTGTCTACTCGTCAGGTGAACACTTTGATCCTACAAGTCTATTTGTCTACTCGTCAGGTGAACACTTTGATCCTACAAGTCTATTTGTCTACCTGTCAGGTGAACACTTTGATCCTACAAGTCTATTTGTCTACCTGTCAGGTGAACACTTTGATCCTACAAGTCTATTTGTCTACTCGTCAGGTGAACACTTTGATCCTACAAGTCTATTTGTCTACTCGTCAGGTGAACACTTTGATCCCACAAGTCTATTTGTCTACTCGTCAGGTGAATACTTTTATCCTACAAGTCTATTTGTCTACCTGTCAGGTGAACACTTTGATCCTACAAGTCTATTTGTCTACCTGTCAGGTGAACACTTTGATCCCACAAGTGTATTTGTCTACTCGTCAGGTGAACACTTTGATCCCACAAGTCTATTTGTCTACCCGTCAGGTGAATACTTTTATCCTACAAGTCTATTTGTCTACTCGTCAGGTGAACACTTTGATCCCACAAGTCTATTTGTCTACTCGTCAGGTGAATACTTTTATCCTACAAGTCTATTTGTCTACCCGTCAGGTGAACACTTTGATCCTACAAGTCTATTTGTCTACTCGTCAGGTGAACACTTTGATCCTACAAGTCTATTTGTCTACCTGTCAGGTGAACACTTTGATCCTACAAGTCTATTTGTCTACTCGTCAGGTGAACACTTTGATCCTACAAGTCTATTTGTCTACTCGTCAGGTGAACACTTTGATCCTACAAGTCTATTTGTCTACCTGTCAGGTGAACACTTTGATCCTACAAGTCTATTTGTCTACTCGTCAGGTGAACACTTTGATCCTACAAGTCTATTTGTCTACTCGTCAGGTGAACACTTTGATCCCACAAGTCTATTTGTCTACTCGTCAGGTGAACACTTTGATCCCACAAGTGTATTTGTCTACTCGTCAGGTGAACACTTTGATCCCACAAGTCTATTTGTCTACCCGTCAGGTGAATACTTTTATCCTACAAGTCTATTTGTCTACTCGTCAGGTGAATACTTTTATCCTACAAGTGTATTTGTCTACTCGTCAGGTGAACACTTTGATCCTACAAGTCTATTTGTCTACTCGTCAGGTGAACACTTTGATCCCACAAGTCTATTTGTCTACTCGTCAGGTGAACACTTTGATCCTACAAGTCTATTTGTCTACTCGTCAGGTGAACACTTTGATCCCACAAGTCTATTTGTCTACTTGTCAGGTGAATACTTTGATCCTTTAAGTCTATTTGTCTACCTGTCAGGTGAATACTTTGATCCTACAAGTCTATTTGTCTACCTGTCAGGTGAATACTTTGATCCCACAAGTCTATTTGTCTACCTGTCAGGTGAACACTTTGATCCTACAAGTCTATTTGTCTACTCGTCAGGTGAACACTTTGATCCCACAAGTCTATTTGTCTACCTGTCAGGCGAACACTTTGATCCTACAAGTCTATTTGTCTACTCGTCAGGTGAACACTTTGATCCCACAAGTCTATTTGTCTACCTGTCAGGTGAACACTTTGATCCTACAAGTCTATTTGTCTACTCGTCAGGTGAACACTTTGATCCTACAAGTCTATTTGTCTACTCGTCAGGTGAACACTTTGATCCTACAAGTCTATTTGTCTACCTGTCAGGTGAACACTTTGATCCTACAAGTCTATTTGTCTACCTGTCAGGTGAACACTTTGATCCTACAAGTCTATTTGTCTACCTGTCAGGTGAACACTTTGATCCTACAAGTCTATTTGTCTACCTGTCAGGTGAACACTTTGATCCTACAAGTCTATTTGTCTACTCGTCAGGTGAACACTTTGATCCTACAAGTCTATTTGTCTACTCGTCAGGTGAACACTTTGATCCTACAAGTCTATTTGTCTACTCGTCAGGTGAACACTTTGATCCCACAAGTCTATTTGTCTACTCGTCAGGTGAACACTTTGATCCTACAAGTGTATTTGTCTACTCGTCAGGTGAACACTTTGATCCCACAAGTCTATTTGTCTACCCGTCAGGTGAATACTTTTATCCTACAAGTCTATTTGTCTACTCGTCAGGTGAACACTTTGATCCCACAAGTCTATTTGTCTACTCGTCAGGTGAACACTTTTATCCTACAAGTCTATTTGTCTACCCGTCAGGTGAATACTTTTATCCTACAAGTCTATTTGTCTACTCGTCAGGTGAACACTTTGATCCCACAAGTCTATTTGTCTACCCGTCAGGTAAACACTTTGATCCCACAAGTCTATTTGTCTACCTGTCAGGTGAACACTTTGATCCTACAAGTCTATTTGTCTACTCGTCAGGTGAACACTTTGATCCCACAAGTCTATTTGTCTACTCGTCAGGTGAACACTTTGATCCTACAAGTCTATTTGTCTACTCGTCAGGTGAACACTCTTATCCTACAAGTCTATTTGTCTACTCGTCAGGTGAACACTTTGATCCCACAAGTCTATTTGTCTACCTGTCAGGTGAACACTTTGATCCTACAAGTCTATTTGTCTACTCGTCAGGTGAATACTTTGATCCTACAAGTCTATTTGTCTACTCGTCAGGTGAACACTTTGATCCTACAAGTCTATTTGTCTACTCGTCAGGTGAACACTCTTATCCTACAAGTCTATTTGTCTACTCGTCAGGTGAACACTTTGATCCCACAAGTGTATATGTCTACCCGTCAGGTGAACACTTTGATCCCACAAGTGTATATGTCTACCCGTCAGGTGAACACTTTGATCCCACAAGTGTATATGTCTACCCGTCAGGTGAACACTTTGATCCTACAAGTGTATATGTCTACCCGTCAGGTGAACACTTTGATCCTACAAGTCTATTTGTCTACTCGTCAGGTGAACACTTTGATCCTACAAGTCTATTTGTCTACTCGTCAGGTGAACACTTTGATCCTACAAGTCTATTTGTCTACTCGTCAGGTGAACACTTTGATCCTACAAGTCTATTTGTCTACTCATCAGGTGAACACTTTGATCCTACAAGTGTATAAGTCTACCTTTTCAGGTGAACACTTTGATCCTACAAGTGTATATGTCTACCTGTCAGGTGAACACTTTGATCCTACAAGTGTATTTGTCTACTCGTCAGGTGAATACTTTGATCCCACAAGTCTATTTGTCTTCTCGTCAGATGAACACTTTTATCCTACAAGTGTATATGTCTACCTGTCAGGTGAATACTTTGATCCCACAAGTCTATTTGTCTATTCGTCAGGTGAACACTCAGCTGTACAGCCAGCGAGAGAAAGACGAGATGTCTAACCTGGTGCGGATCATGATCGCCTACAACATGACGTACCACCAGGAGAAGTCCCTGGAAGGACAGTACACTTATGCTCTAGACCCGTGAGTACACACGCACTTCAAACATCCAGGAGCTTAGGAACTCATGTTGCAAGTTCACATTGATTTCATATGAACATGATTACAATGTACTGATACTTAACTAAATGCAATGTAAGACATTTTACATACTACTTGATATATGTACCATTGTTATTCATAATTACATTAAAAGTATTTAAAGTATAAAAGAATACTGCTATTTTTACTGTTTCATGTTTGTTTATAATTCTGATTTTACTTTGAAGGAATATTGAAGAAATTGTGAAGTTTCCTGGATTGAAGCAACACCGTCAGCTAACATATGCAGCAAAACAGTTAATAGCAAGAGAGGTACTGTAGACTTCTACTATACTATACTTCTTCCATGGGATTTACAGATATTGTTTAGATTTGTCATCACCACTTTGATCCATGAGATTTACAGATATTATATAGACTTGTCATCACCGCTTTAATCCATGGGATTTACAGATATTGTCTCGGTAAACAATAACCATACAGTTCACCTTTTAGATAAGACATCTCATGCCATGTTATGATATCAACATTCTGAAAAACTCAGAAATGTAAAACTTAATCAACTTGTTATGATATATCGTATTAGAAGTCAAGTCAAAGTTTAAAGAATATTGATTTCTCAGATGATATGTTGGTGTCCCTTCATAACGTTGGCTGGTGTTTCTACAGCAACAACCCGACTTGTCTCTGGACTTGAAATATGTCAGGATTGCTGATTCAAGTTCAAATCTGAAATGCTCTAACAATTACATCCTGAGCCCTTTGATACTTTAGTTCTAGGTTCTACAATGAGAAACAAGGTAAATGTCTTTGAATAGTGTGCTGGTAGTAGCGTCTCTTTAAGAAGATGTAGATGTGTCATGCTGATATGTTGCAGATTGAGCTGGAGCGGATGAGACTGAGCGAGATGAAGCTGGCGGCCAAGGACAGGTAACTCTCCACTAACCTTAGCTCTGTAGTGGATCGTAGGCCAGAGTAGGAAATTGTGTCAAGGTCTCTAATTAAATACAAAGTACAGTAGAACACGGATATAGCGAACACGAAAGTGAATGTTCTGCTAAGATATAGGTGTTCTACGCTATTCATACTGAGCTCTGCATGAACCAATGGCTGCTTGGAAGGCCAAGTTCTAGAGTTGTTTTTGGTAGATTTGTCACATTCTATTCATCTTGCATGTGCCTGAACAGTCCAACCTATCACAAGTTGGCTTGTTGAGAAGTATAGTTGTATTGTCTAGTTGACCACAAGTTGTATTGTCTAGTTGACCACAAGTTGTATTGTCTAGTTGACCACAAGTTGTATTGTCTAGTTGACCACAAGTTGTATTGTCTAGTTGACCACAAGTTGTATTGTCTAGTTGACCACAAGTTGTATTGTCTAGGTCACCACAAGTTGTATTGTCTAGTTGACCACAAGTTGTATTGTCTAGTTGACCACAAGTTGTATTGTCTAGTTGACCACAAGTTGTATTGTCTAGTTCACCACAAGTTGTATAGTCTAGTTGACCACAAGTTGTATTGTCTAGTTGACCACAAGTTTGTATTGTCTAGTTGACCACAAGTTGTATTGTCTAGTCGACCACAAGTTGTATTGTCTAGTTCACCACAAGTTGTATTGTCTAGTTGACCACAAGTTTGTATTGTCTAGTTGACCACAAGTTGTATTGTCTAGTTGACCACAAGACACTTCGAGAGGAGGTAACAGACAGTAATTAGACAGAATGTTATCTCACTTTCATTGTAGCTGAGTTCAGTTGCAAGTTTGGGTGATCAATTAAGTTAAATATGAATTTGTTTTCAAGAAAGTATCAACTTGTATTTTGAAAATAGAAAGGTCTGAATGTGGTCTCAAGTTTAATGAACCGATGCATTTTGATGTTAGTAACAAGAGACATCTTTGATGTACTTTTATGAACTAGAAGCTAAGAACATGAGCTACTTTGAGAAATGCAAACTGTATACACTTTGTAACAAATAGATACAAACTAACAAAAAGAATAAACTGTCAACTTCGTAACAAATAGATACAAACTGTAACAAAAAGAATAAACTTTGGAAATGTTTTCAAATCATATAAACAGGATATATCATTTAGAAACTGACAAGATGAGACCAGTGATGAAAGTCAATTCTAGTTTCAGGTCAGATTCGAAGCTAGCGTCCATCAAGGATGACATTCCAGCAGTCCCCAACCACAGGAAGAAACTAGAAGCAAAACCCTTGGCAGAGGATAAGGTGAGGGCACACTCTTACAAGTCCAATGCCCCTATTTCACTACAAGAGGACTTGTCACGAATCATCACATATCATTGCAAACTTAAGTGAAATACTCTTGAAAGCAGCCTTAAAGGGGCAGTAGCACGTTTTTTGATAATTTTATATTTAAAAAATTGCACTTATAATTGTAAGTAAATGCCTTATGTATTATATTGACAGTGTCAACAATCACATTACACAAGCCAATCACACATAGTCAGAGGACAAAGTATGAGGATTTACATAAATTCCATTGGCGGCCATTTTTTTGTGAACACCTTTAATTCATTTTTGTAAGAAAAAGGAATCGCATGGCTAAACCTTACGTTATATATTTGAATTATTACTGCTCCATTTAGTTTAAATACATTGTCTTTCATTTGGAACCATGTATTTTCATTTTCCTGACATCACCTTATATTCCCCCTAAAAACGTGCTACTGCCCCTTTAAAGCTCACCTCACACTCCTTCGGGGTAACAATGTAGCGCTTTGAGCATGTCTTAGGAGGTGGAAAAGGCAGTATATTAGAATGCACATTATTATCTTACTATTAGAATGCACCCAAGTCTCCCTGTAGGTAAATATACAAAATACTTGTAGGTTTGTTAAGTTTATTAATGTTGAGAATGCAAGAGATGTAGTTTTTCTTGAATAGATATGAAGGTCTTGTGTAATCTTCTTCAGCCTATGAGGAACTTTTTTGGCAACTTCACGAGGACGAAGAGATCGTCCACGATATGTGTGAACGGCAAGGAGAAATCACCCGAACAGAAGAGTGAGTACAAAAACAATCAATCTCAACTTTTTTTTTGTTAACACTTGTCTTGGACTTTGTTGCCATCAGTTTTGTAGGAAACCATGCTGCAAGCACTTTCTCTATTTATCATAAGCCTTTGAAGCTAGCTAGTTCTATGTCAATGTCTGATGTGTTTACATTTGCTGCAACCTACCATGTCCAGATGCTGTGGGAAGTATTCTTGCTCCTACCTTGTGATGGGATTTTAACTAACCTCAATGTGGCTATGACCCATAAGATACCTGAGCTACTCTGGCGTTTACTTAACTTTAAAAATCTTACAATTCATTAACATTGCACGCTATCGGATGATTCATATCAATCAACCAAGGACTGTTCATTCATGATTGTAATGAAATGAAATGCAGATTCATCCTGGTCTATCAAGGCAATATGAAAGCGATAATGGTCTGCCTCTGCAGTTTAGACACTAATGGGATAAGTTGTAGAATGTGTTACTTTTCTCATGTAGATTAGGAATGTTTGGTGCAAATATATTTTGCGTTTTAAGGATAAGCAAAGAATCTTTGATTGTTGACGTGTCGTTGTTATGTTGTTGATGTGTTGTTGATGTGTTGTTGATGTGTTGTCCTACAGAGGAGAAGAAGGACGTGCTGGCCACGGACATCTGGTTCCACTTCAAGGAGGGATTCTCCAACGCTGTCAGACGCAACGTGCGCACCCAGGACTTCTTCTGATTGTGATCCAGTCCTTCGTTCTGACCACGCTTCAGTGTTCTATGTGATATGCAATAAATGCCTTACACAGTCGTAGACAAATCAATCTCAACGGAGAGAAAAAGCAATATGGTTGACGGTATTTGACAATTTAACGAAAATATGGAGAAAATATTTATATATCTCCTATTATGAAACACAATTCATTGGAAAATCTTTAGGATATTTATTGTTTTAAGGGATATTTAAACTTAATTTTTTAAAGAGATTTAACTTAATAGGAACTCTATAGTTGTAAAGGAAACAGCTAACATACTTAGAATTATGAAATATTGCTGAAGCAAGATAAGTGCTGGGTGAAAATCCTGGCCTCCGAGTCATGAAAAATAAAAGTTTGATTTTAACCTTGACATAATTCGTGGGTTCAGAACTAAAAATTACATAAAAGTGCATATTTCATAGTTTTGAGAAAAACGTGTTTAAAGGTTTCCTGTTTGCATGTAATACATTTTCCTGTTTGCATGTAATACATCTTCCTGTTCATTATCCGTCAAGTATGAAGCTATAGTGGTCATACTTCATTTTTTTAACAAATTCAATTTCCTATATGTTATCACATTTTAATTATTCTAATTAATGCAGTTGGTACTTTTGGAAAACATGGAAATCACTTTGTTTGCAATTGAAAGGTGCCAAGTGCCACTTGTGCCTTCCGAGTCCCTTGTGACATCATAAGTATCACATGTGTTGCTGTCAGACTTGTACTTTTCTGTAATTCCTGAAAAGAATACATAACAAAAAAATTAAAGACATCTCCGATGGAATTATTTGCAGGGGTTCCCTTTCCATTTTGTTCCTTAAAAAAACGATTATGAAATTGATATATATGTTTAACAGAGGCTAGCTATTTGAGTAAATACTGTATGCATACCTGCACGTTCAATGCCTTGGACACACACCATGTCACCATCCTCTGACCATTGATGTTCATAAAGCTCTGTTGCAGCCTATGAGATATGTATAGGATGTATTGATTCTAGGCCTAATGTATATATAAATTACATGGAACCTAAGTCAGTTTTAGAAAGAAGTCAACTTCATCAAAATAATTTCAATTTAAGATCAAATGTTGGTAAATTTATTTTTGGAATCAACGGCAGACAGATAATTACCATTTTATACTAGAATGAAAGGTAACATATATAATTCTTAAATAACATGAATCTTAAATGTGATCCTTTTTATCCCACCGGTATGTAATACCGTGGGATATAGTCATCGCCCTGTCCGTCCGTCCGTCCGTCCGTAATCATTTCGTTTCCGGAGCAGAACTCAAAAACCGGTCCACATATCTTTCTGAAACTTTACATGTGTATTGCCCACCTACTGAAGTGGTGCCTTTTGATATTTTCATATTTCTAAAAAATTTATTTTTTATTATTTCCATGGAAACGGCTCTTATGTGGACTCTGTTCATGAAAGGTTTCTGCTCTCCGGAGCAGAACTAAAAAACCGGTCCACATATCTTTCTGAAACTTTACATGTGTATTGCCCACCTACTGAAGTGGTGCCTTTTGATATTTTCACATTTCTGAAAATTTTATTTTTGTATTATTTCCATGGAAACAGCTCTTATATGGACTCTGTTCATGAAAGGTTTCGTTTCCGGAGCAGAACTAAAAAACCGGTCCACATATCTTCCTGAAACTTTACATGTGTATTGCCCACCTACTGAAGTGGTGCCTTTTGATATTTTCAAATTTCTGAAAATTTTATTTTTTATTATTTACATGGAAACGGCTCTTATTTGGACTCTGTTCATGAAAGGTTTCGTTTCATATATATAAAACCGGTCCACATATCTTTCTGAAACTTTACATGTGTATTGCCCACCTTCCTTAAGTGGTGCCTTTTGATATTTTCAAATTTCTGAAAATTTTATTTTTTATTATATCCATGGAAACGGCTCTTATTTGGACTCTGTTCATGAAAGGTTTTGTTTATATTAGCTTATACCATTATGAACCTTGCTTGAAAAATTTACAATTATTTTTCAAAGGTTTACATCTTACGATCATGTGGAACCGGTGGGATATGTCATCTTCTGATGACTCTTGTCATTGTTATTCACAAGTCACTTGTTAATAAGACAGAAAATTGTGGAAACTTAAGTTCAACCGTTGTAATTGTAGAACATTATATATCTTCTAAAATTCACAAGTTAGATAAAAACAATAGAGAAATTGTATGCATTTTAAACACTAATACTTACAGCTATTTCATCCATTTTATAGAAATAAACTCTCTCTCAAAACATTGTCTGCTTCACCATGTGAGAAAAAACTGTGTGGCAAATGGTCCTGGGTCACTCTGTTTGATGCAAACAGGATGCATAGCACAAACAGTGAATATCAACAGGTCCAGATATCTCCTGAAGATTGCTACATTATATAAACATACATTAAGAGGCAAACAGCAGAGAACCAAGTGGCACTCGGTACTTTTTAGGCTTACTTGTAACATGATCCCTCTTCTAATGTTCTGCTAAGAAGGACCAAGTGGCACTTGGTACCTTTTCCCTCAGAATGGTTTGTATGTTAAAAAGGTGCCATCTGACACTTGGTACCTTTCTCTCCGCAACATGTTGCACTTGGTACCTTTCTCTCCGCAACATGTTGCACTTGGTACCTTTTTGTACCAAACATTTCAGAGTTATGCACTTGGTACTTAATATTTATTAACTTATCTCATTAATCAAGTGAGATATTAGATTGAAACTTAGCTGAATTATAGAATGGATTATACAGATTTCATTTGTAAAAAAAGTCAAAAAAATGCCAAAAGTGCACTTGGTACCTTTTAGTTCTGAACCCACGATATGTTTCATACAGGTAAACTAAGTCAATTCAAATACAAGAACTAAAACGTTGTATATGTCATATACGTTGAAAAGTAGTACTGAGACATTTACAGCTTATAGGCTTTTGCCCAGTAAGTGTCACGTGTGCCCGACACGCAACTGAAAATAGTTACTCGCGCACTCATTACCCTGGTTAAGTTTTTTTGACAGCAAGCTGAAAAGTAACAGCCCAGACTGCCTTTAACCATGACATATGTTTCCCACAGGTAAACTAAGTCAATTCAAATACAAGAAACATGGTGCTTATCGTTTATTCATAAAGACTGAAATAATATAAGCACCTGTATGTGGAGCCCTTGTTGTAACTGAAATCCTCATGATTGTAATCCAAGGCTGAACCAAAAGCTTCAAGACACTGGTTCTGAGATTCTGACTGCTCTGCTTAGTGCTGGAGATCTCTGGATACAGTTGGAGCAGTGTTTGTTATAAGCTTCCAAAATGTTCTTTTCAATAAGGAGCATCGCATATGAATTATAATTCGGCATTATAAATCAGTACTGATTTTACTCAATATGTCTGAAATAATATATTTGGCATCAATGTGTTACAACACAGTTGTCAGTTTAAAGCGATGGTAAAGAAGGTTGGGCTAGCAAGTTGAGACGGTAAGGACCTGAAGGAGAGAGCTGCAGGGGGCAGTGTGTATATGTATCATTTGTACAGTCCCATCTCTTGTAAATTGTACATAAACACAAATTTATTATTGTTGCTCTTGTGTTTTTATTCATATGTTTAATCCATTGATTGATTGTCATTGAATTGAAGCAGTTTATGGTTTTAGACATAACGTGGCCTATTACCCTATACAGACTAGATGTCTGAAGGCCGGAAGTCATAATTCCTTTCAACAAAGTATATAAAACAAACATTCACTCTCTGGTGCTTACAGTTCAAGGCTCTGTGTGTCTAGATATATTAGTTTAAAACTTTGTTGTTCCTTAGCCAAAGTTTAGAAGTGTCCTTGATTTCAAGAAGCTCAATTGAAAATATATAGTATATATATAGAAAGTCTTAAAGGTTTAGGGATGGTGATGTTATTTCCATAGACTTATCTGTTAACTTAGTGAAGCAGAAGTTATTATCATGAAATTAGTTCTTGTTAGATCAATGTTAAACTTTGCAGGATGAGTTGAAATCATCAAAGCATGTAGAAAATCATTTCTATTCAATTATCAGATTAATATTTTGTTTATGATTTACATTTGTCAATCATTTCAACAGGTTTACAGATGATGATGCATGAACCTCATTCAGTATGTTGGGAAGTCAGTAAATGAAGTGTTCATAAAATCTCCGCCTCAAGCTCACCGTTTGACGTTGTTTCTTCTTGGGTTGATAAAGAATGGAGACTTCTTTTGGTCTTTGCTGAAGCGGCGTTAAACACGAACTCGGATATGACGAACTCCAAGGGACCACAGAATTTAGTTCGCTATATCCAGTGTACGCTATACGAATATAATTTAAATGATATTATATAGGGATGGGACTTGAAAATTTATTCGCTATATCCGTGTTCCACTGTATTTGAAATTGTTTAACCGTATCGACCCTCTGCCATCTGCCAAAAGTAACAAGAAAACCTTTTAAATTCAACACCACTCAAGTAAAGGGGAGGCAATAAGTAAGTGGAGATTGGTTCTCTTAAATTCTTAATTACAACAAGCATCATACAAGTAAAATGTGCAACCTATTTGTTATTGTTTATGTTTTAATACGATTTTGATGACAGATATGACTTTCTTTGAAACAATGCGATACGAGCAAAATGTTATCAAGTGCTTTTTCGAAGGTCTATTGAATTTAAAACAAATATATCTGAGCACAAAAAGTTAAATTATTATTTTCGTAGACAACCAGCGAAGACCATTCGTGAAATAACAACAAATACAACGATTAGGTAACTGATGTATTTACCGAACTCATCGAGTATGCATAAATAACATTCATTTTAAAATAACATTCATTTTAAGGATTAAAGTTTAGTTTCAATCGCCAGGGGATTTAACTTTAGCTGAAGTGTTTCAATCCCGACGAAACTCGGCTTCAGTCTTGCCATTGATCCTATTCTACCCTGGACATACGGTATATCATAAACAGACAACCTTTAGTTCGGGTTGCCGTAACGGTACAACCTCTAGTTTGTGATCTTATATAACGGATCTCTCTATTGAGTACATATATATCTGAACATGCTCACCTTAGGTTCGAATATCGATACAATTAAGTTGTTTTAGGGACGATTTTAGTAGTTGGAGATATGATGAAGACGGAATGTTATGGTTTAAACCGGTATCTACAGCGAAACGTAGCTAGTATCTATCATAAAGAAGTTGATCATCCATAAAACGTCTTGTCTTCTTCATATCAATACAACCTCCAGTTTGGCAATATGTATCGGTTCTCTCTCTATTTTTGGTTCAAAATCTGAACAATCTCCTATTTAGTTTCAAATAACCGAAGATATATTAGTATATGTTATATAAAACGGTTGACTCTATTTTGGGTTCCAAAAAAGTTAAATATTTTGTTTTGGTCGCTTAACTGTACAATTTCTGGTGGTGGTTTGTGGTGATCTATCGGTACAACAACTGAATTAGGCCGTATACTCTAATCTGCACTCATTCACGTCACGCGGTCCAGACGGGAGGTTCTAGCAAGATGTGGTCAGATCGAGAAGCTTCAGTTGAAAGATTACTTTGATTAATTTCAAGGTGACAGCCAGCATCTATGAATGATGAATGAGGATTAATCACAGGTGAATCACATATAATCCACAAGCGGCCTCTCCCTGGACCAGTCTAATGCTAATGGCCTACAAAGCGTGATAATAGCAAGAGCTACATTTATCGATGGCCAAATGTATTAGATTATGCCATATTTGTTGTAAATTATGCATAGCGCGGGTCTCTCTCTCCACGCCTCGCTGTCGAGCAGGGCCAGCATTAAGGCCTGACAGATTTATTTCACGGACATTGACGTCTTGCTTTTGACATTTTCATTACTTGTTGACGGGACTAACACAACTGGGGTGGCAAATTCGATTAAATCTTACATTTTACCATTTTGTAGAGCTTGATTCTGTGAAAATGTTCCTTCCTTATATGCCTTAATGATACAACAATCACCCCTGAGTTGATTAACAGAACAAGCAGATCTGTTGTAGTTACCTACACAACGAGAGACCTGAAAGCACGCCGGAGTATTGGAACAGGGGGACAGTGTGCCACAACTCGATATAAAACTTCTGGTCTACTTGAATCATGTAAAGCTTGTGTGCTCGGAGGGAATTATATTTCTTATTAAACCAGGCACGGCGTTAAATTTTATAGGGACTATGTTTGAATGTGTAGTTAATAATAACCCGGTATGGAACCGGGGTTATGGAAAATAATCTCGCGAGGGCGTAGTCCGAGCAGAGGTTATGTCCATAACCTGAGGTAATCGGGTTATTATTTGACTTACACTCCTGCAATGGTTTCAACTAGATTTGTCTATATACAATTAATTTATAAACGTTTTAGTGACATATTCCGCTAATTTAACATAAATTATGGTGATAAGAATAAACACTTAGACTTCTTATAATTCCCCCTGATTAAGATTTTAGAACAACTATTTTATTACAATGTTTCAACTAAATTTGTTATATACAATTAATTCATAAACGTTTCAGTGATATTTTGCGGGTTTAACATGTCTTAATAAAAATAAAAATTTAGACAACTAACAATACTATCTGATAAACTTGAATCCTGACATAAAACAAAAATGAACAATCAAAACTTGACACAACAAAATTTACATCAAGTGGCATGGATCCTCGGTAGCTCAACTTGCTTGATGACATAGAGGTCCCTGGTTCGATTCCCACTTTCGTTGTTCATAAATCTGAACTTTCTTGTTTGATTTTAAAACTCAAAACAATTGTCTGCGTTTGTTTACAATCTTATAACCGACCAAGGTGGTTATGAGATAGTCAACCTACGCAAATGGAGCTCACGGCTTATAACATTCAAGTACAGTAATAGCAATAACTCCCCAAGGTGTGTAAAGGTTAAACACCTATAGGACGGTAGTTACGAATTAAAACAAATTGAAAAAAAGAAGGGATATAATCGCCCAATCGGTGTAATGTCATTTAGCCTTTAACGGAAAGGAAAAACTACCCTGTCACACCAACACGTATAGCAAATATGATCAACATCCTGGGAGGTATGCATTCGTCCCTCAAAGAGTATATATAGATATTTTATCAAATTCAATATTGGTTTTGAAACATTTTCAAAGGAAAAAAATGATATCTAAACAAGCTTAAACTTTGAATACCGCTCCAAAATAAAAAGATAATTTTATAAAGTACACGTCATCCGTGGTGAATTTACAGAAGATGGTTTATACTATTCGAAAGAAGTTAAAGGTAAAACCTACAAATTATTGTGTGGCTACAGCGGGCTGCAAAAGAGAAGGTTTGCGCTCTTTGGCTGAAACCAAGTCTGCAACATTCCTCTAAGTGCAACAACCTGGTTCTTCATCTATTACAATATCATGAAGAGTCATAAATGAGTTTGACCCTTTACTTATTTTGAATAGCATATACAAACCTCAACAAAACATGGCAAATGCAACTTTAAAAAAAACCTCAAATCATTCAAACATTATACAGACTCAGACTCAGACTCAGACTCTTTATTTCGTAAATGATGACCTGTGAGGCCTATAGTACATTTGCATAAATACAGATTGATCATTGGTTTGTTACGAGAGCGCGAGATGTTCACATCGCATATTAAACATTTTTGATATATAAAGTGCTAAATTATTTATGATTGTAGGATTTTGACTGGACAGCAATTGAATAAACTTTTGGTTTGATGGATACTTGTGAAAATACATTGGTATATATTTATTTCGTATGGTAATGTATAATGGGCAAACTAATAGAGTATGGTATACATCTATCTATGAAATAATGATTAAAGTGCAAACGGGTTTAAAATTTTCGACCAAGACTGACCTTCGTTTTCTTTACTATAGCATACTTTAATAATTTAATAACTATACTTTTGATAGGGATGTTACCGTTAATTTAAAAAATGTACCATAATTTTGACATTGAATTCGAAGTGGTTGCCATATAAACGATTGACAGCTTATGCTTTAAAAGTATTTTATATTATGTAGAGGTAGATGCGGCCCGGGGATATTTGAGTTGTTTCCCGTTAGCCATGGTCGATGGGTATTTCAGAAATGACTTCGGGAATCTGTTATAGAAGAACAATAATATATTCTTAGTGTACGATATTTTATGAATCTGAAAAGATTCAAGCGTGATAACAAGATTTGTTTTGTAGAAAAAATCTTCATGACTTTAGTATTTTTGTTTAAGACTGAATACACTCTTCAACCGTGTAGGAAAAGAAAAGACTCGTTCTTAAAGGGACAGTAGCACGTTTTCAGGGGGATGTAAAGGTGATGTTAGGAAAATGAAAATAAATGGTTTCAAGTGAAAGACAATGTATTTAAACTTAATGAAGCAGTAATAAATGGATTTTAGGGGAATCTTCATACTTTGTCCTCTTACTATGGATAATTGGTTTGTGTTATGAGATTTTTGACACTATCAAAATGATACAATTAGCATTAACTTACAATAATCAGTGAAAATTTCAAAATATAAATTATCAAAAAACGTGCTACTGCCCCTTTAAGGGCCACCCCGTGATTTTCAACGTGTGTAGTTTTGCTATGAAAATTGCAATTATATGATAAATTCTTGTTTTCAATGGAATTCCTGTTTCCAGCCATATGTTTTCGTGGAAGCCAAATTAACACGTCAAAGTTTCAAGAATACTATTTATGGGAAGCCAAATTAACACGTCAAAGTTTCATGAATACTATTTATGGGAAGCCAAATCAACACGTCAAAGTTTCATGAATACTATTTATGGGAAGCCAAATTAACACGTCAAAGTTTCAAGAATACTATTTATGGGAAGCCAAATTAACACGTCAAAGTTTCAAGAATACTATTTATGGGAAGCCAAATCAACACGTCAAAGTTTCATGAATACTATTTATGGGAAGCCAAATCAACACGTCAAAGTTTCATGAATACTATTTATGTATTCTATCAAACATTTTCAAATCTTTGCTGTCATTCTGACTGCTATAGATAACCGTCATTATCCGGTTTTTAGCTCACCTTTACAAAGTAAATGTGAGCTTATGTCATGGCGCTTCGTCCGTCGTCCGTCTGTCTGTCCGTCCGTCCGTCTGTCCGTCCGTCCGTAAACTTTCACGAAAAAGACTACTCCTCCTAAACGAATTCAGATATCATTCTGAAATTGTAGTATGTTATACCCATGGTGATTCCTCACAGAAAGGTAGACGTTTCAGTTTTGAGAATCCAAGATGGCCGCCATGACAGCCATATTGAATTTTCAATTAGATTTCACGAAAAAGACTACTCCTCCTAAACGAATTTAGATATCATTCTGAAATTGTAGTATGTTATACCCATGGTGATTCCTCACAGAAAGGTAGACGTTTCAGTTTTGAGAATCCAAGATGGCCGCCATGACAGCCATATTGAATTTTCAATTAGATTTCACGAAAAAGACTACTCCATCTAAACGAATTTAGATATCATTCTGAAATTGTAGTATGTTATACCCATGGTGATTCCTCACAGAAAGGTAGACGTTTCAGTTTTGAGAATCCAATATGGCCGCCATGACAGCTATATTGAATTTTCAATTAGATTTCATGAAAAAGACTACTCCTCCTAAACGAATTTAGATATCATTCTGAAATTGTAGTATGTTATACCCATGGTGATTCCTCACAGAAAGGTAGACGTTTCAGTTTTGAGAATCCAAGATGGCCGCCATGACAGCCATATTGAATTTTCAATTAGATTTCACGAAAAAGACTACTCCTTCTAAACGAATACAGATATCATTCTGAAATTGTAGTATGTTATACCTATGGTAATTCCGCACAGAAAGGTAGACGTTTCAGTTTATAGAAACCAAGATGCCGCAATAGCAGCCATATTGACTTTTCAGCTGCAGATGTCAGATGACACATCATTATTATTAAATTTTAAGCTTTCATCAAGTGATCACTGGCACCATATAAATTCTCTAATTTGAACTTACTAATCATAATATTATCTTAAATATGGAATATTTAAGATTGTCGTGCAAGTTGTTCTATATTTTAAGTGTTTCTAAAAAAATTAAGATGAAAGACAAACATAATTGATTAATTTGTTTAAAATCTTTATGGCAACTAGCTGCAAAAACCAAATCACATTAAACATGTTAAATTTTAAACAATGGTATCTCCCTTATATTCCTTTAAATACCACACATAAGGGGTCAACCAGAGTTCAGATATTCCACTATGCCGTCTAATACACATCCCAAGGCAGGCTGCTAGCATCACAGTGTCAGCTGCTAGTCTGTTGCATAATCAACCTGACCCAATTGATATGGTAGAGCATTATGCTATATGGCCATGGCCCATGTGTATGCAATAAAAGTTATGGACTTGTATTTTCATGACAGTGATATGTTCTTTCTAAGAATAAAAACTTACACAGAACTTGTCTACAATAACCTTTGTGTTTAGCAATCTACATGATAAGTTGATGTGGAATAAATATGCAGATGAAAATCAAAAAGGGTTTTGTAAGAAAAGTAAGGAAATTTGATTAATCATATCTCTCTGTTGATTTGACAATGCAAATCTTTTTACCATTATAGTACTGTATGAGTGTTAAATAAATTGATACTTTAATGAAAGATATCTCATGGTCACTTGACATGTAAATATTATGTGAACAAAATAAACGTGTCTTATGCATTGCTGTGTTTATGACTTTCCTCTCAATCAGTCATTCATTTTCCTTGAAAAATCTGTACTCTTGGGATTCTCAGTATCCCATGCAGCATAACCATTAGTGAAATAATCTTGAAATCATATTAATGATTCACTACAAAACAAATATAAGTGGCCACCATCCTGTAAGTAATGAATGACATTTAAATGGATACACCTAAACCAATCAAGATATCATATTGAAATTAATACGGATGCCCACATAAAAGTAGCATTTTGAAGATTATAAAGTACAAGATGGTCACCAATTCAGCCATAGATATAGAAAAAGGTAATACAAAAACCTACTGCTTGTTAACTTATCATGATTATATCATTCGTGTATTAATGTTTGTTCAAGCTCTAGTCGTTTCCAAAAGAAGACTAGTATTTTAAAAGATAAAAAATCATGATGGCAGCCATAATCAATTATATAAAAGATGGTTACATGTATAATTAAACCATTTTACCACATCATTCATTTTAAGGTGAGCTTCTGTACCCTCGGTACTTTTATTGATCATTATCAAGATTTCATACCCACTATATATAATGTTACTATACAACGTTCTTTTCTCTCCTACAACAGTCGATTATTCTCAATCAACTTGCACTTTTATAGAGTTTGTCACATTATTCTCAATCAACTTGCACTTTTATAGAGTTTGTCACATTATTCTCAATCAACTTGCACTTTTATAGAGTTTGTCACATTTCACTTCGAACAACTCACGCATGTGCAGGAACATTTTAATATCTCTTCACATTACCATGATGTAAACAAGCTCCGTGTTTATATATCCAATTCGTGTGCCAATTTGTATCATGTTTTAAAGCTCTATATCTCTTATATGAACAGGTTTCGACTACATTTCAATTGATATAGTCATTTTTTCTTTGATGCATGCAGGAAGAATGGGCTGATTTCAAACATGTAATATCTAACCCGTGCGTCAACATGTCGTACTTAATTAAAGGGGCAGTAGCAAGTTTTTAGGGGGAATATTAGGTGATGTCAGGAAAATGAAAATTAATGGTTCCAATTGTAAGACAATGTATTTAAACTAAATCGAGCAGTAATAATTCAAATATATAACATAAAGTTTAGCCATGCGATTCCTTTTTGTTACACAAAATGAATTAAAGGTGTTGACACAAAATGGCCGCCAATGGATTTTATGTGAATATTCATACTTTGTCTTCTGACTGTGGATGATTTGCTTGTGTAATGAGATTTTTGACACTGTCAAAATAATACATTTAGCATTAACTTACAATTATCAGTGAAAATTTTGAAATATAAAATTATCAAAACGTGCTTCTGCCCATTTAAAGGTTGTTAATGAAACTGTAACAACGGCTTAATGAATGTACCAATGACGAAACCCATAATTTTAAATATGACAATTCTGAGACTTTAACTGATATCGAACAACGGAATGTCCATATTTGAAACATTTTTAAACAGGAAGCAATTTAAAATACTTTAACTGAAATCCTATCTTACACTTTCAACTTTAGATACGTTTAAAAATAAGGTTTGACTGATTGATGCTCGGCTGTTCAAATCATAATTCTTACTTTCGATCAGATCTATTACCATTATTATAACAATGATGATATAGGTAAAATGAAGGTTGTGCACACGTGATTGTACAATATCTCTTTCGTTGAAGGGGCATAAACTTCGCTGTATATTCAAACAACCGCTAAACCTATATGGCCACAAAACAGCTTAACTTACAAGAATTTAAGAAATTGTTCGGATAACAATATATGGAACTACACAAAAGCTGTATAAAATATAAAGCGCATCTGGTTCTGGGATGTCGCTACGTAATTGGTGTAGAATGGACATTCGTTTAGATTGGCTATCAAATAATGATGTGCAAGGAAAATTAGATAGTCCAAATACATCAAAGACCTTTTACTATTCATTGCTGAAGCCCAGGGAGTTAAGGGGAGATAATTCGTGTTTATCCTGTTACGATTGATCGCTTGTACAGGTCAAAGGTTAAGCATTGTCTGGAGAGAGATAATATTCAATAACGTTTTTCAGTTTTGAAGAGCCGGACGCGGCCTAGTGTTTATTTCAGCAGGATTTCACTTACATCTGATCGAACTGGCGTGTGACAATGGACTTTACTCGAGACTTGCTTCTATATCTTTACAATGCCAATGTACGTCAAGCTTTAAATCTTCTCTAAACTTTGTTCTTCAAAATTGAAAACTTAAAGCAATTATAAAAAACAACAGGTGCAAAGACAGAAACAAACTCATCTTCCATCCGGTAGTTCCGATGCCTTCTCCCAGAAGGCTAACCGACAACGTAGATTCGGATGAGGTCGACTTTTTACGGTTTTAACGCTTAGTACCGAACGTTTTCGTGATACTCTTCCTTTGAAAGAAACTGAAGATTGATAAGAAGCCATCATCATAGATATATTTTACTAGTGCTTCATCTACTGGTACGCCTATTTCTAAAGGAGTAGATCCATAAAGTAATATATTTGATATAAATGAAGTCGTATTCAGTGCTTTTGTTACCAAAGCATTAAACAAATAACTGGTGTGATGGAATTGAAATAATCTCTCCACTTGAAAGTATGTAGTCAAGCCAGGTGTAGAAACTCACACTAGGTCCGCGATAAAAGTATATAACTATCACATATAGTTCTTACAGTTCTTTCAAATCCGATGTGTAGGGTGTAAATTCATGCGTTTTGGTCCACTCATGAGGATTGAAGCAGTTCAGATGAAAAATCCTGCAGCTTGGTACAGCTTGCTTTCTTGTCCAGTAACCTGTTCTTTCTCAGAGATTATTGCAATAGCCTACTGTTTGGATTTTCACGTGATCTCACTCGATTGCAAAAACTGCAAAATACTGCTCCTAGAATTGTTGGTAGAACACCCAAATGGTCTCACATTACTCCCGTTCTTCAGAGTCTCCATTAGCTACCCATTGAAGATAAACCAACGGGAGCGTGCAGTGTCTCTATAGAAAACGGGCCTGGGCGTGATAAATTAACGATAAGCCCGCACTGAGGGCGGAGTGAGAACGTAGTGGAAACTTGGCGAACTCTTTGACAACGAGCTTTTCGAGTTCAAAACGAGTTATAACGAGTTTGTGCGTAGTAACGCCCATAATGGTCTATCTGATATAGATGTAAAGTGTCTAAGGACCGGATTAAACTTACTGAAACCGAACGTGCAACGAACTGTCCAGGGACGGGATACACACGAGCTGGACGTACTGAGCGTGGTAAATAAACATTATTGGCGTTGTAGTTTGACAATCATAAGTAATTCACACATTATCGATATATCCCGTTAGATGGCGTTTTATGCTTTTTTGCCTTTTTAGAAAGTAGTAAAATAACTACCTTGGTGTGACTCAGGCGTACGTTCATATAAGCATATAAGTCTTAACGCAGTTATGACATTTAACATCGTCTATAACTTGTTCCAAGCATGTTTCGATATGAGTGTGATATAGAGTGTTATAACCCAGGGTCCTAGCCTGCTCACGTTCACGGCACTGTACACAGCAGAAAATCGCGTTTTAAGCCGAACTGAGCAGAATCCGCTGTAAAAACACTGCCGACCGGTGAATGTGAGAACAAATTGAGTTATGATTCTTAATAATATTTCCCACAAGCTTACTCTTTCATGCATATCAAATTTTACCCGATTAATGGTCTAATCATCAATTATTCTTTCATTACTCAGTCATAAATGGCACATTATGATGGAAACGAGGTTGAAGTGTTTTGTTTCCATCCGAGTTATCGATGTTTGCCACTCATGCCTCGGAGCAAGAACTTAGTCCTGTGTACCTGCCTGCCTATACCTCGACAGGGGCACATGCTTAATGCATACAGGGTAACATGCATCTAAGAACTTGCTGAATGCATACAGGGTAACATGCATCTAAGAACCTCCTTAATGCACACAGGGTAACATGCATCTAAGAACTTGCTTAATGCATACAGGGTAACATGCATCTAAGAACTTGCTTAATGCATACAGGGTAACATGCATCTAAGAACTTGCTTAATGCATACAGGGTAACACGCATCTAAGAACTTGCTTAATGCATGCAGGGTAACATGCATCCAAGCACATACTTATTCCACAAAGGGTACAAATTGCATTCGAGCACATGCTTAGTCGACACGGGGTTACGTACATTCAAACATTTCTTTATGGACACATGGTAACATATATTCAAGCACTTGCATGGTGCACACGTGGCACATGCATTCATGTACTAGCTATAAACAGTCATTCAAGCACGTTCTTATTACAAACAAGATGACATCTTGCTTCATGCGCACGGGGTAACATTCATTCGGACACTTGCTTCAACTGCTTATGCCGAATACGAAGCAGGTTCTTATTACAAAAAAGGTAACATCTTTTCAAGATAAATTCATTCAGGCACGGGGTTACATGCATTCAGGCACTTGCTAATGCGCACGAGGTTACATGTATTCAGGCACTTGCTTATGCGCACGGGGTTACATGTATTCAGGCACTTACTTATACGCACAGGCTGAATACAAACAGATAACATGTTTTCAAGTACTTAGTTGATACAAACAAGCATCTTATGTTCAGGCACTTGCTTCATGAACACAGGGTTGCATGCATTCAGGTATTTAATGAAAACAACAGGGTAACATGCACATAGGTACTTGTTAATGCACACTGGGCAAAATTATTTGACGAAGGGTAACATCAGGTTACAGTGAGAGACAGACATCAGGTTACAGTGAGAGACTGACATCAGGTTACAGTGAGAGACAGACATCAGGTCACAGTGAGAGACAGACATCAGGTCACAGTGAGAGACAGACATCAGGTTACAGTGAGAGACTGACATCAGGTTACAGTGAGAGACATACATCAGGTCACAGTGAGAGACAGACATCAGGTTACAGTGAGAGACATACATCAGGATACAGTGAGAGACAGTCATCAGGTTACAGTGAGAGACCAACATCAGGTTACAGTGAGAGACAGGCATCAGGTAACAGCGAGAGACAGTCATCAGGTTACAGTGAGAGACAGACATCAGGTGACAGTGAGAGACAGACATCAGGTTACAGTGAGAGACAGACATCAGGTGACAGTGAGAGACAGTCATCAGGTTACAGTGAGAGACAGACATCAGGTGACAGTGAGAGACAGTCATCAGGTTACATCGAGAGACAGACATCGGGTTACAGTGAGAGACAGACATCGGGTTACAGTGAGAGACATACATCAGGATACAGTGAGAGACTGACATCAGGATACAGTGAGAGACAGACATCGGGTTACAGTGAGAGACAGACATCGGGTTACAGTGAGAGACATACATCAGGATACAGTGAGAGACTGACATCAGGATACAGTGAGAGACAGTCATCGGGTTACAGTGAGAGACAGACATCAGGTTACAGTGAGAGACTGACATCAGGATACAGTGAGAGACAGACATCAGGATACAGTGAGAGACAGACATCAGGTTACAGTGAGAGACAGTCATCAGGTTACAGTGAGAGACAGACATCAGGTTACAGTGAGAGACAGACACCAGGTTACAGTGAGAGACTGACATCAGGATACAGTGAGAGACAGACATCAGGTTACAGTGAGAGACAGACATCAGGTTACAGTGAGAGACAGACATCAGGTTACAGTGAGAGACAGACATCAGGTTACAGTGAGAGACAGACATCAGGATACAGTGAGAGACTGACATCAGGATACAGTGAGAGACAGACATCAGGTTACAGTGAGAGACAGTCATCAGGTTACAGTGAGAGACAGACATCAGGTTACAGTGAGAGACAGACATCAGGTTACAGTGAGAGACTGACATCAGGATACAGTGAGAGACAGACATCAGGATACAGTGAGAGACAGACATCAGGTTACAGTGAGAGACAGACATCAGGTGACAGTGAAAGACAGACATCAGGATACAGTGAGAGACAGCCATGGGGTTACAGTGAGAGACAGACATCAGGTTACAGTGAGAGACAGACATCAGGTTACAGTGAGAGACAGTCATCAGGTTACAGTGAGAGACAGACATCAGGTTACAGTGAGAGACAGACATCAGGTTACAGTGAGAGACTGACATCAGGATACAGTGAGAGACAGACATCAGGATACAGTGAGAGACAGACATCAGGTTACAGTGAGAGACAGACATCAGGATACAGTAAGAGACATCCATGGGGTTACAGTGAGAGACAGACATCAGGTTACAGTGAGAGACAGACATCAGGTTACAGTGAAAGACAGACATCAGGATACAGTAAGAGACAGCCATGGGGTTACAGTGAGAGACAGACATCAGGTTACAGTGAGAGACAGACATCAGGTTACAGTGAGAGACAGACATCAGGATACAGTAAGAGACAGTCATTGGGTTACAGTGAGAGACAGACATCAGGTTACAGTGAGAGACAGTCATCAGGTTACAGTGAGAGACAGACATCAGGATACAGTAAGAGACAGCCATGGGGTTACAGTGAGAGACAGACATCAGATCACAGTGAGAGACAGACATCAGTTTACAGTGAAAGACAGACATCAGGATACAGTGAGAGACAGTCATTGGGTTACAGTGAGAGACAGACATCAGGTCACAGTGAGAGACAGACATCAGGTTACAGTGAGAGACAGACATCAGGATACAGTGAGAGACTGACATCAGGTTACAGTGAGAGACAGAAATCAGGTTACAGTGAGAGACTGACATCAGGTTTCGGTGAGAGACAGACATCAGGTTTCAGTAAGAGACAAACATCAGGATACAGTGAGAGACAGACATTAGGTAACAGTGAGTGACCTTCAATGGGTAACAGTGAGAGACAGATATCAGGTTACAGTGAGAGACAGACATCAGGATACAGTAAGAGACAGCCATGGGGTTACAGTGAGAGACAGACATCAGATCACAGTGAGAGACAGACATCAGGTTTCAGTGAGAGACAGACATCAGGTTACAGTATGAAACAGTCATCAGGTTACAGTTACAGAGACAGTGACAAATTGATATCCGGCTTGAGTTAGAAACTTGCTTAAGGTTTTGAAATTTTTAAAGAAGGGCTTACCTATTGGAATGATTCGATCCCCTAAAAGCTGCAAATGAATTGTTTAAGATGTATCGCTAATATAAATTTACTTATTCACCGAGTCTACGGACAGGCTGATTGAGTAACTCCTGGCTTACGGGCGATGCTTAGCCGTCATACACTTGCAGCTTTCGGTTGCCTCACTTTCCAACTATTCCTCTTAGACCTATTGCCATTAACATCTGGTCGTATTCTAAACTCCTAATAGTTTTATTGCGCCGTATATAATAATTGTCCAAGCTTCGTGGACAGATTTAAGACCGCTGTCACTTGGTTGGGTTTGAGTTAATGCATTACGAGTACTTATTAGCTTTCCTATGTCGTTGTCGGTATCGCTGTCGCTTATTGCCAGCAGGCGTACGTACGCCGTAGAACTAGCTGGAGCTTGGCCGCTTTGTAGGCAGCCCCGCTGTCGTTATGTTGCACATCTTTAAAAGATGAGGCTGTAATGAAATTAGCGAAGATAGATGTAATCCATAGATTCCCCCGTGTGCCCGTCACTTTCCATATTATGGCTCCCATACACACCATTGTATTCGTGTAATGGTCTTTAAATCATTTAATACGCCATAATAAGGTGCAAGCGCTGCGATCTCGCGATTCAACGCGGGACTTGCCCAGCAAAGTGCGGCCTCTACCGGCGCGCTGGGTCCAGACTAGCCTCTCTAAATTAATAATACTTGACAAATCAAATTTCCTGAGTCACTTGCCTGCGCTTTATTGCAATACAGATTCTGAACAAAGCAAATTCAGCGAATTAGGGCTTCATTTTAGATGTTTATTGAAAAGATAAGTCGGTGATCTCGGCCCGGGCCTTGGGTTGAGCTCATCCGTTATACGAAACGTTATTATCGGGCTTTAGTATACATGTGTTACCCTGCCCCGTAATTGCTCATTAATGCTAGATTTACATGTGTGGGGTCTCAGCCACAACATCTTGATTAAGGTATCATGTCCATATAATTGCCCATTTTTTCCAGGATGCACCTAATTTGACTGAAATTGCTTCCTTCATGTGCAGAGAACGCCATTCAAGGGGAAAATAGGAGCTGGAAGCCAACTGGAGCAGCATCACCCCAACCTTCCACAATCCACGTTCAAGCTTCGCGCTGTTGTAGCAAACTTGCTGGGTCCGCTCTATGTAGAGCCTGGCTCGATCTATACATCCACCTACCATTCCTCCTGTTCACATTTATACTGACATTACTCATATTTCCGTTTGAAGGTGTACATTGTTTAGTGTTTACTTTGAATATCAATGGGTTATCAGTACACGTGAATACAACAAAGGTTCCTGCTTGAAACACGAGACCAAACGAAACGTCATAACTGTATGTTGCTTGTTGCCACTGTCCATCTTTACCAAAGGGAGAAAACTCATCTGTCTCTGACACACAGACTGGTGAGATGAACTCCTCGCTCGGACTTTCCTACAGCACATGCACGAGTGAACCAATCTCGTTTTGAGTTACTATATAAGACTATCAAGACTATATTGGTACGGTGTTAACAACTAAAGTTTAATTTTGAACTTCCCGGTGAGATTGATGAATTGGAAGATATGTTGGCGTGATGCTTGTGGTAAACTCACATAGCCCTTGCTCGTGTATCAAACGTTCGTTTCGAGAACGTTTTATCAGATCATGTATGATATAGAAATAAGAATTTTCATATGTTATTGTAGGAACTAAGAAGATATTATTTAATTGCCACGAATTTCATGATCATATGTTTTAACTGCGGGTTATCAGTTCCCATCTGTTCAGAGAGTATCTAGGTGAGATGTGCAGTATACATTGTTGATTATACCCATAGGTTGAAGGAAGGATGGGTCTGGTCATTTAGGAAATGCATTACATAATGTGTATGTCCACACCTGTTTGCCATGGTGTTCAACTTGTATATCTGGCACAGCTTATATCATCAATGTTTAGTCTTATGGTATGAACATCTATTCATATCTAACTGCGACTTTCAAAAGGAAATCTGTGACAACAGTATGTCATGGCGGTTTCATTGTGCATTGACACATTGTTAAAAAAGAATTTACGGTCACATGACCTTGTTTACTCCATTCACCAGGTAGGATGTTGTTTAAACACCATAATGCGACGATTATTTAGTATAACCTCCACTAAAGGGTCCATTGAAATGTACACCGGTCACATGACCTTGTTAAATCCAATCAGAAGGGAGCGTATATCGTGTGTGTATATAAATATTTATATTTAATTCATGTTTTATATAATTTTATCTTCATGCAAAAAATGCAAATATTATGACAATCTGGTTAATAACAATTATAATGTTATTATAGGTAAATGTCGGCAATGATTACATCTTTCGTAGAAATCTAATGTTTTGTAACTATGAATTTTCTTCCTTGTTTTGTAAATAATGTTTCTATCACTTCTCAATTTCAGTACTTCCTTTGACATGTTTTTATGTAATTGATGACATAACGGTTATGGTAACTATGAGGTGTGATGTATGTTTCATCCCTCGCAACAATGAGGTGGAGGGGGTATTGGAATGAGCCTCACTTTGCCTCGGGCTCATAACTGTGTAACTTATCAACTATTTCAATTCAAATTCATACTCGAAATGAAGAACAATGTAATAATGTGTCATATAAGTATCAATTTTGAGAATATCTACATAAAACATTAGAAAACTGTTACAAGTCCCGTCCGGCTCACAACTAGTAAGTAAACTTATCATCACATTTTGATCAAATTTGGAATGGAGATACATAATCATATGAAGGTGTGTAATGATGAATAGGTTAAAACATATTTTTCTAAAAAACTTGTAATTTGACAAAAAAGAGGACTCTGTTAGAAAAATGTTAGAAAAGTCCTGTCGGCTCACAACTTCTGAACAAATCATCACATGTTGATTACATTTAATATGGAGATGCAAAATCACATGAAGGTGTGTCATAATAAACAATTTTGAAAATAATATTGTAAAGTTTTGCCTTTCTTCGCAAAATATGACGACTCTGTTATAAAACTGTTTCAAATTCAAACCTCTCTGTCCTGTCCGTCTCAAAACTTCTTAACTAATCATCACAATCAAATTTGACATACACAATCATATGAAGGTGTTTCATAATTAACTATTTGAAAAATATTTTAAATAATTTATCATTTTCTGATGAAAAGTAATGACAGACTGACATGAACGTGTGTCATGATTAACAACATGAAATTATCTTGGTAAAAAATATGTATGTACATTGGCAAAAATGGAGGATAGCTCTTGAAAACTGCCTGTCTGGTCCAAAAACTTCTAAACCATGTTTCAAATGTTGATCAAACTTGGTATTGAGGTTCATTTAAACATGAGGGTTTGAATTTTATGGTGAAAAGGGATGACTCTGAAAAATCTGTCTGTCTAGAAATAGGACAATATCCCGTTTTAATTAACTATCTATCTATCGATGTATAATTAAATGGGAAATGTCCTTTTTAAAAAAAGTTAAATATTGGTGTACAAGTTAACGCTAATGGGTTTTTTACAGAATATTTTAGTAAGTCATGTGTTGATCATGTGTTCTCTTTTGGTATTAAAATGATCAAATTGATCATGGAGATCCTAACCGTATAGATAACAATTTTGGTATGTATCTCTAAGATATTGATTATTGGACAAAAAATATGTTTACAAGAAAACTAATTCATATCTTTTTCTCGACTTGATTTTTTATTTTTTTCACTTTACTTGAATTGTGCCCAAAAGTGAACCTAATGTTGATTCAGTATTTTGATAAGAACAGTGTACTTCATATCCTTGAACAGTGTGTTGTTTTTGTGTGGCATATGAATCTGAAATATGGCAAAGTGGAATCTTCTACATCAAAACAGTTTATGAAAAAAAAGCTTGAACATTGGAAATAAGATAAGTTAAAGCTATAAATATTGTGCCATTTGCGGGTGATATAGCTCGACCATGTCAGCTGCTTGTTGATGTTTAATTGTAAAATATGACATGGTGTGTAATAGTGATTTGATGTGTAGAGTACATGTTTATCATCTTTATGAACAACTATCATGGGTTTTATATTTAATGCATTGTGTTTTGCACGGAGTAAACTATCCATGAAACATTCTATGCAAGAGTAAATAGATTGTCAAAATGGTTTCACCGTGTCGAGACAAAACCCCGGTTACATAGCCATGATAATATTATTACGATACCAGTACACAAAACGCCACAATAACCATGATGCTATTATCGTCATGATGTTACCATCGTCATGATGTTACCATTTAACAAGTCGCTACAATAACCACGATGCTACCATTCTAAGATGTAACCACAACCATCAAGTCACTAGTCACTACCTCTACACAAGTCACTACCATCACACAAGTCACTACCATCACACAAGTCACTACCACTGCACAAGTCACTACCACTGCACAAGTCACTACCATCACACAAGTCACTACCATTACACAAGTCACTACCATCACACAAGTCACTACCATCACACAAGTCCCTACCATCACACAAGTCACTACCATTACACAAGTCACTAACATCACACAAGTCACTACCATTACACAAGTCACTACCACTGCACAAGTCACTACCATCACACAAGTCACTACCACTACACAAGTCACTACCACTGCACAAGTCACTAACATCACACAAGTCACTACCATTACACAAGTCACTACCGTCACACATGTCACTACCATTACACAAGTCACTACCATTACACAAGTCACTACCATCACACAAGTCACTACCATCACACATGTCACTACCATTACACAAGTCACTACCATTACACAAATCACTACCATTACACTAGTCACTACCACTGTACAAGTCACTACCATCACACAAGTCACTACCATTACACAAGTCACTACCATCACACATGTCACTACCATCACACAAGTCAGTACCATCACACAAGTCACTACCATCACACATGTCACTAACATCACACAAGTCACTACCATCACACAAGTCACTACCATCACAC
Organism: Steromphala cineraria; assembly: GCA_916613615.1. Classification (NCBI taxonomy): domain Eukaryota; kingdom Metazoa; phylum Mollusca; class Gastropoda; order Trochida; family Trochidae; genus Steromphala; species Steromphala cineraria. The sequence continues at coordinate 90,007,032 of OU744721.1, forward strand.
AAGTCACTACCATTACACAAGTCACTACCGTCACACATGTCACTACCATTACACAAGTCACTACCATCACACATGTCACTACCATCACACAAGTCACTAACATCACACAAGTCACTACCATTACACAAGTCACTACCGTCACACATGTCACTACCATTACACAAGTCACTACCATTACACAAGTCACTACCATCACACAATTGCAAGTCACTACCATCACACATGTCACTACCATTACACAAGTCACTACCATTACACAAATCACTACCATTACACTAGTCACTACCACTGTACAAGTCACTACCATCACACAAGTCACTACCATTACACAAGTCACTACCATCACACATGTCACTACCACTGCACAAGTCACTACCACTGCACAAGTCACTACCATTACACAAGTCACTACCACTGTACAAGTCACTACCATCACACAAGTCACTACCATTACACAAGTCACTACCATCACACATGTCACTACCATCACACAAGTCACTACCATCACACAAGTCACTACCATCACACATGTCACTAACATCACACAAGTCACTACCATCACACAAGTCACTACCATCACACAAGTCACTACCATCACACAAGTCACTACCATCACACAAGTCACTACCACTACACAAGTCACAACCATCACACAAGTCACTACCACTACACAAGTCACTACCATCACACAAGTCACTACCATCACACAAGTCACTACCATTACACAAGTCACTACCATCACACAAGTCACTACCATTACACAAGTCCCTACCATTACACAAGTCACTACCATTACACAAGTCACTACCATCACACATGTCACTACCATCACACAAGTCACTACCATCACACAAGTCACTAACATCACACAAGTCCCTACCATCACACAAGTAACTACCACTGCACAAGTCACTACCACTGCACAAGTCCCTACCATCACACAAGTCACTACCATTACACAAGTCACTACCATCACACAAGTCAGTACCATTACACAAGTCACTACCATTACACAAGTCACTACCATCACACAAGTCACTACCACTGCACAAGTCACTACCATCACACAAGTCCCTACCATCACACAAGTCCCTACCATTACACAAGTCACTACCATTACACAAGTCACTACCACTGCACAAGTCACTACAATTACACAAGTCACTACCATTACACAAGTCACTACAATTACACAAGTCACTACCACTGCACAAGTCACTACCATCACACAAGTCACTACCACTGCACAAGTCACTACCACTGCACAAGTCACTACCATCACACAAGTCACTACCATCACACAAGTCACTACCACTGCACAAGTCCCTACCATCACACAAGTCACTACCATTACACAAGTCACTACCATCACACAAGTCACTACCATTACACAAGTCACTACCATTACACAAGTCACTACCATCACACAAGTCACTACCACTGCACAAGTCACAACCACTGCACAAATCACTACCACAATCACTGTCAATGCGGTGACAAGCAGCAGACTGTGTCGTAGCGTTCGTATATCTTGTCAAGTCAACTAACTAAATTATTAAATGATTCAATTTTATCAAACGACAACAGAATATGATATTGTTCATTAAGTTAATTGCGTGACAGTCAACAAATACTTGGAATTATCAAATAAAAAGGACCGGTGTTGTCTGCCAGTGACAGGTCTGTCTTAAGACTGGTGGTGCGTTGATTGAAGCTTTGTCCACATTTTAAACTCTACATATGTCACATGATGGACAAGACACTGATCAAGCATTCACTACCGACGATTTTTCTACAGTTAACTAACTACCACTTTTTGAGGAATTTTTAATCTACCACTGTTATTTGCCACTACTTCAATTCTTCACTATCTGCCAACTACTTGACTCAATACCTTATCGTGTTGTGGTGGAGTGTGTGCAAGAGAGTTATACCCTTACTCTTACCCTTACTCCCTGATCTGTCTACTCTCTTTTGGGTGGCAACTCTATCTTCCACTACTCAAATACTTAACTATCAACGACGTCGACAGTAATGTTCCAGCACTTTCACGGCTCCCTTACTCCAGCATGTCTTCCACACTGACATTCTTGTGTTTTGTGAATGTACAGCCCACATCACGTGACACGTGTCACTATTATGAGACATGTCCTTTATAGAACATCACAACAGCGCACGTGCCCGCGTGCATCTTCAAAGTATTAAATTTCAAAACGGTCACCTCGGAGTGTTGATAAATAATTAATGTTTCCTGTGTTCATCCACGAATTCATGAATTATTAACACAAATCAACTGATTGGACAATACAGCTAAATTGATGGCCGTAATGCGGTTAGCGGCATTGGGGATACGAATTATGCCGGCAAATTAGACAATCTCAATTACTTTCTCTCAAGCTTAATAAATTAAGAAGGAAACGGGGGACTCTTAAGCTATCCATTACTAGCGTAGAGGTGTAAATTTTGTCAAATTTCGGCCCCGAAGTCCCAATTGCAGGTGAATATTTGGTTAGGGAGAAGTGAAGTTGAGAGGAGTGTTTTTCTATTGAATTTATATGGACTGAAGTGTTCTATAATAGAGTTAAGCAGGGCGGGACTGGTTATGGCAGTGTGCGGCGTTGCGCTATTGGGACTGGGTTCCGTCACAACTGTCGTGCTCGGCTCGTGTAAGTGGGCTGCAATGGACACGCCCACACACGGTCATCACAAACTGGAAGCACACGAGGTCTGAACTCCAGCTTTTAGGGACATACAGTTTGGTCATGACAACTGTTATATTTCCGTATATTAAAATCACAGTCCGTTTTTGGCTGTTATGGAGTATACCGACTAGCGTTTACAGATTTCTATAACACCCGCTAGTTAGGAGGTAATAACATGACAACAATATCGGAAAACATACGGACTGTCGAAGCGAATGTTTGCTAATAACATTAGTGCCTAAGTCGTCTGGCTGAACAATGGAGCGAGGACACATGATCTGAACACGGCTAATCTAATAATGAGAGGATTTAAATTACAGGGCACCGCGTTGTCAATCACCCATAATCCATTGTTTTTCCAGAAAGTAGGATTAGCGTTTGCTGGCTATTGTTGCAAATTAAGGGAGGGAGGGAGGGAGAGTAGGGGATTGAAGGAGAGATGGAGAGAGTGAGAGAGGGAGGGAGAGTAGGGGATTGAAGGAGAGATGGAGAGAGAGTGTGTGTGAGAGAGAGAGAGGCGACAGAGAGATACAAAGAGAGACAGAGATGCAGAGAGAGACAAATAGAGAGAGAGACAGAGATACAGAGATAGACAAATAGAGAGAGAGAGAGAGAGAGAGAGAGAGAGAGAGAGAGAGAGAGAGAGAGAGAGAGAGAGAGAGAGAGAGTAGAAGTAGGTGGCATGGTTCATGACGTGAAAGTTCGGTGGTGATGAGATATTTGATCACATTTTTTAGAGCGTCTCAGATTGGAGAAGTCCTAATTGCCACTATATTTTCAAGTCTTGCTGAAGAAATAGATTGTATTATAACATATGCAGTACAATTTATGATCATGCAAATGCAAAACAGTTCAAAAGCGTTTCAATAACCGTCAATGTTTGTGTCATATTGTTCTTCTAATAATTATAGGTCTATAAGGTTTTTCCTTTTTGCAAACTTTAGTTATAACGGATAGTTTTTTAACACAAAAAGCAATGATTGATGATTGGACCTTATCTTGATTTGCAAACACTGAGAATGAAATATAAGATATAAAATAAATCATAATTTGTGAATTTCCTAAAATGTCACTCATTTTGTTAAGTGTGCTATAGAACCCGCAGATCAACCACACTGACCACTACAAGTTATGTAGAGGAGTCTAGTAAACCGGCCACAGAGTTCACCACACTGACCACAACAAGTTATGTAGAGGAGTCTAGTAAACCGGCCACAGAGTTCACCACATAACGGAATCGCCAGCAATTCAATTACGTACATCTTAATTACTGTTGTTAACGGGCTTCATGAGCGGGAGACGTCATAAGATATAAGCGGAATCTCACTCTAACCTAACGTCGTTATGGTAACACACCGCAAACCATATATTAATTGTTGACATAGGTGGTTAGTAAGTGATAGATCGCGTCTGGAGGATTCAATGTAAAATATGACTTGGTATCCCCGAGACAAAATGATAGGTTTAGCCAATTATAATTGTAAAATTGTATTGTCTGTAACCAGTACGTCTTTATTACTTTGAAAGCTTAAACATAGAGGAATATATAGCCGTAAAGTTAGTGCCTTGTGTAAGTGAGTATCACCGCCGTATCAGAGCGGACTCATATGTAGCAGGTATCACCACCGTATCAGAGCGGACTCATATGTAGCAGGTATCACTGCCGTGTCAGGACGGACTCATAGGCATGTAGCAGGTATCAATGCCGTGTCAGAACGGACTCATAGGCATGTAGCAGGTATCACTGCCGTATCAGAACGGACTCATAGGTATGTAGCAGATATCACTGCCATGTAAGAACGGACTCATATGTAGCAGGTATCACTGCCCTGTCAGAACGGACTCATAGGTATGTAGCAGATATCACTGCCATGTAAGAACGGACTCATATGTAGCAGATATCACTGCCGTGTCAGAACGGACTCATAGGTATGTAGCAGGTATCACTGCCGTGTCAGAACGGACTCATAGGTATGTAGAAGGTATCACTGCCGTATCAGAACGGACTCATAGGTATGTAGAAGGTATCACTGCCGTGTCAGAACGGACTCATAGGTATGTAGAAGGTATCACTGCCGTGTCAGAACGGACTCATAGGTATGTAGAAGGTATCACTGCCGTGTCAGAACGGACTCATAGGCATGTAGCAGGTATCACTGCCGTGTCAGAACGGACTCATAGGTATGTAGAAGGTATCACTGCCGTGTCAGGACGGACTCATAGGTATGTAGAAGGTATCACTGGCGTGTCAGGACGGACTCATAGGTATGTAGCAGGTATCACTGGCGTGTCAGAACGGACTCATAGGTATGTAGAAGGTATCACTGCCGTGTCAGGACGGACTCATAGGTATGTAGCAGGTATCACTGCCGTGTCAGAACGGACTCATAGGCATGTAGCAGGTATCACTGCCGTGTCAGGACGGACTCATAGGTATGTAGCAGGTATCACTGCCGTGTCAGGACGGACTCATAGGTATGTAGCAGGTATCACTGCCGTGTCAGGACGGACCCATAGGTATGTAGCAGGTATCACTGCCCTGTCAGAACGGACTCATAGGTATGTAGAAGGTATCACTGCCGTGTCAGAACGGACTCATAGGTATGTAGAAGGTATCACTGCCGTGTCAGAACGGACTCATAGGTATGTAGCAGGTATCACTGCCGTGTCAGAACGGACTCATAGGTATGTAGAAGGTATCACTGCCGTGTCAGGACGGACTCATAGGTATGTAGCAGGTATCACTGCCGTGTCAGAACGGACTCATAGGCATGTAGCAGGTATCACTGCCGTGTCAGGACGGACTCATAGGTATGTAGCAGGTATCACTGCCGTGTCAGAACGGACTCATAGGCATGTAGAAGGTATCACTGCCGTGTCAGAACGGACTCATAGGCATGTAGCAGGTATCACTGCCGTGTCAGGACGGACTCATAGGTATGTAGCAGGTATCACTGCCGTGTCAGAACGGACTCATAGGCATGTAGCAGGTATCACTGCCGTGTCAGAACGGACTCATATGTATGTAGCAGGTATCACTGCCGTGTCAGAACGGACTCATAGGTATGTAGCAGGTATCAATGCCGTGTCAGAACGGACTCATAGGCATGTAGCAGGTATCACTGCCGTGTCAGAACGGACTCATATGTATGTAGCAGGTATCACTGCCGTGTCAGAACGGACTCATAGGTATGTAGCAGGTATCAATGCCGTGTCAGAACGGACTCATAGGCATGTAGCAGGTATCAATGCCGTGTCAGAACGGACTCATATGTATGTAGCAGGTATCACTGCCGTGTCAGAACGGACTCATAGGCATGTAGCAGGTATCACTGCCGTGTCAGAACGGACTCATAGGTATGTAGCAGGTATCACTGCCGTGTCAGGACGGACTCATAGGCATGTAGCAGGTATCACTGCCGTATCAGAACGGACTCATATGTATGTAGCAGGTATCACTGCCGTGTCAGAACGGACTCATAGGTATGTAGCAGGTATCAATGCCGTGTCAGAACGGACTCATAGGCATGTAGCAGGTATCAATGCCGTGTCAGAACGGACTCATAGGCATGTAGCAGGTATCACTGCCGTGTCAGAACGGACTCATAGGTATGTAGAAGGTATCACTGCCGTGTCAGGACGGACTCATAGGTATGTAGAAGGTATCACTGCCGTGTCAGGACGGACTCATAGGCATGTAGCAGGTATCACTGCCGTGTCAGAACGGACTCATATGTATGTAGCAGGTATCACTGCCGTGTCAGAACGGACTCATAGGTATGTAGCAGGTATCAATGCCGTGTCAGAACGAACTCATAGGCATGTAGCAGGTATCAATGCCGTGTCAGAACGGACTCATAGGCATGTAGCAGGTATCAATGCCATGTCAGAACGGACTCATATGTATGTAGCAGGTATCACTGCCGTGTCAGAACGGACTCATAGGTATGTAGCAGGTATCACTGCCGTATCAGAACGGACTCATAGGCATGTAGCAGGTATCACTGCCGTATCAGGACGGACTCATATGTATGTAGCAGGTATCACTGCCGTGTCAGAACGGACTCATAAGTATCTAGCAGGTATCACTGCCGTATCAGAACGGACTCATATGTATGTGGCAGGTATCACTGCCGTATCAGAACGGACTCATATGTATGTAGCAGGTATCACTGCCGTGTCAGAACGGACTCATATGTATGTAGAAGGTATCACTGCCGTATCAGAACGGACTCATATGTATGTAGCAGGTATCACTGCCGTGTCAGAACGGACTCATATGTATGTAGAAGGTATCACTGCCGTATCAGGACGGACTCATATGTATGTAGCAGGTATCACTGCCGTGTCAGAACGGACTCATAGGTATGTAGCAGGTATCAATGCCGTGTCAGAACGGACTCATAGGCATGTAGCAGGTATCACTGCCGTGTCAGAACGGACTCATATGTATGTAGCAGGTATCACTGCCGTGTCAGAACGGACTCATAGGTATGTAGCAGGTATCAATGCCGTGTCAGAACGGACTCATAGACATGTAGCAGGTATCAATGCCGTGTCAGAACGGACTCATATGTATGTAGCAGGTATCACTGCCGTGTCAGAACGGACTCATAGGCATGTAGCAGGTATCACTGCCGTGTCAGAACGGACTCATAGGTATGTAGCAGGTATCACTGCCGTGTCAGGACGGACTCATAGGCATGTAGCAGGTATCACTGCCGTGTCAGAACGGACTCATAGGTATGTAGCAGGTATCACTGCCGTGTCAGGACGGACTCATAGGCATGTAGCAGGTATCACTGCCGTGTCAGAACGGACTCATATGTATGTAACAGGTATCACTGCCGTGTCAGAACGGACTCATAGGTATGTAGCAGGTATCAATGCCGTGTCAGAACGGACTCATAGGCATGTAGCAGGTATCAATGCCGTGTCAGAACGGACTCATAGGCATGTAGCAGGTATCACTGCCGTGTCAGAACGGACTCATAGGTATGTAGAAGGTATCACTGCCGTGTCAGGACGGACTCATAGGTATGTAGAAGGTATCACTGCCGTGTCAGGACGGACTCATAGGCATGTAGCAGGTATCACTGCCGTGTCAGAACGGACTCATATGTATGTAGCAGGTATCACTGCCGTGTCAGAACGGACTCATAGGTATGTAGCAGGTATCAATGCCGTGTCAGAACGGACTCATAGGCATGTAGCAGGTATCAATGCCGTGTCAGAACGGACTCATAGGCATGTAGCAGGTATCAATGCCGTGTCAGAACGGACTCATATGTATGTAGCAGGTATCACTGCCGTGTCAGAACGGACTCATAGGTATGTAGCAGGTATCACTGCCGTATCAGAACGGACTCATAGGCATGTAGCAGGTATCACTGCCGTATCAGGACGGACTCATATGTATGTAGCAGGTATCACTGCCGTGTCAGAACGGACTCATAGGTATGTAGCAGGTATCAATGCCGTGTCAGAACGGACTCATAGGCATGTAGCAGGTATCAATGCCGTGTCAGAACGGACTCATAGGCATGTAGCAGGTATCAATGCCGTGTCAGAACGGACTCATATGTATGTAGCAGGTATCACTGCCGTGTCAGAACGGACTCATAGGTATGTAGCAGGTATCACTGCCGTATCAGAACGGACTCATAGGCATGTAGCAGGTATCACTGCCGTATCAGGACGGACTCATATGTATGTAGCAGGTATCACTGCCGTGTCAGAACGGACTCATAAGTATCTAGCAGGTATCACTGCCGTATCAGAACGGACTCATATGTATGTAGCAGGTATCACTGCCGTATCAGAACGGACTCATATGTATGTAGCAGGTATCACTGCCGTGTCAGAACGGACTCATATGTATGTAGAAGGTATCACTGCCGTATCAGAACGGACTCATATGTATGTAGCAGGTATCACTGCCGTGTCAGAACGGACTCATATGTATGTAGAAGGTATCACTGCCGTATCAGGACGGACTCATATGTATGTAGCAGGTATCACTGCCGTGTCAGAACGGACTCATATGTATGTAGCAGGTATCACTGCCGTGTCAGAACGGACTCATAGGTATGTAGCAGGTATCAATGCCGTGTCAGAACGGACTCATAGGCATGTAGCAGGTATCAATGCCGTGTCAGAACGGACTCATATGTATGTAGCAGGTATCACTGCCGTGTCAGAACGGACTCATAGGCATGTAGCAGGTATCACTGCCGTGTCAGAACGGACTCATAGGTATGTAGCAGGTATCACTGCCGTGTCAGGACGGACTCATAGGCATGTAGCAGGTATCACTGCCGTGTCAGAACGGACTCATATGTATGTAGCAGGTATCACTGCCGTGTCAGAACGGACTCATAGGTATGTAGCAGGTATCAATGCCGTGTCAGAACGGACTCATAGGCACGTAGCAGGTATCAATGCCGTGTCAGAACGGACTCATAGGCATGTAGCAGGTATCACTGCCGTGTCAGAACGGACTCATAGGTATGTAGAAGGTATCACTGCCGTGTCAGGACGGACTCATAGGTATGTAGAAGGTATCACTGCCGTGTCAGGACGGACTCATATGTATGTAGCAGGTATCACTGCCGTGTCAGAACGGACTCATATGTATGTAGAAGGTATCACTGCCGTGTCAGAACGGACTCATAGGTATGTAGCAGGTATCAATGCCGTGTCAGAACGGACTCATAGGCATGTAGCAGGTATCAATGCCGTGTCAGAGTAGACACATAAGTGCGACTAATAGAAATGTGTGATGTCACTCTAACATTTTGCTACAGTTGTGTAACTATATCCTTTTCTTTTGTACTTTTGTATATTTTTTTTCAGTCAGAAACCATAGAAGCTTTTGCACTTCGACTTAAAATAACTGTGAGAAGATAAGCGCGAGGGAATAATGTACGATATTCATTTGTACTTTTTGTCAGACGGTATCGTATACACTTTCATTATCAAACTGAAAATATCTGCTACATAGAAATATAAGTCTTAAAACGACCATTGATATAAGTTATCAGAAAAATGACATCGGTTAACAAGATCGTAAATGCCTAGTATGAGTCTGCCGATGGGTGTATCACCTATAAAAGAGTAAACGTCGTGCTGTACTCCACATCGATCTGTTATCAGTCAAACAGTAGATCAGCGATCTTCCGGTGACAACTTGGTGTTCAGACAGTCTAATAGGATTGCTAGTGTTATCCTGCTCGTTCTGACGACTCGCTACACGGGTCTCCTCTATTACAAGCAAATCTCCTGTATACAATACTGTCCTCCTTACATCCCCCTCCCGTCTCTCGCTCCATCAGCCGTCTGAGTCCATCCTCTCTCTCTCTGCAATAACCGCAGGTCCTACATTGCTTTGTTTCAGAACATCGTCGGAAGAATAGATATTATAGCAGCTTACGCCAAGCATGATATTCTCGCTCGGAAAACCAATGACCAATAGTCTCCATGATAACTTTAGTTTCCGAAAGGTGGTCCCTGGTTCTACTGGAAGTATGAAGACATCTATTATTCTTCTGACATGATGAAGTAGGTCGGTATTGTACTGAAATTGTACAAGAAGCAGGTCTTTATTGGACTGAACTCACAACTCATATCCAGAAGTATTCCCTGTGACCCGTTCTACAGCTATCAAAAGTAATGAAAATACTCCCTTCTAAGATGTAGGTTAATTGTTTTACTGGCACCAACACGAGGGTCTCTTTATTTATTTGAACAAAGATGTAGATCTCTCGTTCTTTTGATATCACAGGTGTTGGTTTCTGGTCCTACTGGAACCAAGATGTAGGTTTCTCGATATGCTGGTGCCAGGATCAAGATCGGGTTTTATTACAACCAAATTGTTGGTCATTTTAACTAGTGCATTGCGCGTTATTATTCTCGTTCCATTAGAAACAATATGTACTGACTGTATTCACCTAGTGTCTCGTACTCACCTCTCGTACTGTTGGCGTCCAAGATGTTGAATTCTGGATCTGCTGAAAATAAGGTGTTGGTCTCTTGTTCTATAAGCAATCAAAAGAAAGGTTTTTCGGTATAGCGGCACTACAATGGAGGTCTCTTGTTTCTCTGGCACAAGTATTTAGGTCTTTGGTACTACAGTTGGGATCTGGTTCTACTCGTAAAGGTTTATAATTCTACTGTTACGATGATGTGTGTCTCTTTCTCTACTAGGTCTCTGTTTTTATTGGTACTAAGATTTAGGATCCTGTTTCTACTGGCACTAAGATTAAGGTTCCTATTTTTACTAGCACTGAGATTTAGGTCACAGGTTCTAAAGGTGGGTCAAAGTGCATGTCTCTGGTTCCAAGGACAGGGTCTCTGGTTCCAATGTCAGGGTCTCCGGGTTTAAGGACAGGGTCTCTGATTACAAGAACAGGGTCTCTGATTACAAGAACAGGGTCTCTGATTACAAGGACAGGGTCTCTGGTTCTACAGACAGCGTCTCTGGTTCTAAGGACATGGTCTCTGGTTCTACAGACAGCGTTTCTCGTTCCACTGACATCAGGAAATAGATCCATGGACTACTCATTTCAAGACAGAAATCTCTTTATGATGTTCGGACGTAGATTTCTGGACTCATTTAGCTCAGAATGAAGAATCTGGTTCCGTGACATCAAGAGATACGCTCTTATTCTACTTATTCAAGAACAGGTCTCTGCTTCTGATGAAGAACTCTAGTTCTATCGATCTCTAGACTATGTTCCTGATTCTACTGAAAATAAAAATATGTGGTTCGTTTGAAGAAGGTTTGTGTCAATGGTTGTCTTGAAGAAGGTCTCCGGCTTTATTGATGTTTAAAGGGTGTCTATGCTATTATAAGGAATATATTGTTTTATAATTTTGAACATTAATCTTAATTTTATGACTCATAACGATGTTACATACAATCAGATACATAATGAGAGATGTAAGCCCGATAGTGTTATCTCCCTTTGTTAATGAATCAGGTAATGGAATAACTGTAAATAAAGAAATATCAGCTCTGTTGTAATTATTTCTAACTGCATATTTATATGAATTGCGTTGGGTATATTGCTTTGATTAATCAATGATTAATTAGAGAAGAGCTTCACATGGCAATATTCTTCTGAATGGCAGCGTTTAGCGAGCTCTCCGCTGAGTGTAGGGATACGAGTACGGGGACCCAGCGAGTTTATAGCTCTTTGATTATCGCCGTAGATTAAGCATTACCTGGTATACATCACTTTAATCAGTACCGGGGACCAGCTCCCCTCCCCCTTACCGTGTTTATGTCGCTACCTCCCGCCGCATCGCTCTCGTTATGGGTACCCCAGTATACAAACTGGACTTCCAAACCAATAGATGTTCAAACGTTTATTATATGTAATCCTTTTAGAAACAAAGCCGTTTATTGTAATTCATCAATTAATCATGAAATCAAATCATGCACGTCATACAAACTGTGACCTACCAGTCCTGAAACATACATACAGAGAACACGTCTCAAGCTTTAGCGTATTACAAGAGTATTCTGAGAGTATGGGGTGGATTCACGCTTTGTATTTCCATCTCGTCTACATCCTTTGATGTATGCACGCAGCACACTGAGCCATCATGATGGTCTTACTAAATCAAACAATTAAGAGGAATCTTCGCATATCATATTTATGTAGGTGTGGAAAAGATATACGCACCAGAGATACACCAACCCAGCTGTTTGTTCACCAAAGTTGAAATCATTTTGGATGAAGCTATGCGACATATCCAGCGCGCCGACATGTCTACACCTGGCCTGATCGCTGAAAGCGCCTACATGCAACTTTGGGTTGTGCATCAGTCGAATTTGAAATTTTTGACATCACACAGGAACAGAATCTTTTAACAAAACATTACATTACCCTGGTACATGGAATGTTAATAATGAAAAACATAACTTCCATTTGTAAATCATCATACAGATTTGTAAGAAAGAAACTCTCCCTTTTTTATTTTTTTTATTACAGAGCTCCCTGTTACATGACAAGGGAACTCCAGCCCTGGAAAGAAGGAGCCCTCTTGGTGTTGAAGTAATTAAAGAGACGGAGTTCTGTGTTTTTTTTACTAAGAGAGAAAAAGACATACAAACTAGTATATCACATTCACTCACACATTCACCCATTTAATGTGTACATTAGATCATAAACATCATTGTTGATTTAGAAGGAAATAGTTCAAGAAGGACTATTTACTTTTACAAAACCATGGTACAAAATCCATTTTGAACTTTCCCATTGGTTTCTTATGTCTCTGACAGCCGTCTCTCACCAACGTAAATTGCCGTATTTATAATCCACTTCCGATTCTCTTGTTATAAGTGTAGGTGTATTGGTCGATGTACCTATACTTTTCAAATACACCTCCTTTTTATTGAACAATCCCACAAGGCAGGTGACGAGATATTCAACTTTTGCAAATCAACGAATAATATAATCGAAAGTGGGATTTGAACCCGGGACCTTCATGTTGCGATGCAACGCCTCTGCCAACTGAACTACAGAGGATTTATACAGGCAGAGGTAATTTCTGTTGTGTCTTGTCTGTATTGTTACGTTAACCTATATAAGCCTATGCATAGGTACTAGTTTGTTGTTAAAGTTATGCAATTAGAAGAGTATTATAACTATTCTATTGATCTAGGTAGGTCAAGACATGCATACATAGAGAAGAATGAACATATATAACATACACCTCCAACAGGATGCACTTTGAGAAGTGTTGGTATATCTATAACATACACCTCCAACAGGATACACTAGGAGAAGTGTGGGTATATCTAATACATACACCACCAACAGGATACGCTTGGAGAAGTGTTGGTATATCTAATACATACACCTCCAACAGGATACACTAGGAGAAGTGTGGGTATATCTAATACATACACCACCAACAGGATACACTTGGAGAAGTGTTGGTATATCTATAACATACACCTACAACAGGATACACTTGGAGAAGTGTGGGTATATCTAATACATACACCACCAACAGGATACACTTGGAGAAGTGTTGGTATATCTAATACATACACCTCCAACAGGATACACTTGGAGAAGTGTTGGTATATCTAATACATACACCTCCAACATGATACACTTGGAGAAGTGTGGGTATATCTAATACATACACCTCCAACAGGATACACTTGGAGAAGTGTTGGTATATCTATAACATACACCTCCAACAGGATACACTTGGAGAAGTGTAGGTATATCTAATACATACACCACCAACAGGATACACTTGGAGAAGTGTTGGTATATCTAATACATACACCTCCAACAGGATACACTTGGAGAAGTGTGGGTATATCTATAACATACACCTCCAACATGATACACTTGGAGAAGTGTTCGTATATCTAATACATACACCTCCAACATGATACACTTGGAGAAGTGTGGGTATATCTAATACATACACCTCCAACATGATACACTTGGAGAAGTGTTCGTATATCTAATACATACACCTCCAACAGGATACACTTGGAGAAGTGTTGGTATATCTAATACATACACCTCCAACATGATACACTTGGAGAAGTGTGGGTATATCTAATACATACACCTCCAACAGGATACACTTGGAGAAGTGTTGGTATATCTATAACATACACCTCCAACAGGATACACTTGGAGAAGTGTAGGTATATCTAATACATACACCACCAACAGGATACACTTGGAGAAGTGTTGGTATATCTAATACATACACCTCCAACAGGATACACTTGGAGAAGTGTGGGTATATCTATAACATACACCTCCAACATGATACACTTGGAGAAGTGTGGGTATATCTAATACATACACCTCCAACAGGATACACTTGGAGAAGTGTTGGTATATCTATAACATACACCTCCAACAGGATACACTTGGAGAAGTGTAGGTATATCTAATACATACACCTCCAACAGGATACACTTGGAGAAGTGTTGGTATATCTATAACATACACCTCCAACAGGATACACTTGGAGAAGTGTAGGTATATCTATAACATACACCTCCAACAGGATACACTAGGAGAAGTGTTCGTATATCTTAAAACTTACTATGTACAAGAAGGCAACATGCCTATCGATCGACATCGTACCTGAAAGTATCTGTGTGTCTACATAACGAGTTTTGTGCAGACAGTTTAAAGACAGATTTACATGCGACATTTCAAGTTGACAATTAGACATCGCTTCATCAGACAATGTGAACATGGGATTGAATACATTTCTACATCTTTTATTTCATTAAATAATCGGGTCATCACAATGATTTGACTTATATTACTATTTTCGACTGTTGCGAGTTACATTGTCACCAATTTGATGATGTACATAGATACCTGGAAGCAGTTCTATTGAATGTCTTGGATGCTTGGTGCTGTAGTCAATTCTTTTTGATATAGCTAAATTCTGAAGACATTCGAATGCGAATCCCTTTACATCGACAGCAATGTCTAGAAACTTGAGCACGAGAAGGAGGTGAATATTGATGGTAACCGACTCAACCTCCAGTCAACACTGACATGCAGTGGCTGCAAGTAGGTGCGAGGGCTGTGAGAAGTAAAGACTTAGTGCTAACTGAAGTACGTATATCTACGATAGTTATATGAAGTGAAATGTTAGCTGGAGTACGTACAGCTGCGTATCTTAAGTTTGTTCACTTACCTTCGTATGCTAGTACAAATATCATGTAATCTGTAACGTCTTTGAGATCAGATCATTGTGAAAACGAAACCGCTAATGATGAAATTTCACTGCATAAGTTAAGATTCAATTTGCGTTGACATATTCGTATGTCATACCTAGCAGATAGCTGTAACAAATTTAGCAGGTCATTGGGGGGAACAGGGGTCAACATTTCGAAAACATTGATTTCTATTTTGCTTTACAAAATCCTTCATAGGTGATCATAGATCGTATTCATATGTGTTCCTTTGCGCTAAGGCAACGTAACTGTGCTGATTTTTTCCCTACAAAGTTTACATGCATGATTTAATCGAAATTTAAGAAAATCCGAATTTCACAAATATGACCCCATCTGTCTATCGAACAATGCCAAATATCGACATTCAGCATCAGTGACAAGCCGATCCCGAAATATGGTTTGGGAATGGTTATTTTACACATGGACAATTGATGGGCTTCTGTAAGTGGTCATGGAGTTATTTTATGAACGTCAAAACGAAACCCAAATAACATGATATTTGCACTAAGATCACAAGCAGGTGAACAAACCTTTGGTATGCAGCTGTATATCTGTGAGAGCTGAAGGGGTAGTGAATGTTAACTGAGGCTAGTATATCTGCGAGATCTGTAGAGACATGAAGTGCTAACAGAAGAACGTATATCTGCGAGATCTGTAGAGACATGAAGTGCTAACAGAAGAACGTATATCTGCGAGAGCTGTAAGAAGTGAGTGGTAACTGACGTACGTATTCTGCGAGAGCTGTAAGCAGCAATGTGGTAACTGAAGTACGTATATCTGCGTGAATTAAGGGGACTTGAAATACTAACTGGAGTACGTATATCTGCGAGAGCTGTAGAGCAGTGAATTGTTATCTGGAGTTAGTATATCTGCGAGAGCTGTAGAGCAGTGAATTGTTATCTGGAGTTAGTATATCTGCGAGAGCTGTAGAGCAGTGAATTGTTATCTGGAGTACGTATATCTGCGAGAGCAGTGAATTGTTATCTGGAGTACGTATATCTGCGAGAGCTGTAGAGCAGTTAATTGTTATCTGGAGTTAGTATATCTGCGAGAGCTGTAGAGCAGTGAATTGTTATCTGGAGTTAGTATATCTGCGAGAGCTGTAGAGCAGTGAATTGTTATCTGGAGTTAGTATATCTGCGAGAGCTGTAGAGCAGTGAATTGTTATCTGGAGTTAGTATATCTGCGAGAGCTGTAGAGCAGTGAATTGTTATCTTGAGTACGGATATCTGCGAGAATTAGAGGAAGCTAAATGTTAACTGAAGTACGTATATCTGCGAGAGCTGAAGGGGACGTGAAATGCTATGCATTATGCAGATCGGGCGGCGCGAACCCAGTGGTACAGGATACCGCCTCACACCGGCCCATATACCTGCCAGCTCTACCGCTCTTCGCCCCGACTCTCTTCCCCATATCTTCCTGTCGCAAATTTCGGCAAGTCCAGCGATCCGGAAGACTCCAACCAAGCCTCGGTGTCGGTCTCCGCCTAATTTCCTCTTTTGCCGCTAGGAGAACTCAATTGCTTGCTTATCTTGTGTAGCGGTAAGCAGAAGGCGCGGTCTCGATGTAAGAAGGCGGGGAGAGAGACGACTCGTGCTGTACGCCTCGATCTGGGAGGGACAATGAGTCGGGCTTGTTAGTGACGGGCCGAGTCGCTCTGAGCAGACAGTGTCGATACTACACTGCAGATGAGAATTAAATTGAGTCACAGAGCCACAGAATACGGGCTGAATAGAGAGAGAGCCCAAGAGTCATTAGGGATCCGGGGGTAATCTCTTCTTACCATTACTTCATTTGCCGTGTGTAATTTCCACAACGATGAAATTTGTACGAACACTTGAGGTAATTTTCTGAATCAGCGAACTAATTTGGTCGAAAAATATTTTGTCAATTACACATTGTTCAGCTGGGAGGATGATTTTCTGCCTTCGTGGGCCGATGATGTCCTGTTTACACTCGGCTGACGAGAGAAAATTCCTTCTATCACGACCCTGCACTTTTGATCTCTGTGTAAGCCGAATAATGACCGTCTTAAGGGGACGTCCATTGTCCGCCTCGCTCCGTCCCTCCCGTCTCTAAGATTAAGGTTTCATTTCATGGTTTTCTTTCCTAGGCATGGTTTGGTGATAATTAAGTTTGCCAAAAGAGTTACTAAATCTCCGCTGACTTTTCCAGGGATTTGAAGGCAATTCTATAGTTTCGATGGCACCCACAAGCCGACGGAGTGCGCAGAACAACGTTTGCTCACCTAATCAGGCAATTTCTGAGAATTTTCCTCGTTTGCGAACGCGGATGAGTCAATTTGAATTAATTTTGCAATCATGAAGTTTTAAGTCGCAAATAAAATAGATTTTGATTAGATCTGGGGACTTACCACAGTAATAAGCGAACCGGGGATCACATCAAAGTTTGTGTTTGATTGGGGATAGGAAGCGGGAGCGTCTCTCACATCAATCAAGCAGCCATTATCCCTCTATTTGCTAAACTTTCAATCGAATATCAGACATGCAAGAGTTTGTGATAATGCGCTCTATAGACGCTCGCTAGGTCTGCACAGAGGCTGGACGTTTGCCTGATTGGCTCCTCGTCACGTGACCTGGCTAATGTTACCGTATGTTTGATATACATGCCAAGTACCAATATAAAACCTCATTGCTTTTCCTACCAGTTAATGTCTACAAAATTAATACTAAACAAAATGATAAGTTGATTTTTCTTTGTCCCTAACGTCCCTTTTGTATTACTATCTATCCAATTTTTTCTCCATGCCGATGCGTGTTTAATAGATCTTTCAGATCATAAATTTATCATTTTAAATTCAGTCCAAACACATTTTCAAATATGGGCTTATTAATTCGTTGTATTTTGAATAGCGTATTTTGCTACAGGCTGATGTTTATGAAGTTCACAACTACCTGTGTGGAGGGACAGACAATTCACTCACCTTGCTTTTTTCACTCAGGTGCTTCAGCACGGACATTTCTATACACTCTGACAACAAGGTTATGGTCCGCGAAGCCTAAATTGGCTACTCGACAAGCCTCGATGAGCGTAGACTTCGCGTTACATGGTCACGGCTGAATGCACTCAATTAACAACTCTCACAAATAACAAGTAAGACATGATTATGTACATAGTTGTTTAATTAAACACTCCTTACGTCTGAATCTATAGTTCAGATTTCCGTCATACATATAGTTTCATATACGGTCATTACATTCCACAGACAATGTGGTTAAACATTTGTGATATCCATCAACGCGTACCACTTTATCCAAAAATACTTTCGCCAGTCGAAGACAGCTTATTACAGGTATTTTACATTTTTTAGGAACACAACACAAGTTTAACCAGAATTTCACCTGTTCTACGCCGATTTGGGCAATATAACGGTAGATGAAGGAATGTTACATATATATATATATAACTGGGCTTCAGGTTAACGGATTAGGCATGTACTTAACATTGAGTGTACTGCTGCAACTCCACCTTGCATTGTGTTTACTTCATCAGAAATTCGAAACCATTTAAAGTTATCATTGTACATACCTAGTTTTTAGTTAACGTGAACGGTTTCAACATTGTATAGCCAACAGTTATTTATTTTCTTTTTCTGTACAATTTCTACCTGTTTCATAACAATATGCAAAAATGAAAATATACAACTCGCACGACATCCGCATCTTTGGTAAAATTCCCAAATAAAAAATTATATTCGATTAGTTTTAAGATACACATACACATTAATAGATTGAAGATACATATACACGATTAGGTTGAAGTAACTTGATTAGACTGATGATACACATATTCGATTAGTTTAGAGGTACACATACACACACGAATAGATTGAAGATACATATACACGATTAGATTTGAAGTACACAAACTCGATTATATTGGGGGTACACATGTGTGATTATATTGAAGATACAACTACGCGATCAGACGAAGATACAAATACTCGATGATACTTGGGGTAAACATGCACGTTAAGATTGGGGTACACATATACTCGATGATTAGATTGAAAATACACATACTCGATGAGATTAAAGATGTACATACTCTATTAGAGTAAAGACACATATACACGATTAGATTAAAGATACACATACTCTATTAGAGTAAAGACACATATACACGATTAGATTAAAGATACACATACTCGATGAGATTGGAGAGGGGATACACATACACGATAGATTGGGGATACATACACGATTAGATCGTACGCAAACACGATTAGGTAGACCTGGCTGTGTAATGTTACAGGACCTTTTAATGCAGTATTTTGTCTTAGTAAAAGTAAATGTCTTTGTTTTTACAAGATCATGTTATGACATCAATTTTAATTTTACACTTAGGTTAATAAGAATTTGAGCGACAAACGATTTATGAGATGGCTCATCGTCCCGAAAGCATCTTTGTTTCAAAATGGACAAATCCCCATAAACAAAGCTTGAACGATCGTTTCCGTTTGAGTTTAGTTTAAATATTTATTCGATTAGAGAATACGCTGACCTTAATCGCATCCCTTTAAGAACGCCAAATATGATAACATAATTGTTTCCTGAATTTCATTTCCTTTCACGGTAACGGGACACACATAAATGACATCTAAATACGTTTTATGTTCCTATTATTAATATAAATTCACATTTATTGCCAATATTGTAATATCTGAAGCAAAAGTTACCATAGTAATAGCATTATGCAAAAACAATTGAATAATTGATTACATTGATGTTGATGCACGCGCATGCGCGTACGGGAATTGTTTTAGACAAGTTCTGTTCTTAGGAGAACACGTTTGATTTAAGGGTTGAAAACTAGGAAATTCAATCAATCAAATTGGCTTGTTTTATATTCATCACATTGCTCATACATTTTATTTTCTGCAAGAACATTTGAAGTAGAAAACAAAGATAAATCATGAGAGGTATTTAATACGAAACATATATCACGAATATTTGCTGGAAAGCACGTAAAGATAATATTATCCTCAAAACTCATCCGAACTTCTCCGGAGCCCCTTGTACGGTTGTATTCTACCCCTCTACAACAAGCGCCACTCGAATTGCTGATTTCACGTGCACTGTAACCCTCGGTAAAGGATTTTGATATGTTAAGGTGCTGCGAAATCTGGCGAATGCAAATTGTTGTATTTGTTATACATGTGTTGCTTCAATTGTATGTTTGTGTCTCGTCAGCCTTGTGGTTGAGTGCTGACTTTTAACTACTTTTTATACTGTGATATATATGTATATGTACAGCACGTGACACACGAATAAAATACTCTTCTTCTTCTTCTTCTTCTTCTTATCGTTAACATGTACCACCCTAACTAGGTAAAAGGATTTTTTAAAATGTGATAATTCACTTCTAGGAGATTTTATATACGTAAAACCCGTAAAAGAAACAATCAAGTCAACGTTAGACCAATACAAAATCCCGGAAACAGCTTTAGAACAAAATACATATTCAAAAGATGATCAACTACTTTAGGAAATATTAATACCAATGATCAGGGGTAAACCAATACATATTAATATATTTAAGAACATCCAATATTTCATGAAAGATTGATATTATATATATACACACATCACTAAAATTTCGATATCGACCTTGATGATTTTTTCAAAATGAAAGCGTCATTTCATCATAGAATTAAACACTTGTTTAAGATATATAGGTTTTAATTCCTTAATTCACTCAACTGTGGCTATCAAAACGAACACATGGACTTATAAAATGAATTCCTAGAACTAGTAAACTAGTAAGAATTTTAAAACAACTGGCGCCCTATCTCCTGAATGGATAGCTCATATATAGCTGTCGCAATCGCTTACAGAATGATTTATATTGCCGAGCATGATTAATGAAGATGACAAGGGTTTTGTGAGAGAGAGGTACATAAGGGATGTGACGAGACTAGTTGGTCTGAGGAAGACACTGAAACTTGCCGGCTACCTACCGACTTTACTACTGCTTATCGATTTTGGAAAGGGAGATATCCCAACAAGACACTTACTTGATAGAACTGGGTTTATATCGTCACCTTGTTGTTCATTTTGCAATACAGAGATAGAAACATAATATAATATAATTGATAGTAATGTGGACCTGTCTTGACATTATGGAAGGAAATTAAATCGTAGTTAAGCTCGGTTTGATTAAAAAATAGAATTCCGTATCAAATTATCATATTAGGAATGAACGGAAAGAATAATCTGTTGAATGCAGTCATTTGATAAGTCAAACAGGTTATTTTGAGTCAAACTGCTGAAGAATCTCAAAAGAAAGTTTGAATCTCGCAACATGTTTTCTCTTAAAACAAAAGAAAAAGCTTTTAACGTCACTACGACAAAATATACAATCTTAACAAACAATATTGCAAGTTGTCAATGTCTGATAAACTTAGATGAGATTGTCAATACGGTAACCAAATAGTTATTTTAGTATGAAATGTAGTATGGCACATTATTTTACTTACCCACTTATTTGCATGTTTATTCTATTGCTGAGCATTTTGCATGTTCACCCAGAAAACAATTTGAGATGACCTCTAGAACTGAATAAACGTAAAAAGAATCAAAAAGGAAGCACATTAATTATTGTATCCCCTCTCCAATCTCATCGAGTATGTGTATCTTTAATCTAATCGTGTATATGTGTCTTTAATTAAATATTTTCAAATATTTACTATATCTGTCTTTTTAAATCCTGACTATAATCATACACAACAACTGACCATGGGAACAATTAATGTTGAACTTCCTGTTAAAACTTTTTAATCAATATATACACTAGTTTAACGGTTCAGGATATAAATGGTTGCGGTTTTGACTATGTTGGTAACGGTTTTGACTTCAATTCTTGATTGTCCAAAATCAGATATGTTTAAATTTATTGATATCTTTTCAACTGTCACATATACCTTAAAAAGATTAACTGGTTTAAGAACATCATTAATGAAAATGTTAGAGCAATATTCTTAACACAGTAACGGTTCTCGACATCTGATGTAACGGGTTTGACATACATTGTAACTGTTTTGAAATTTATGTACAAAGTCAAACACAATAGTTTTTTTATACAAATTTCATTGTTTAGGTCCTATATCCATTGACCACAACGGAAAATAGTTTTAATTTCCATGTTATTCATACATAATGTGTGTTTTTATTGTTTGTTTCAAACCCCTTACCTTATCATTCACTACCCTTACCGTTCCTCTAGTTGAGCTGTGTTCTTCATTAATTTACTAAATCTCAAAGACTTTTTGTCCAATGACATTGTGTAGCTTGTATATATACTGATTACAACAGGAAATAGTTTATATTTCTACGTTCTTCATTAAATTCTGTGTCTTTTTTTATATATTAAAAACCGTTACCAAATGAGTCAATACCGTTACCATTTTGTTTCCGTTGAATTTACATTGAATTACAATAATCCAAAGGCTGAACTTGTACATAATAAACCTCATTAATTGACAACAACATGAAATAATACAATTTATATGTTCTTCATAAAATAATATGTTTTTCTTAGAATCTTCGTTACCGTTACCAGATGATTCATGACCATTACCAGTGTTATTTCATTTAAGGTCTGTTCTTACGTTGAATAAGAAGTCAATTAATATAAGGCTTTTCTACACTTACAGTATATTGCTTATGCATTCATCGACTACAATAGGAAAAAGTTGTATTTCCATGTTGTTTCATAAAATTTTGGTTTGTTCTAAGTTTCAAAACCGTTACCAAGTAATTCAATACCGTTGCTTATTTGTGTCAGTTGAGCTCTGTATAAGATTTGATTAAAAAGACTTTTGTACAATTACATTATTTAGCTCATATATTCATTGACCACAAAAGGAAACAAAATAAAATGTGTTCTGCTGCATTTTTAAACAGTTACCAATTGATTCAATACCGTCACTGTTTGCCTTAAGTTTAGTTACGTTCAAACTTTAATTTAGACAATATGAAAACAGTTAATGTATACCTGTATTGCTTTGACTATATAAAAATTGTAATATAACTTAAGCAGATGATATAATCAGATTTAAAAACAGGACATTTATATGAAGTATTGTCCATACCATAACTATACGCCAATACCGTTACTTTTCTGAACGGTAACGGTATTGACAGTAAACGGTTTTTTTTTCAACTAGATGAACAAATAATGATAACAAAAGGTCCCTGATGCAAATAATCAAACACGTACTGGGTTAAAAACTTTTATTTCTCTTTCATACTTGGTAACACTATTGCCACGATGAAAAAGCACACCCAACTGCAACTGCAACCATGTGTTTTCAGCAAACAGGAAGGAGGTGAATACAGGTATTTTCCATTTTACAAGACAGGGAGGTCTCATTATTTTCACACATTAAGATGAAGGTAACGGTATTGACATAATTGTCTGTGACAAGATATTTATTCATTTAAAAAAAAATATAAATAAAAATTGTCTTGGTACTTTATTTCCATTATCTTAATTTCAATTTGTGACAAGCATTTTTGACATATTTTCCCTATTTAAACTTAATTTTCAAAACAAATATTTAATATTGAACTAAATGTGCCGTATTTTTTCAACGAAAAATAAATTGACTAAATCAACCCCGGAGAGCATATCCACACTCCTCAGCAGTTTGACTCATTACTGATTCAATATTAATGGTTTTACACCAAAGTTTGAATATCTTATATAATAGTGATATTATACGTTACGTTCATCAAGATATGCTTTTCCATCTACAGAAACTGAAGAAAAGTTTTTTTATATTGGTCAACTTTTATTACATTGAACATAATCCAATTTAAGCATAATTCTGTGTAACAGTCATTTGCTTGTGTATATTACAAAAACAGTAGATGTTAATGAATATGTAAAAGATATATAATAATCATAATTTAAATAGATAAACATTGGTGTTATGTTCCACCAGAAATATAGACCCATCCCCTTGATTCAATCGGCAATCGTGGCAGAATATCGGCTTTATTGAAGTTATTGTTTAGTGGAGAGGGTTATTATTTAGTAAAGAGTAGTTGTAAATCTGTTAGTGAGTATGGGGATCTAGAATGCTGCAAACAATAATTCAAGTACTCAACTCGTTAGATCTCTCTGGATGATCGTGTTGGTTACATCCACAAACCTTTGCCGTAAATTTTATCCGTTTATTGTATATAGGTGTGGGCATTCACAGTTTCTGTTTAATGAATATCAATGTAAAATAATCACTGTTTATGTATATATACTTCTAATTCTGCCAATGTTTAGAAGCAATCCTTACTACATTATCATTATGCTGTTCTGGTTGATGTGTATAGCTGTAAGGTCTGTGCTTGTTGGATGGTATGTATGTTGTATAGTCATCCTGTTCTTAAAGTACTGTAAGGTATACACCTTGTTTCCACACCATTTTACATGTTCTGTTGGATGCAATGACTAGAAGGAAATCTGAGAAAACACACGAGGACAGGTTTATGTACAATATATTTAATGAAACAAACATGTCAACATGTCAATAAGAATGACAACATCAGAACATCCATGGCCTCTAGGCAACACATTGACAATACTTCCTGCTTATTGCACCTGGTCCCATAGCAGTTCGAAACACTCGCGGAATCGTATGTAATAAATAATTCTTCATATGTACATTAAATAAACTTTCTTAGTGTTTGAGTATTCGACGAATGGGGTATTCATATTCATATTATTAAATATACAAAGCGTACAAACACTGGAGTAACTAGATAGGGAACTGAAGCACTAGTTTCACAATCCTCGCTCACAACACCCGTCGGTAGCACTACAACACAAACTAATATCACAATGTGTCGGGGAGGATCAGGAAACGCTGGTTATATAATACTCCAACATACCAACTCATTCATGATACTACGCTCACATACAACCACTGTCTTAAACAGGTACTCACAGGCATTCGACATAGAAGAACAATCACACACATCGTCAAAGATTCACACAAATCTTTAAAGATTCACACACATCGTCAAAGATTCACACAAATCTTTAAAGATTCACACACATCGTCAAACATTCACACATATCGCCAAACATTCGCACACATCGTCAAAAATTCAGACATTGAGACAGGTACACAGACATACAAACTTATTAACTATATGAACTGATAGAACTTCACACAACACTGACACACACAGTCTCTCGTACACACACGCGCCTCACACACACACACGTGTACACGCGCCTACATAACAACATGGCACATCCACACCAGAGTGGAATTTAGCACTTTGACGGGTAATCAGATACAGATAATGTACAACAGCGTCCATACTTGAGCTCAACTAACGTTTACATGTCATCAATCTTCTGCTATGTACATCTTAACTTGAACACGTCTATGAGCATACAATTGTACAACTCGTATATTAGACATAATCGTCTTTCTGTCTGAGCCAAAAAGCACAATCCACCAGTTGTTGGGTTCTTCCCTCAGAATGGTTTGACAAGAAATTAAGTTAACGGTGGATAATAATACTTCTGGAAAAGTTCTTGTTTGAAAATAATATATCTTAAACAAGTTCTGGTTATATTTGAAACGGTTCTTTTTCTGAATGTGAAGAGTTCTGCTTTCAGAATAATTCTGGTTTTAAAAGTTCTTGTGTTGTCATAATTCTGGTTTGAAATGTTCAGGTTTTAGAATGAACCCGATTTGAAGATCTGACTTCTAATCAATTCTGTTTGAAGAAATCAAGTTTGAACTTTGAAGATTTTGGAATGATTTCTGTCTGAAGAGTTATGGGTCGAGAATCATCCGCTTTGAAGACTGCGGGTTTGAGAATCATTCTGGTTTGGGAATCATTCCTGTTTGAAACGTTCTTGTTTGGAATAACTCTGATTTGAACAGCTCTGGTTTTCCAATCATTCCTGTTTGAAGAGTACCGGGTTTGAATCACTCTGATTTGAAGACTTCCGGTTGTGAAATCACTCTGGCTAGAAGAGTTCTAATTCAGGAATCACTCTGGCTAGAAGACTTCCGGTTTTGAATCACTCTGGCTAGAAGATCTCTGGTTGTGAAATCACTCTGGCTAGAAGATCTCTGGTTGTAAAATCACTCTGGTTTAAAGAGCCGCTCGGTTGTGCTGGCGACCATGGCCTCGGCGTGTTCCCGGGCCCGACGTCTCAGCTCGGCTACCGAGGAGTTCCGGTGCTCGTGCATCGCCAGGAAGGGCGGCCATGTTGGACGAGACGGGTTGGAACACAGACAGAACGGCATGCAGCCTGCAGGTAGAGAGGAATTACATGTATAAGTACAAATAATTTGACCACAACCAAAGGCACTTAAGTTTGTCTAATAGTTGATTTCTATACTTTGAAAGAAAAAGGATGAAACCAGGAAATTTTGTTTGGGAATCGGAATTTACATCTTAAATTCTATTGCTTAAAGCCCCCTTAGATAGATAAGCTAAGCTTAAGATATTAAAGGTCAACTCAATGTTTGACAACTAGTTCCCCTGAGCACTGCGGTGTCACAGTAAAGGTAGGGCGAGCACCTTGTCACGGTTATGATTGGACATGCACAACACATCTAGTCTTTGTCAGTTCAGCAATGCAGTTCGTCTATGCGTGGATCGATACTATTAGGTCGAAGCTTTAGTGAAGACAACTTTAAGTTTATGGTCAAAATAGCACCTAGGTGAAGGTAATGACAGGAGTGTAGCTAAACATCACAGAACGAAGAGTCAGGCAACGTGTATACTCATTCCTGCATGAGAGTCCATGAGCAGTCGAATACTGTGTAGGCCTAGTTTGTCGCATGGCCCAGTAGTTTGTACGCTACGCACAGATACATTTGTTTTTATCAGTCTTAGAAACTAGAGGCAAATTAGGTTTGGATGAAAATTGAACTTTTTTCTCACTTAAACGAGGTCAAAGCGACACTGCGGCGAAGAGAGATGACACGGGTTTGGTAGCTAAGACCAAATAAATTGATTCCTCCTAGCCTGGCGATCCCAGAGGCACATAAGTCAACGACTCTTACGATAACAGGTCTAAATTTAATCTATTTTAAAATGTTTTAGTAAGATATAATTACATTGCTCAAATTGTGTTATCGGGAAAAACTATCTAATTTACTGAATTGTATACGTGCTTAGAATAAGAGATATACTTATTGATTGCAAAAAGGACGAGTGCAGAATGCTGGGAGCTGTATGAAAACACAAGTCGCTCTTTGGGAAGCTTAGTGTACCCTATGCTGATGAAACGTTTGCTGCTGTTTTTCTTAAACAGTTTTCTCTTTACGTGTTTTATTCGGAACTGTAGGAGAAGTTAATATCAAATGTCTGGATGTAGGTGGTTTTATCTTTATTGATGGGGTGGTGTTATAAAAATCTATATTGATGGGGCGATGTAATGTTCATACTTTTAAAGATTGTATTCAGTTACAGTTATCAAACTTGATGACCATGAAGCACGTACCTTTGAATGCCGGATGAGGATAGTGCTGTAGCAGGGGGCGGTGGGAGAAGTGCGCGTCGTAGCAGGGCTTCATATTCACCCTGGAAGAAGATGATTAGATTGATATATATAGATACAGATATATATTGTATGAATAGGTAAAGTAATACTCAATATCAGCCAAACATGAGAAACTATATGAGCTGATGTTTAAACATTAAACATAAGATGTGATATGAGCATATATTTACCAATCAAACACGAGAAATGATATGAACAGATATTTACCCATCAACATGGGAAATGATATGCAGAGATACTTACCCATCAAACACGGATAATGATATAAGCTGACTTTTACCAATCAAACACGAGAAATGATATGAAGAGATATTTACCCGTCAAACATAGGGAAGAAGCCGGGTCTGGATGCCGAGGCGACGAGCAGAGACTGGGAGAAGGGGAGATGGCCAGCGCTGACCTTTGCCAGGAAGTCAGACTGGGGCAGACCTAGGGTCGAGAGCGAGCTTAGACTTGTCTTCACTCCTGACGTGGTGAGTGCGTCACTCGAATTCATAGATTCGAACCCTGAAGATGTTGGTCGGTTTTCTTCCTCCGATTGATTGGTTTGTCTGTCGTCTGCTGTCGCACTTCTGTCGTCTGCTGCCTCCAGATCGTCAGGTGACTCTGCCTCCTCCGCGTCCGACATGCACAGTTCATTGGGCAGACCCTCCGTCTTCACGTCGTCTGTGGGTGTTTTTATCACAAGATTCTGGGCAGTGTCACTGTGTTCTGTAGCACACACAGATGGTTTATACTCTATGGCCGGGGAGGACACACTTGCAGCAGGATCCCCAATGTTCTCGGATTGTGATGTCTCAACCAGCTCACCGGCTCTAACTTCCACCTCAAGTGCGCCGTCCTCCTGTCCTACTTCCGGTCCGAGTTCAGGCCCGAGTTCCGGTTCGCTTCCCGGTTGTTCCTCACATCCGGGACTCACGCTTTGACTACTCTGTGGCTGTTGCTGGGCGAAGCGCTCGCTCTTCCTCCACTTGGCCCGGCGGTTCTGGAACCACACCTGCGGACACAATGGCATCAGAGTTGCTACATTGTTGTTAATGACTCGACATGGTAAGAACTTATAAACTAACATTACCACTAATTTACATAATTTACAGTCCCACACTCTCGTGATTTCAATAATTTACTGGTGAAGCACTTGCTCTGAATTTCAGTCAGGTTAACAGTTTAAACATCAACCACCATACAACAATGAAATTAAGTTTTCAAATATTTCGCCAACACTTAGTCCTCCACCGATACCTGGAGCAAACGAGCCGTCCTCTTTGTGGCAAATCCTTGAATCGATATAATTAGCTTTAATCTGGTTGTGGCTGTCACCGGTCTGTATCTCATTCATTCCGACTTAGAACAGGTCGAATTAGTATTTGTGCCTCAATTTACAGGGCCATGTTCTTCATTAATTAGCCATTAGCTCTAATTGAATCAGCTCAGCTCCACTTTGCCATCCGAGGTATTAGCTTTTTCAGCTATCCTGACCAGGGAAGGACTCGGGCTTCTAGTAGGGTGTGCAGACCGGGCTGGCTGACACCAAACATTAACTCATGAGATGGAGAGAGGGATGGAGAGAGGGGGTGGAAGAATAAAGAGTTAAAGAGACACAGAGGTAGGGAGATGAAGGAGTGTTGAGAGGACGGAGAGACAAGTAGAAAAGTAGGAGAAGGAAGCACAGGGCGAGGAAAGGGAAAGATGAAGGGAAGAAAGTACGAGAGTTGTAGGTATAGATGACGAAAAATGTTTGGTAGAGTGAGTGAGTTAGAGATAAACAGAGGTAAAGAATGAGCGAGAAAGAGGGAGAGACAGACAGACAGACAAGGGAAAAAGGGAGAAAATTGGACGCGGAGAGAGGTGGGACGTGGAAATGGGCCCAAATAAAGACATTCGCCTGACAAAACCAGCTCCGTTGCTCATCAAACATTAAAGAGAAGCGCGAGAATGTTTTTAGCCTAATCGAATCAAACGAAGTCAGTTTGTCAATTTTATTTTGAATTAAATTCGGTCGTCGGTGTTGTGCGGAGGAGCATCCGGCTGCTGTGGCAAAGTGGCCACTTTCCCTTGGCGCATTAATTCCGTTCCGTCACCCAGTGGAGCGATCCAGAGAGAGGAGCGCGCGGGGAAGAGGGGGGCGAAAACTTTTCAAATTGAGTTAATCTATTTGATTAAGACACGCGGTGACTTGTGAGTTTCCGTGGATGCTCTCTGACAGCACGCCAAATGACATTAAACTACGTACACTCCGATTTAGCACTTGGTAAACCAACCCGACACTTACACAGCTTGGTAAACCAACCCGACATTTACACAGCTTGGTAAATCAACCCGACACTAACACAGCTTGGCAAACCAGCCCGACACTCTTACACAGCTTGGTAAACCAACCCGACACTAACAAAGGTTGTTAAACCAGCTCAACTCTTACACAGCTTGGTAAACCAACCCCACACTTACACAGCTTGGTAAACCAACCCGACACTTACACAGCTTGGTAAACCAACCCGACACTAACAAAGCTTGGTAAACCAACCCGACACTTACAAAGCTTGGTAAACCAACTCGACACTTAAACAGATGGGTAAACCAGCCCGACACTCTTACACAGCTTGGTAAACCAACCCGACACTAACAAAGGTTGTTAAACCAGCTCGACACTTACACAGCTTGGTAAACCAACCCCACACTTACACAGCTTGGTAAACCGACCCGACACTTACACAGCTTGGTAAACCAACCCGACACTAACAAAGCTTGGTAAACCAACCCGACACTTACACAGCTTGGTAAACCAACCCGACACTTACACAGCTTGGTAAACCAACCCAACACTTACAAAGCTTGGTGAACCAACTCGACACTTAAACAGATGGGTAAACCAACCCGACACTTACACAACTTGGTAAGCCAACTCGACACTTACACAACTTGGTAAACCAACCCGACACTCTTTCTACAAAACTCGACCACAGACAATATCATTTAGTGACAAATAATCGTCTCACTCTCCTCGCTTTTGATGAGATATTTCATCTCCTAAGATTTGAGTACTCATAACCTGAGGACACATCTTGATTCAACGCTCACTGTAAAATCCGACTGAAGGATCTAAACAATTTCTTCTTCCTTAAAACATACACTTAAGAGTGGGAGTTGGTTTCAGAGTTAGCGTATTGCTCATAGGGATTGCGAGTTAGATGGATTGATAGGTTATAGTATAGTTCGAAATAAACTCGCACCTGTTCCCGAGTTAGAGAGTTATAGATATATTTATGAGAGATTAAACACGCACTTGTACATGAGTTAGGGTCGAAGTTATAGTTGAGAAAGAGCTAACACGTACATGTACCCGAGTTATGGAGTTATAGTTGAGAGAGAACCAACACTTACATGTACCCAAGTTATGTTATAGTTAAGAGAGAACCAACACGTACATGTACCCGAGTTATATTATAGTTGGGAATTCAACACGCACCTGTACCCAAGTTATATTATAGTTAAGAGAGAACCAACACGTACATGTACCCGAGTTATATTATAGTTGGGAATTCAACACGCTCCTGTACCCGAGTTATATTATACTTGAGAGAGAACCAACACGCACCTGTACCCGAGTTATATTATAGTTGGGAGGAATTCAACACGCACCTGTACCCGAGTTATATTATTGTTAGGGAGGAATTCAACACGCACATGTACCCGAGTTATATAATAGTTAAGAGAGAACCAACACACACCTGTACCCGAGTTATATTATAGTTGAGAGAGAACCAACACGCACCTGTACCCGAGTTATATTATAGTTGGGAGGAATTCAACACACACCTGTACCCGAGTTATATAATAGTTAAGAGAGAACCAACACACACCTGTACCCGAGTTATATTATAGTTAGGGAGGAATTCAACACGCACCTGTACCCGAGTTATATTATAGTTGGGAGGAATTCAACACGCACCTGTACCCGAGTTATATTATAGTTGGGAGGAATTCAACACACACCTGTACCCGAGTTATATTATAGTTAAGAGAGAACCAAAACACACCTGTACCCGAGTTATATTATAGTTGAGAGAGAACCAACACGTACCTGTACCCGAGTTATATTATAGTTGGGAGGAATTCAACACACACCTGTACCCGAGTTATATTATAGTTAAGAGAGAACCAAAACACACCTGTACCCGAGTTATATTATAGTTGAGAGAATCAACACGCACCTGTACCCGAGTTATATTATAGTTAGGGAGGAATTCAACACACACCTGTACCCGAGTTATACTATAGTTAGGGAGAAATTCAACACGCACCAGTACCCGAGTTATATTATAGTTAGGGAGGAATTCAACACGCACCTGTACCCGAGTTATATTATAGTTAGGGAGGAATTCAACACGCACCTGTACCCGAGTTATATTATAGTTAGGGAGGAATTCAACACGCACCAGTACCCGAGTTATATTATAGTTAGGGAGGAATTCAACACGCACCTGTACCCGAGTTATATTATAGTTAGGGAGGAATTCAACACGCACCTGTACCCGAGTTATATTATACTTGAGAGAGAACCAACAAACACCTGTACCTGAGTTATATTATACTTGAGAGAGAACCAACACGCACCAGTACCCGAGTTATATTATAGTTAGGGAGGAATTCAACACGCACCTGTACCCGAGTTATATTATAGTTAGGGAGGAATTCAACACGCACCAGTACCCGAGTTATATTATAGTTAGGGAGGAATTCAACACGCACATGTACCCGAGTTATATAATAGTTGGGAGGAATTAAACCCGCACCTGTACCCGAGTTATATTATAGTTGGGAGGAATTAAACCCGCACCTGTACCCGAGTTATAGAGTTATAGTTGAGAGAGAACCAACACGTACGTGTACCCGAGTTATATTATAGTTAAGAGACAATCAACACGCACCTGTACCCGAGCCTCAGTCAGATTGATGCGCATGGCCAGGTCCTCCCTCATGAAGACATCCGGGTAATGTGTCTGAGCAAACGCCTTCTCCAGTTCCTCCAGCTGTAGCAACAAACATCAGTGTTATATATATATAGCAACAAACATCAGTGTTATATATATGTAGCAACAAACATCAGTGTTATATATATGTAGCAACAAACATCAGTGTTATATATATGTAGCAACAAACATCAGTGTTATATATATGTAGCAACAAACATCGGTGTTATATATATGTAGCAACAAACATCAGTGTTATATATATGTAGCAACAAACATCAGTGTTATATATATGTAGCAACAAACATCAGTGCTGTATATACGTAGAAAAACATCAGTGCTATATATATATAGCAACATACACGAGTGTTATATTGCTTTAAAACAAGCATCAGTGTTATATGTGAAGCAACAAACATCAGTGTTATAAGGATATAGAAACATGGTGGTTGTTGTGGTGGTAGTGGTAGTGGTAGTGGTAGTGTTGGTGATGGTAGTGGTAGTGGTAGTGGTAGTGGTAGTGGTTGTGGTGGTGGTGGTAGAGGTAGTGGTAGTGTTGGTGATGGTAGTGGTAGTGGTAGTTGTAGTGGTAGTGGTAGTTGTAGTGGTAGTGGTAGTGGTAGTGGTAGTGGTAGTGGTAGTGGTAGTGGTAGTGGTAGTGGAAGTAGTGGTAGTGTTGGTGATGGTAGTGGTAGTGGTAGTTGTAGTGGTAGTGGTAGTGGTAGTGGTAGTTGTAGTGGTAGTGGTAGTGGTAGTGGTAGTTGTAGTTGTAGTTGTAGTGGTAGTGGTAGTGGTAGTGGTAGTGGTAGTGGAAGAAGTGGTAGTGTTGGTGATGGTAGTGGTAGTGGTAGTTGTAGTGGTAGTGGTAGTGGTGGTGATGGTAGTGGTAGTGGTAGTGGTGGTAGAGGTAGAGGTAGTGGTAGTTGTAGTGGTAGTGGTAGTGGTGGTGATGGTAGTGGTAGTGGTAGTGGTGGTAGAGGTAGAGGTAGTGGTAGTGGTGGTGATGGTAGTGGTAGTGGTAGTGGTAGTGGTAGTGGTAGTGGAAGTAGTGGTAGTTGCAGTACTAGTACCTGTTGTAGAGTGAAGGTGGTCCTGTTCCGCCTCTGTTTGCGCCGAGCGAATGTATCATCGTGAAGGTCCGAGTGAAGACCGTAGCCCGGGTCTGTGGGTACAAACATTCACTCGTGAGAGAGGCATTGTGTCATGTGTGTGCATATCGGCAGGAAAGTATCTCTCAATGCCTTTACAAATTTATCTCATTTCAATGACATTTACCATTGTTATAAATAACGTTATATTTCCTTGAATAACTTAGTCAATTCAATTTTATAAATAAGGTCATTGTTATTATCATCAGAGATTGTTATATTAAAAGTAATTGTTGTTATCATCAGTGATTGTGAAGTCCTCTCTAACGACACATAAATAACATTATTGGAATCAAATATTTCAATCACCTCTATTCTACCAACAACGGTTGAAAAAGGTAACTAATTTTGCCTAATTTGACATTCGATGTTAACTAATCACCTCATCCTAACAAAACTCATCTATCAAATCAACCGAATTTACCCGAAAACGAAATGTCCATTGAAAAGGTTCTGAAATGACATTTGTTAGTTTTCTATAGCTGAGGGTGAGGGACTGTAGGGTCGGGTGAAGAGTGGCGGCCGAATCTTGACGTCTGTGTGAGGATAATTGCATGCCCAGAGTAACACTATTACAACTTGAAGTCGTCCACATATTAGGTTTATTAATAGCACTTCATTGTCGGTAATTGCTTTGAAGAAAAACTCTGATCTCGGAAGAAAAGACGTGAATCCATAGATGGGATGACTAACGAGCTTACAGTAGCGGTAATATACTCCACAAATGGGCCAATAATAAAAACAAATGTCATTTCTTTTAGTGCTTGCCCTCCCCGCCAGTGCCAGGCCCTGCAGGACATCCTGGAGACAAACCCTGCAGGTGGCGCCTGTCCCTGCCTGTCTGCTGGTGCAGTAGACTTGAAAGGGAACTCAGCTCATGCCCCGAGCACTCGTCTCTCACCACGGGAATATTCAACATGTGCGTTTGTGGCTTTGTAAATATTCCTGCCGGCTATTTATTTGAACTTCGATAGTCTAACCTCCGCATTGTCTTAAGACTTGCTCTTGTTGTTAAAGAGCCATTTTGTGAGTTGTTGGGAGTCACATATGCCAAATTAACAGTGTTATTTGATCTAGTAACTTGTTCTAGCCGAGTTGTCAAACCATGTTGTATAGTGACACTAGGAAGGTCTGAAGTCGTTACTATGATCGAAAACAGGACAAAGACGAGCGTCAAACGTAATTTTGAAATCTTTCCAAAGCAGTAAGATAATAGTTTCGGGTGGATGATGTATTCTATGTTATCTGTTATAAGTTTTCCATTGAAATCAAGAATTCATCACACAGATGCCATTTGGGGATGAATATTTGAGATGTTTGAATTTATTTCACTAACTACGCCATTTATGTTAATTTCAAAGCAAAACAATATTTTTTTAAAATCATGGAGTGGCTCTTCAGTACGACATAGTAACGATATTGTCTACTTTAATAGTGGTGTACGGTGTGTTTGTCGTAATATGCACTGTTCAATCTTTAGACAATCTGGTTTTCAGTCCATTTAGACTGGTATCCTTACAAAAATACTGTATTACTATAATACTACATTATTGTATTCTTTATCAACTTATTTCTTTAGTGGTGTTAGCTGCGTCACATGTGGGGAACACCTTAGCAATGACCATGCACGTGTGGGGAACACTTCAGCAGTGTCCACATGTATGGAGAACCTCAGCAGTGTCCACATGTGTGGAACACCTTAGCAGTGTCCATGTGTGGGTCATATTAGCAGCGTCCACATGTGTGGGTCACCTTAGCAGTGTCCACGTGTGGGGAACACCTTAGCAGTGTCCACATGTATGGAGAACCTTAGCAGTGTCCACGTGTATGGAGAACCTTAGCAGTGTCCACGTGTGGGGAACACCTCAGCAGTGTCCACATGTATGGAGAACCTTAGCAGTGTCCACTTGTGGGGAACACCTTAGCAGTGTCCACGTGTAGGGAACACCTTAGCAGTGTCCACGTGTGGGGAACACCTTAGCAGTGTCCACGTGTGGGGAACACCTTAGCAGTATCCACGTGTGTGAAGCACCAAAGCAGCTAACATATTTGATCACCTAAACAGCGCCCCTAGTTTGAATCCCCTCAGCAAAAGCCCAAAGTGTTGATCACCTAAACAGCGCCCCCTAGGGAACGGCCAACCCGAGGTAAAGTATCTATTTCCCGATATTGCAACTCAACTTCCGTCTGTCAACAGTGGGCTTTCCTGCTCTCAGCCGACAGTGGAGCAAGATCACTCGATCGATTCTGTTTTCCACACAACTCATTGTAGTTAAAAACATACACCAGTCAAAAGATGCCACTTCGTCCCCACAAAAACTGCCCGCTGAAAGACATTAAGACGTCAGTGGTTTTGTGTATGTTATCTTAACGAGCACCGACCGTTCTAAGTAGCAAATTAGCCAAAAAACAGCTCAAACACTGCTTTCACGAACACATTAATGAATCAAATAGCATTTCCTCCCGTTGCTGCATCCGCAATTATCAGCTTAGAAAGACTAAAATACCAAGGCAAGGCTGAGATATTCCTTGTAACAACAGACTGAAAGTGGGTCTAACTGCCGGTAAGGCTGCTTAAACAGATAGAATACAATTATATCATCATTGAATTATTTCTGGCTTAAAAAGCCCTCCTTGCGTCAGTTGGCCCATTAAAGGCCTAGTATAATAAACTTAGGGATAATTATGTTCTCTCTGGGAATCCGTTGCCTTTTGATCTCTCATCTTGCCTACGGACCTCTCGGAATGAGTTGGACTTGGTGAAGTCGAGTCCAGTGTCGGCGAACAGGGAGAAAGAAGGAATATGGAGTGAACAGGGAGAGAGAAGGAATAATGAGTGAACAGGGAGAGAGAAGGAATAAGGAGTGAACAGGGAGCGAGGGAAGAAATAGGGAGTGAACAGGGAGCGAGGGAAGAAATAAGGAGTGAACAGGGAGTGAGGGAAGAAATAAGGAGTGAACAGGGAGCGAGGGAAGAAATAAGGAGTGAACAGGGAGCGAGGGAAGAAATACGGAGTGAACAGGGAGCGAGGGAAGAAATAAGGAGTGAACAGGGAGCGAGGGAAGAAATAAGGAGTGAACAGGGAGCGAGGGAAGAAATAAGGAGTGAACAGGGAGCGAGGGAAGAAATAAGGAGTGAACAGGGAGCGAGGGAAGAAATACGGAGTGAACAGGGAGCGAGGGAAGAAATAAGCAGTGAACAGGGAGCGAGGGAAGAAATAATGAGTGAACAGGGAGCGAGGGAAGAAATACGGAGTGAACAGGGAGCGAGGGAAGAAATAAGCAGTGAACAGGGAGCGAGGGAAGAAATAAGGAGTGAACAGGGAGCGAGGGAAGAAATAAGGAGTGAACAGGGAGCGAGGGAAGAAATACGGAGTGAACAGGGAGCGAGGGAAGAAATAAGCAGTGAACAGGGAGCGAGGGAAGAAATAATGAGTGAACAGGGAGCGAGGGAAGAAATACGGAGTGAACAGGGAGCGAGGGAAGAAATAAGCAGTGAACAGGGAGCGAGGGAAGAAATAAGGAGTGAACAGGGAGCGAGGGAAGAAATAAGGAGTGAACAGGGAGCGAGGGAAGAAATAAGGAGTGAACAGGGAGCGAGGGAAGAAATAAGGAGTGAACAGGGAGCGAGGGAAGAAATACGGAGTGAACAGGGAGCGAGGGAAGAAATAAGCAGTGAACAGGGAGCGAGGGAAGAAATAAGGAGTGAACAGGGAGCGAGGGAAGAAATAAGGAGTGAACAGGGAGCGAGGGAAGAAATAAGGAGTGAACAGGGAGCGAGGGAAGAAATAAGGAGTGAACAGGGAGCGAGGGAAGAAATACGGAGTGAACAGGGAGCGAGGGAAGAAATAAGCAGTGAACAGGGAGCGAGGGAAGAAATAAGGAGTGAACAGGGAGCGAGGGAAGAAATAAGGAGTGAACAGGGAGCGAGGGAAGAAATAAGGAGTGAACAGGGAGCGAGGGAAGAAATAAGGAGTGAACAGGGAGCGAGGGAAGAAATAAGGAGTGAACAGGGAGCGAGGGAAGAAATAAGAAAAGAACAGGGAGCGAGGGAAGAAATAGGGAGTGAACAGGGAGCGAGGGAAGAAATAAGGAGTGAACAGGGAGCGAGGGAAGAAATAAGGAGTGAACAGGGAGCGAGGGAAGAAATAAGGAGTGAGCAGGGAGCGAGGGAAGAAATAGGGAGTGAAGAGGGAGCGAGGGAAGAAATAAGGAGTGAACAGGGAGCGAGGGAAGAAATAAGGAGTGAGCAGGGAGCGAGGGAAGAAATAAGAAAAGAACAGGGAGCGAGGGAAGAAATAGGGAGTGAACAGGGAGCGAGGGAAGAAATAAGGAGTGAGCAGGGAGCGAGGGAAGAAATAAGGAGTGAACAGGGAGCGAGGAAAGAAATAAGGAGTGAACAGGGAGCGAGGGAAGAAATAATGAGTGAACAGGGAGCGAGGGAAGAAATAATGAGTGAACAGGGAGCGAGGGAAGAAATACGGAGTGAACAGGGAGCGAGGGAAGAAATAATGAGTGAACAGGGAGCGAGGGAAGAAATACGGAGTGAACAGGGAGCGAGGGAAGAAATAAGGAGTGAACAAGGAGCGAGGGAAGAAATGAGACCTTTACAGGCGAACAGGAAATGACAGATTCAGCGCAACGAGAGAGCGAGTGAGAGAGAAAGACAGAGGCAGACATGCAGAGACAGAGACAGAGAGACAGACATGTACAGACAGAGACACATACACAGAGAGAGGCAGATAGAGAGAAGAGACAGGAAGAGTTACAGAGTGATATACAAAACTAGGGACAGATACAAGTGGGGAATTAATTTCGTTCTAATAGTTCTTAATAACACAATTACCCCTCTATTGTCAGAAAACACTAATAACTAAACTTCACAGTCACAAATGGTTAACGGATACAACCGCTTATATATTTTGCAAGACTGCAACTTATGAATAGACAATACAATGAACAGGTACACCAACAGTCACCTGGTAAATTCAATGTCCATACTTGCAATGGCAAAGATACATTCATTGTGAAAATATAAACATGCCTCTAATCTTCTATTTCAAAATTTTAAAAGTCATAATTTTTGTTGTCTGAAGCCATAACGATACCTTAGTAAAAAACTATACGCATTACAGTCATGTTCGTTTAGGACCCTGTATAGACAACTTACAGGGTTGCGCGACTGGTAAGTTTAAATAAAAATTGTATTACGCGTTTGCTAGTTTAGGATCCTGTATTGGCTGCAGTAGTTATAAGGGCTATGGGGCTAGCAGGTTTAAATGAAATTGTATAACACGTTTGTTAGTTTAGGATCCGGTATAGATTATTTACATATGTTGTGCGACTGACAGGTTTAAATGAATTGTATTACACATATGCTAGTTTAGGATCTTGTATAGATTATCTACATGGGTTGTGAGGCTGGCAGGTTTAAATGAATTGTATTACACGTGTGCTAGTTTATGAACCTGTATAGATTACTTACAGGGGTTGTGGGGCTGGCAGGTTTAAATGAATTGTATTACACGTATGCTAGTTTAGGATCTTGTATAAATTTTTTCTCAAGGGTTGTGAGGCGGGCAGGTTTAAATGAATTGTATTACACGTATGCTAGTCTAGGAGCCTGTATAGATTACTCACAGGGGTTGTAGGGCTGGCAGGTTTAAATGAATTGTATTACACATATGCTAGTTTAGGATCTTGTATATATTATCTACATGGGTTGTGAGGCTGGCAGGTTTAAATGAATTGTATTACACGTGTGCTAGTCTAGGAGCCTTTATAGATTACTCACAGGGGTTGTGGGGCTGGCAGGTGTAGTCGAGTCCGAGCGGTCTGACGGCGGGGTGCAGGGACGGGGGGCAGTGGAAA
Organism: Steromphala cineraria; assembly: GCA_916613615.1. Classification (NCBI taxonomy): domain Eukaryota; kingdom Metazoa; phylum Mollusca; class Gastropoda; order Trochida; family Trochidae; genus Steromphala; species Steromphala cineraria. The sequence goes on from OU744721.1 coordinate 90,047,022, forward strand.
CACGGGAACATTTCGCTATCGCTCTCTCCGACCGGCCGGCTCCGTCTCTTGTTCTCTGTAACAAAATGACATGCATCAGCAACAGCAACAGCAATAGCAACAGTAAACTTCATTTATTAAACTGTTTGCTTCCAGAAATATCCAGAAGGATTTTTTCTCAAACATAAAGGAGACACTAAACTAAGGCATCGCTACAGTCCACCTGCCTCGGTCCTAAGGGCTCGTGGACATTTTAATCATGCATGTCGGGGGTCATTGATTAAGGGACAACCCTAACTTGGAGTTGAACTAGACTATGAACAGGAATTAGGGGCATATATTATAGAAACTCCCACCAGACCTACCGACCAAATTATATTCATAAACAAATTTTACAGTAAAAACGCGACAAACATGAACATGCATTAGATAACTTTGTTTCGTTTGTTGTATGGAAATATTGATATATCGAGTAAGCTTGTCATATATCTCAATAAAAAATTTGAACCATATCGGCAGAAATTCTGACTTCTATCAAAACGATAATATTGACTGTAATGTCAATATCTCATTTTATTTTGCTCCAAATGTCACAGAGCAGTATGTTTTAAATATTTCAAACGTTTTACATTTTCAGGATAGCATAACAATTGATAGAGCTCCGTGTCAAGGCAAACGTCATGTGACACCCGATTCATTTTCTCCTGAGTCCCCCTGTACTTACTTCCGTATCTCCTAAAATCATTACCCCTAAAATCTATATTTACCCCATCAACTCATTATCTCTAACCCAATTTAATTTAATATCTTTATAGCCCATTTTCTATATATTTATTTATGTGACTTTACACGCCAAGCAAACTGAACAAATCAAAAGAAAATTTTAAACTTACAGCGAAGTCGGTAAAAAATAGAGTTATCCGTCTCTCAGTAGAAATATTTAGATATTTTTTCATCAAGAACAATATTTTATTATTAAACACTAATTGCTTTGTCAGTTTACGATTAAAATAAGAATTACATCTTTTATTATGGATATACAACTTTTCTAGTGTCGGAAAAAATACATGTAATAAAGAATTGGAGACAGACAGACAGACAGACAGATACTTTTATTAGCACAGACCAATTTGGCCTCTGGTCATTTACATTACGTTGTTATACAACAGAAACAGGTTAGCAAGGATGTACTAAACGATAACTAGTTACAACGGGCTTTGAAAGCTTCAAAACAATATCTTGCTAGCATTTTCATTAATGCATTAATGATATAAATTTTTAATAAGACGGTTATATATAAATATGATGAGTTGTTACACTAAACGGTTAGTGAGTTGTTTGTACAATAAACGTGTACGGAGCACGATTAAGAAAGAAAGAAAAACATATCTTATTTCTTTATCCGTGCTGTTACAAGTTGTACATATAAACCATATTTCAACAAGTATAAAATTATTTCATATTAAATAAAATCACTACGTCATAAAAGGCATATGAGACACTATATATTACAATTATCCGTATGAAATATTGATGCAAATAAATATAAAACACTGGGTAAAACATTTATTGTAGATTATTTATGTTAGGGAACCTCATCCGTTATAAAAATTTTAATTACAAAAACACAGCTTAATTATATATAAACTGCCTGGTCAGACGGACTGAGATGGGAAGATTAGCAGATCATATCTTGAATCTGACCAAAAAGTACAAACGGTAAGAAAATGGAACATACAGCAGGTATCTACATGGACAGGAAGAAGTGTGAAGTGATTGGAAGCAAGATAATGTTTACACAATGGATAATTAGTGTTCACATAGCAAAGAGGTTGATGTACAGACCCTGATTAGAAGCCAGCAGGTGATGTAACTGGATAAGAAGAGATTATACAAATGATTAATGATATCACGATAGTGTATAATAACTTCTTATCAATGTACATCACCTCCATGGAAGAATCGATCAATTTGATAAATATTTACATCAAAAACTGATGTTTTTGAAGAGTTTAAGTGTTTGAAAATATGGAGCTTATGTGTTTCAAAAGTGTAAGATATAGTGAAGTAAAAAGCCCTCACTCAATAACAGAGTACGAACCAGTCATGTTCATTCTAAATTGATTCCGCGTACCTCACATGCATGTTTTAACTAGTGATATTTATATGAGATCTAAAGGTGATATGATTGAGATATATCTTGGAGACCTAAGCTTAGATTGTCGTTGGCTCGACTATAACAAAATAATCATATTGACAATGATTTGTATGAGGAGACTCGGTGGTAATGATTGAATTGAAAATGAGAAAGGCAAAACGTCCCATTCAGGCATTACGAAATTAATATACGATTGAATTGAGTTGTGATCATCTGCGTCGACCACATATGTAGTTCATGTTTTCAGGGTTCATTTGAAACATTGTTACATATAGAGCTCATTTTGAAGGCTTGGTGAAACTGGTGGTATACATGTATTATTTGTAGGGAAGACCTGTGACAAGCCAACTTCCAACTGATGTTGAAAGTTACCCCTTAATCTGCTAAATTATGGGTGCTTATTACCATTTCTAGTTAGTTTTACCATATATTTTATGTTGTGTGCTGAAAAAATGTCCGATGTTTCCATTACAAAATTGATTAAGTTACCATGTCTTCCTAATGTTTTGTGCTGTTATATAATTTCTAAATGCTCAGGTGCCACACAATCCTAACACAAACAGTATCTGTCATTAACGAGTTTTTAATTGTAACGGTAGTTATCCCTTTCCCTAATGTATTATGTTGATAACCTTTAATAATTATGTTATATGTTACCACATACTCTAATTTCTATAAGCTTTGTTTAATGGTATGTCAATTTACAATATCTTCTAGGTTTTATATGAATGTGTTATCATTTTTAAATGGTTTGGGACGTTACCATGTATTTGTAAATAAAGGTTTTCTAACAACTTAAAAATGCTATGTGTTGTTGCAAATTTTTAAACTTTGGAATGTTATAACATTTTCTAATTGAAGAAGAAGTTTGTTATGTATAGAATTAACGCCATCACTCTAAGTTGTGGACAACTTCTAGATACTATGAGCTGTAACACATGTTTTAATTTCTATGAGCTATCTTTTTTTACAAATGGTATGTCAATATATACAATATCTTCTTAATTTTATATTAATGTGTTGTTATCATTTTTACTTTTTGGGACCTTACCATGTATTATTAACTAAAAAGGTTTTCTATTTTTGAAACAACTTGAAAATGCTATGTATTGTTGTACATTTTTAAATATAACATGGTATGTTATAACAGTTTCTAATTGGAAAAGAGAATTAACGCCATCACTATACGTTTTGGACAGCCGCTAGATACTATGAGCTGTTACCCATGTTTAACCTTGTACTCGTAGAGAAATAACCACACCTTAAGGGGAAATAGGAAATCTCATTGTCTAAATGATATAAGAACGTACCATATGTTCTCTTTGCTATGAGCTGCTATAGTACCTTATCTTCTCGACGATTACTGAAGTTACCGATTTCTAAATGAAATGAGAATTCACAAAATCTTTTACGGAAATAGTACATTTCCTATTTTGGAAATATCATAAGTTACACCATCTTTCAAATGCAATGGGCTGTTACTACATTTTTGATGATATGGTTAATTGCAGTAAATTATCAATTTAATTTATGGGAATGTTCCCATTATTAAAATGCTATAGGCAGTAACCCAATTCTCCAAATGATACGTCATGGTGACCATAACTAAAATTATATGTAATGGAAGTTACTCCATCTTCTAAATGCAATATGCGTTTATCAATATTTAAATGATGTCGCAATTATCAAATCTTCTTAATGCTATGCTGGTATCGATATTGGAAATGGTATGTGCTGTTATTCATATTTTTAAAATATAGGCATATACCCTACCGTTAAAATGCCTGAAACATAGGGACGTTTTCTATATAACTACGAATAAGAGCGCTATATGTTGCTACATCCTGTTCCAGGTGTCACTCGAGGCTCTAAAATATCACAATATGGTGGGTAAATGTGTTACCAAATCGTATAAAAGTTAGGAGAACGTTTAATATCAACGATAACATGGCTGTGGATAGTTAACTCGTTCTGGAAATATCTACCAACTAGTAAATGAAATATCATTTATTCTTTATAAGTGCTACTATAAAATCTGACACAATGTTATTCATTTGATTTGGGGAATGCTTGAGAAAAGACTTTGATACGCGAGCTTAATCACAGTTTTATATCGTCCTTCTTTTGTTTGTTTGTTCTTTATTTCATATCCAATATAATTTTTGGTCTGTTTATCATATTTTTTGGTTAAAAACACTCACACATATGCTTTTCTTGTTACAAATTCTCTGTGACGCTGCGATTGGTCAATATTAAATTAAACTGTTTTGCCACTGTCTGAGCATGTTACTTCTAACATTTCATAATAAACAGAAACGGACATTCATGTTATAAATGAGTTAATTTCATCAAGTGACATATCCTGATGTGCAACAACTGTAAAGTGCTAATCGAACAAGCAGTGTAAGTAACAGTAAACTGCTTCAATGCTACAGTAATTGAAGCCCGGGTGTCACTTCCCGGATCTCACGCTGCACGTGGCGCCTGCATCGGGGGAGGTGTTTGGAACAGCCGCGCTGCCTCTACACGGATGTACACGATAAAGACTAAGTGGTAATTGTCGTTCATGATGTCACAACGTCGGTTACTGCAGTCAGCTGGAAACAAGTTGCTTATTGATCACGCCACGCGGGTTGACCACGCCCCTTTCCTACTTCCCCGTCCTGCACGTACATTGGCTGTGCTCTCTTCAGATCGGTTAGATTCCCAGATTGTCTCTGTTACAGCTCAGTTTTATCACTGATGAACTAAATTCTTATTTTGATATCATAGTTTGAATTTGTACCTTTGGAGTTGTTTAACACATCGAGGATATCAAGTATTTTAAGTGTTTAAACAAGTGTTGTCATATTTGGTATGCATCAATGTATATGTTCCTGACACTACGGTTGATGATGAAGTTAACACTTAATAAATAATAAATACTTATCCCGAAACCTCATGTTTTTCATGAAGTTGTAATTAATAGAATATTGCTTTTAAAAAAAACATATAAGAAATCTGGGGTCGTTTATAAAAAAAACTGTGTCTTTATATCTCAAAATGAATATGATAGTACCCAGAGACTGTGAATGGTAAGCTTTATTTTAGTGCAGTCAATATAGTCAACAGATGCCTCGATGACTTAGTCAATAATGTTTGTGGTCTCAACTCATCTCTTGTGTAGTGCTAACACATCTAGGGCTTCATAACAACTCCTTTGTCTGGAAATTGACAGTATACTTCTTCAGTTAAAAACGAACGGAATTTCAATCATTTGACTTCCTTTTCAACCAACTATCAAATCTTATATTTAACCTGTTAAATCATTTTCATTTTATATAGATATTCTAACAACGATCTATCGAATCCTTATGTGATATATTATTTCATTTGATCTTGTGTTCTTTCCACACTTACTGAGAAATACAGTTCCACTTCTATGTTATCTTCCGATCTATTAGATGTGTTCTATTAATTTATTCTTGAACCTTTTTTCTTTATATGTTTTTAGATGATTTATCTTATTTCTACCAGTTGTTCTTGTGGATGCTATATGTGATTTATCATTATTTATAATGTATTATGTGACATATCATATGTTTCTTTTACTTTGGAATCTTTAGTTGTTCATTGTTAAATAATATGTGTTATGTATCATTTTATTTTGAAATATTTGACATTTATATGTTATTAAAAATATTTAAGGATGAATATTATGTCTTTCATAATTTTATCGTAAATGGTGTATGGTGTGTGTGTGTATATTTATTCATTTCATACTCTGTGACAAGTATCATCTTTTTCAACGCTAACTTTATACCATCGATAAATTCAATTCCTGAAGTTTATGTTTTCTCAAAGGTTTCCTCATTTATTCTTTCTGTTGGTGTAATTCTGTTAACTCTAACCAACGCTACAACGCTGTCAGGGTGATGCTACAGACAACCAAACAAAGTGTCTCAATCTGTCGCAGATTAAACTTGTATTCATGAAATCAAAAGTGTTTACGTATAAAAAATATAACGAAAGGACTTTATAAAAGTATAAATCCAAGAAAACACATAAATAATAGCGGGGAAGTTCAAATGGTTACAAACTGCGTCTGTATTCAACCTGATGTACCCTGTCTTGTTGAGGAAAAATCATAAAGTTCTCAGATCGTCGGGAGATTACCATAAGAAATCCTTAATCATACAATAAGCTTTAATTTCTCTGTATATGTCACTTCACATGCCCTCCAGAACCGTGTTTCTAAACAATATCATTTTCAAAGTGCAATATAAAGGCAAAATGTACATAGATGTAATGTGCATACAGGTCTCCAGAATATTTGAATATTTTTAAAAGTAATTTGGATTATATGTTCTTTTCAAATCCTATATCAAGTAACATTTTCAGAAACTATAGGTTACAAATAAGACATCAAATAAACATGCCCAATGCATTGCCACCTACCGTGTTATAGTCTTGATATAGTGGCAGGGCATTAAATCCATATCTGGTCTTAGTTAAGCGCGCCTATGTTTTACGAAAGTATATTACACTATTAGATAAATTATGTGGTAAAGGCGAATTTATTTTCTTCAGACGTCACTTTTCTTAAACTATTATTCAAAATTAATATCAAACTGTGGAAAAATCACTTATCAAAGGATCCTTAAATAATTGAAAATATCAAATTCATCACCAAGAGATTTTTATCAATATATCTTCCAGCGAGTCATCCCTTGGAGGTTCCTGTCACATTGCCGAACATCATCACTGAACAACACAGCACGAGCGAGAGAAGTTGAGAAGGAAGGATACATCATGTGGCAATTCATTGTATTCCCTTGTTTAAATGAGAAAGCTCAATATCAAGAACAATATCACAAAACGTCTCCATTTTCCACCCGTACATGTTAAACTATTCAGTTGCAGCCTGGGTAGCAACACTACTACTGATAGGCAAAACTCAATTTGGATTAAAGAAACGATAGCAACCCTCGCAACAGTAGAACTTGCTCTATTACAAATCTTGACAACTCCTCGTGGTACACCCAGTACACGTTAACTCGACTCATCGGTAGGAGTACATGTTCTGACAAATCTTAGACGATTCTATGAAGTGTTTATTTTAAAATGTTGTAATTTACAAACCCCTTATTTCAAATAAAAACATATCAATATCAACAAATTCTGAATGTTATATAATCGTTTGTCTGGAGGTCGTATAGTGTCTATATCGTTTATTAAGTCATTACTCACTGACTCGTTTATATCTTCCCACAAATATGGTTTTTGGCGTTTCCTGAAGGCTTGAGTGTCACGCAGTTTATATTGTGTAAAAAGCGCTTTTTTGCAATGTTTCAGCTTTAAGTTTCGCCAAACATGTGAGTGTTTGATCATTAGTGTGCAGATAAATTTGTCTGATTGGATAATCCATGTAATGTTCTGAGACAATCATTTAAACGCTCATGTTGATGTCGGCTCGGAGCTGGAGTGATGCGAGCTATAAAAAGATAACATATTTCCGTGACGTTATACAGAGATTTCAAATATAACCATTCTTTGGTATCATGAACAGAACATTGGATAAATCTGCGATTAATTGAATCAATTGTATCATTTACTGAGGGTTGTTTAAGTAAATATTTTATCTCGAATTTGAATGCGATTAACAAGATTATCAAGAAGATTTCGCCGATAATGGCGACATTTAGAGATATATTACAGGTAGATGTACATCAATGATTAGAAATGTTTAGAGTAATTTTGTCAATAAAAGTTTCGCATGCCTGGACTGTTTTCTAAAAAGAAGGCAAAGTAAGTGTTCAATAAGTTCATTGTAATTCAGTTACACCAAACAGTGTTGAATTTTAAAAAAAAAACATTAAAAAAAATCTGTATAAGATGCATAACGGTACAGAGTTTTATATACATAAGTACAGTTTATTAATATTTTCGAAACATACGGTTTTTTTTTACATTGTTTAAATTTAAGACATACACTCGAAACACATTCTTGCCTTTTATATTACAACATTTTTCGCGAGTTTGTTCATCGATTGTTAATACTACAAACTAAGTCTATACACGTGCATTAAATATTCGATCATTATCATGTCAAGTCCGTTTAATAGAAATTTAAACATGAAGTTAGCAGTTTCCGATATTTGCGACAAACAACTAGCCTCATAACCTTAGTTGTTTAGATTGTTTAACGTTTTTCATTCATTCTTTGTATCAAAATCTCAAATGGAAATGAATGTTTGTCTCATGAAATGTAAGTTCTGTAGCCAGTTTTATTTGACAACCAAACAAGGGTGTTCTATTAACAGTAGTTAGATACATTAGAAAATGTCAAAAACATCAATCTTTCACATTAGTAAAGAAACAATAATTCCAATTGTCTATGGATTGCCAAATAAATTCATAAAACAAAAATGTAACAAAATGAAAAGAAGCTATTTACTTACATTACTTGCTTCTCAACCAATGGCAAAGTAAGGAGTCCAGAAACTGCGGAACTGTTTTGAGTCGCGTGCGGAGCTCGTGCGCTCTGCTCTTTGACGCGCGTTAAACTGGCAGCATTACGTCCCCTGGCAGTCGGGCGGCCACTGTGCTTGGAGAGAGCGCGGTCGCTGGAGTAATGTTGTGATGCGGACGGTAATGTGATTTGACCAACATTTGCAAGCGATACTAGCCTGGGCCTTATCACAAGCCAATGCGCTTTATCGTCGTTTGTTACATCAATATAATCCCGAACTCCGATTTGGGGCCACTTTTCCTAATTCACTTTACTTGGTGTAAGTCTCAATTAATCAGCTAAATAGAGCGCCCGTAATGAAGAGTCGCGCTAGCCCGGGGCACCTCTGGACTGTCTCAGCGAATCACCTGATTATCTCGCAGCAAATCCGAGGACACGCTAATATAAACATATAATATACCAATTGCGATCACTCGCACACCCCAATTTTCGAATTTGTCATCAGTGGCTGACTGGCCAGAACGCGATAGGGGGTCGGCATGCGATTACGCGCTATAAATATTGATAGTGTTAAAGATATTGGCGGGACGCGGGCTTTGATTTCAACCAATCCATTGCAATTTTATCACTTGTAAATTGTCCTACTATTTGTAAGGTGATTTTATTTCGCTATACTTTGCGCAGTAATTTATCATTTAACTGCGAAAACCTATTAGCATATATACATAATAGATAGCCTCACTTAGCGGTACTCCACGTTTAGAGAGTCCGCGCTGAGGCGGGGTGCCACGGTACACTAATGTCGGGTCATACCCCGGGTATATAAACATGTACAATACATATATATACCTATCGGGGGTCCTGAAGCTAAGCGGATGATAAACCACCTGCAGTTTCAGTTACCATGTTTAGATAGGAACAGACTTTCAGGGTAGACCATATTGTTTCATTATGCTGTCACGTCAATTCAAATTTCAAACTTCATCGCTTGACCGTGCTTTACATTTTTAGTTAAAGGAGAGATTATTGACATATTAACTACACAAGACTGAATAAAATTCAACATGTCATTTAAACTAATGAAATAATAAAAATATCGGTTTCGTAATTATCACTCTAAACACGAATATCAACTGAAGAAAGATGAAGTAGCAACGCCGTTCTGAAACTTTTCCTAAACACCATTGTAGAAGAAATTTCAAGTGTTGCGGGATAAAAACGAGATTTGCTTTCTGAAATCATTCGAAAGATGACAGAGAATACAATATGAACATATCAGAAAAGTAAAATTGTTTTATCAATACCAAAAGCTGCATGTCATTTGAAAAGGTGTATTATGCGTGATGGATGGTTGGCGGCCTGTGATAAAGCTATTAGTGTATTTACTTCATCATTTGATCTGTTGAGAGATTTCACTCGAGTTCTTGCAACAAGAAATCCATGGAAAAGACAAAAGAGAGAAGAGTAATTGAGTTATGTTATTTAGCGATGTAATGCATACTGGCGATTGCCGCTAACAGAGTTAGACTGATGGATCATGTACTTACCCGCGCTGATCTAATTAAAATGATGCAAGTCCCGTCGCATCGTTCATCAATTAGCCAAATTTAATAAGTCAATTACATTTCAGATAAACACTTTCTGGACGCGACTCGGAAAGTCTCCGCCTTCCGTCTGTAGACGGGAACAGCTCGATGTGATGGGGAGTTAGCTCGCAATAAAACATTACTGTATCCATATCTTCTTTAGACATTCAAACAATATATTAAAGACAATTTATTCGGACAAAGAACGGTGATAGTGAAAGTGAAGTGCGTAAGACCTAGTCGGATCTCAATCCACGGTTTTTTTGTAGTTTCGTCAATGATTTTCTTTTCTAAGTATAAACATAGATAGAAGTAAGTTGAAATGCCAGTATTTAACTTAATACTCAAGCTATTTAGATTAATGATCTTTAGTTTTTACGTCCAACTGATTTATATTTTGTTATTATCAAATTAAGGTATATAAACAAATTGCTGATTAGTTCCAATAGGCGAGTGCTCCATTTATTTGTTTCCTGGAAATGTTTTGGTAATTTCGGCAAAGAAACAAGGTTCAAGTAATACCGATATTATATTTTAACTTTCATTATAAATGTGTTTCCTTTCATAGATTTTAAAATCAAATTATCATGTTTGTAAATTTGAGAATTAATTAACACGAAGAACAATCTTATGTGAAATCTTTCAGATCAACTTTCTATTTTTAACACACGATTATTGCTCGATATAACCATTGCTTTCACATTTCTCACGTTTTTTATCTACGCTGACAACGTTTAATGTTGTTAATCAACGATTCTAAGATTTTGAAAACATAAGTAACGCAAAAATAATATTTATGAAAAAATAACGGTTAATTTTTTTAAGTTTACATTGTCGTGTGTAATGTACATTTTAAAATACTCTTCCACTTCTTTATATCACAAAACACATGATCGTGTGAAATGGTTTTGATATTTATTTGTTTGGGAAACATTAAAAAAAATTGTGCATCCAGGAAAATTTATTTAAAAAATTAAACTGTACGATTCTTAGAATGTTTATGAATATGTAAGGCCATGGATAGTTATGTTAATGATAATAAATATTCAGGATAATTAAAAGTTAATTTAAAAATTCATTCAGCGTCAACACAAGTTATTTTCATCTTTATATTTTATTCCCATGTCAAATTTGAAACCAGTTTGGAGCAGCGTAACTCAATAACTTCATAAAAGGTTGTGAACACTTACTAAATAACTTGTCAGTTTGTGAGCTATCTGAGGTCCTACCTTGTATAGACAGCACACACGCGCCTCACACACACACACAGGGGCTTGGTGTATATACACGGTAGGACACGGAGGGTCGGGTAGAGACAGAGAATCCACGTGCAGCCTGGTGTAGCACGACCGAGCGACCAGCTGACAGGGACAATATTACATATCGCTAGATTCCTCTCCTACACGCGTTCATGTTTGGGCGTACGACAACGTGATTTTAATTAACATAATGAGGTTTTAAACGCCGGCCGCAAGGGTTGGGGAAGAAGTAAAGCCGTTTGCAGAGAGGATCAACGGACGACATTAGCCGGAACACAACAAGGAGAAAGGTCGTCAAATTAGACTTTATTATGTCAAACACTAATCTAATTTCTGGTGGATGAATCTCTACCAGCGTGTCCGGTGACACTGCATTGTGAGCGGGCTTCTTCAGTTTGTTGGAGGACAAAAACTCATCCGGCGAGTAGCGAGCTGATTACTGGCCGTGCCATCCGTCAAGAAGCAAGAGCCCTTCACTGCTATTAATATCGCTCCGCCGGGAAAATTAGCACTAATCCCTCAAAAGAAAGGAAGATTCTTTCAGTTTACTCGGCCCATGATGTTTGGTAAGCCGATTTTCTCGCGCATTTATGTATAGTCAGTTTACAATCGATATAGTCCACTTCAAATTACTTTGTGCATAATTTATATGTCTATAAGCCGGTTCTGGTGCCAGGGTGGACGGACGCTTCATACATGCACGTGCAACATAACGTGCATCATGGGCCATCACGAACATCGCGAACATTGAAACCTTCCATACACGCTTCGGTAACTTCCGTTAGCTTGACATGCATTAAGTTGAAAATAAAGTTATACTGAATGGTAACACAGGTAACGCGCACATGACAGGGCAGGACAAATAATGTTTTGAAAATGAAAAAGTTTTATCAAGAAATCATTACCAACTGCATTAGAATGAGAGATATATTAAGAACTCATTGTCAGGTTAATAACTACATTAAAACGCGACTTATATCAATAAATCATTATCAGGTTGATAACAACTTAAGAATGCGAGTTTTACCAATAAATTATTATCAGGTTGATAACTACATTATCAATTTAGTTATATCTAAAAAATCATTATCAGGTTAATTACCACATTCGAATGCGAGCTATGATCAAGAAATAATGATCAGGTAAGTAACTACATTAGAATGCAAGTTATATCAAGTAATTATCATCAGGTTAATAACTACATTAGAATGCGAGTTATATCTAGAAATCATTATAAGTTTAATAACTACATTAGAATGCGAGTTATACCAATAATTCATTTTCAATTTAATAACTTCAATAGAATCCGAGTTATACCAATAATTCATTATCAGGTTAATAACTTCATTAGAATGCGAGCTATATCTTAAAGCAAGAATACAGCTGTAGGAGAGCGGGGCACATATTCAGAAACTGGACAAGTATGGTTTTAAAATATATGACTATTTTGAAAATAAAAAAATATATATCTAATTATCGGCACCTTAAATACAGAGGCAACAACTATTATATGTAATAGTAAGACACCAATCGTGGCTGATCGTTTAGATAGTTCGTTAGACCAAGTGCGCGTGGCTAAGGATTTAAACGATTAGACAACAAGGGCCGAATGGTCTAACTTACATAGACTGTGACCACAAATGTAATTTCTAAAAAGTTATGAAAAATCAAAGGTTGATAGTACTATTGTCGCAATGATTACAAACTATTTCACGGCGACCGTGTCACACAAGTAATCTAAATCCAAAGAGAACCTGACATCTCGTGAAATTTGCGTAAAACAAATCCTCATGAGTTGCAGCTGCAGCTTCACTTTCGAAATGCGCATGCTGTGATGTTGTGATGTTGTGGTGTTGTCATTTGGGCGAGCGAAATTGAATGGTATAGTACGTATTAAAACGAAAACAAGTAATCACCACATATTTAGTTGAAATATATTTTCAGGACCCATTATGTTGGAAATAAACAGAGGCATTGAGGAGATATTTTTGACCGTTGCTTGAATAATGAACATAACCTTCTTATATGGCCCTTTCCTTTCTGTTTCCACCCGTCCGCCATTTTAACCTCTATGTAATTACTATCAACGCTGCGATTGAAATGTCATTCGATAACTGAATCAGGACAGTCTTGATTTCAGTTTATATTATTTTTCATTTACAGGTACCGGGTAGCAACTGAAATGAATCCAAAGGGTACCTTGACAAAGCTGTACATGTTTTACTGCTTAGTGACCCAGAAGGCTGCTCAATCTGTATAATGATATATATGTACTAAAATGCATATTTGTGTTATTTTGTAAGTACGCTTTCTCAAGACATAGCCTGGTTCACTAAGAGGAGTTCCGGCAGTGGTCTAACTTGAACTGACGTTACTAAGACCACGGTTCATAGCGAAAGGGGTCATGTTCATGTACTCCCAATTCAAACGTATGGGATGTGAGTTATATATAGAAACATAGGTATGAACATTAATTGACATACGATTTATATAGAATTATAGTTATGAACATTAATTGCAATGTGAGTTATATAGAAATACATGCATGAACGTTAATTGAAATACGAGTTGTATAGACGTACAGGTTTTAACATTAATTGACATGTGAGTTATATAGAAGTATAGTAAAGTAAACTAATTGACACATGAGTTAAATTGAAGTAAAAGTATGGATATGAAATGTGAGTTATATAGAAGCATCACTTCAGACATGAATTATGATGTGACTTATACTAGAATTTATAAGAACGTGAATTTCAATGAGCGTTATAGCGAGAGATAACAAACTATTATGTTACTTATGGAGAAGAAAATGAATTATACTAGAGTTATAGTGCATGTTGAGTCGTGCACATGGACCGCGTTATTTTAGGAATATAGGAAGAGAAGCTCTTTAATCGAACTGTCAGGCCGGCCTACAGGCGTGCATCATGCATGGCCACATAAAAGTGAAGCATATTTTGTTTTGCCACGTTTAACGATAGCCAGAGGCTGATAAGCGAATAACAGTAGAAAATTAACTTATCGTATGTTTAATTGATGTATTGCCGGGCCGCGGGTAATACGGTTTGCCAACCGCTCCACGCGTCGTCATACACGTTACGATTTTTATTAGATTCTGAAAAGAAATGACAAAAAGCAGATTAATAAATTCTTGATTTAACGGCTCAAGAAAAGAATTGGCAAACAGCTGATTGGTAACTCTGAGATAGTGAAGTGGCAGAGAAGGCTACAGAACGTAGGACCCGAGTCATCAGGTTGGCTCCAGCAGGTGTCGAGCAGATACGTAGCACGATATATTAGTACATCTTTTCAGTTCAGTATATTTCACATACCAGATAGAACGTTGTCGCACCACTCAACTAATCAGATTAGGAATGTTATATTATTGTTACCATATCTCCTTGTCTATGCTAAGATTTACCTCGTCTTGCAATAACAATATGAACAAGGCAATATGTGAAACTTGAAACATCCACAGATCTATCTTTGACGAATATGTAGACAGACGTGAATCCTGATGCCACTGCAAGCAAAACTATAAATCATACCATAGGCATGCCCTTGAGAGAACCAGAAATAGAATTTCAGCATCACATTTTGAAAGTTAAAACATGGTCCTAACGTTAATAATGAGAGTTAACCAAGCTAAATACTGTTCTGCAACCTCCCGCGCCTCGTCCTGCCAATCTACTGAAGCGCCGTATATGCTCCACCTTCTGTTGCCTCTCCAGCCTCTCCTTCACTCATAACGTAGAGGCGAGTCTTTATTCTTGATAATTAGATTCCATCGTTAAAGCTTTCAAAGTTCATACAAATTCACACAAAAATACTTTATCGAGAAGCGCCATCTCAAAATATTCTCAACTATTGAACATATGTTTAACAAAATTGGTTTACATAAAACATTTGATAATATTTTACAAACTATATTCGGAAATTAGAAAAGAAAATAGGTTGTTGCGTGTATTGTTGGTGTGATATGGTTATGTGATATTATCCACGTGACAAGTTGCATTTATATTCTCCCTTAGCTTCAAGTTGCACTTATATAGTCCCTTAGCCTCAAGTTGCATTTATATTCTCCCTTAGCTTCAAGTTGCACTTATATTCTCCCTTAGCCTCAAGTTGCACTTATATTCTCCCTTAGCCTCAAGTTGCACTTATATTCTCCCTTAGCCTCAAATGCAAGTTGCACTTATATTCTCCCTTAGCCTCAAGTTGCACTTATATTCTCCCTTAGCCTCAAGTTGCACTTATATTCTACCTTAGCCTCAAGTTGCACTTATATTCTCCCTTAGCCTCAAGTTGCACTTATATTCTCCCTTAGCCTCAAGTTGCACTTATATTCTACCTTAGCCTCAAGTTGCATGTATATTCTACCTTAGCCTCAAGTTGCATGTATATTCTACCTTAGCCTCAAGTTGCCTGTATTTTCTACCTTAGCTTCAAAGTGTAAGACTGACAGAGGGTAAGACTGTTATCAAAGATAACATAGACATACGAGCGTATTTTCTACTGGAGAGCCTGATGTTGGCCACAGAGACAGAATGGTACACCGCATCGAACTCACGGATGAGACTCCGTTTCAGGAGAGACACAGACGGATCCCTCCACCGATGTAGCAGGAAGTAAAGGACCACCTCCAACAACTTCTCACTGTAGGCAACATTAGGATGTCCTACTCTCCATGGTCTACAACCGAGCACGAAAGAAGAACGACAAACTTTGCATGTGCAATGTATAACATGTGCTCTGAATACATCTGTCCATTCTCTCGTAGAGCACGACAATATAACAATGCTGATGTGTTCTACCCATGACGTCAGTCAGAGGCAACGTTCACGGTGGTCTAATGTACCAAATATCAGCCGTCATGTAGTCAAAAAGAACTGTTTTTTGTGTTTCTGTATTGTCCCATCATGTTATTAATAGAAATGAAGGAACACTGATTCTTGTAAGAAGCGTAGTTGTTGATCAGTTTTGGCAATTTCAGAGGGGTTTCACAATAGTTTTAGGCCGTTAGTCGCTTTATGGGAGTTTTTAATCTTAGGGGAAGGCCAAGAGCCCCAATGGACAGTTATAAAACTTCCCGTCTCGTTTCCCGGCAACACCACAAGGTCACGTGATTTGGACTTTATTTTAAATTTTCATAAAAATCCCTGGAAAGGTTTTAAGTATAAAAGTTTAGGTTTCAACTATATCATTGCGAATACAACTGACAGCATCAGTATTATATTGTTTTCGATATTTCATTTTAAAAATGGTAAGGTTTCATTTTGACGTCAGCTTTTGTTAAATATCATAAACAAAATGCATAAATATATTAAACATCATAAAGTATTCACTCAAATAATGTATATGTTTGAGATAGATAATTATTAAAAAGTCTGCTATTGTTTCCATAATGAGATATTTGTTCTTGTAAAAGTTTTTATTATTTGTTTTAGAAAATCATGAGATTCGCCAACCTCACTAATTTATACATGGTCGTTACACCTGCTTCCAGGCAGAGGTGAGTTTCGTGTTTATGTATTATATCAATCATGTATATGTAAATGGATTCAGCCCGTGTGTACCCATGCGAATAGTTTAACTAATGATGCACATGACGTCATGATTCAAAGAGTTTTATCGATATGTAAATGTACTTGTATATCATATGTTTCCAATACATGTATAATGATACATCGTATTATTTTATGATGATGCAATAATACATCACTCATGTATATCTGTATGAATTGTTATGTGTAAATCTGATACATTGATTACAACATTTATGTATGTTTGCGTGACATTGTGTATTCATTTGTTTCACTCCTGATTTCAGTGTTTTGTACATTAGGCCTACTTCTTTAAGAAACTGTGGTCAAATGTGGCACTCCGATACTTCGTTATCTCTGGATTAGGACCAGATAGTAGCCACACTACATCCATACTGCATACCCTTCCTTGGCTTCATGATTCTGCACATTTCTACCCTGGCTTTATATTGCTCCCAATTTCGTCGCTAACATCATTTAGCCTCATAATTACCCTCTGTGATAACGAGGCTCCAGAATTCATCATTTTCTTCATGATTTTCACCTTCGCCCTCAAGTGTTTCAATATTCAATATTCAATATTAGCATAAGTTGCTTCGAAAATCATTCTTAGCATATCTTTGCTTTCATCCTTGGTATAATCTCGCTTTCACTCATGTATATTCATCTTCGCCCTCAAGTGTTTCTATATTCATCCTTAGCATGAGTTTGCTTCAAAATTCTTCCTTAAAAAAGATTGCTTCAAATTCATCTTTAGCATAACGGCGCTTCAAAATATATACTTAGGATGAGATTATTACAATATTCATCCTTAGCCGTAACGTCGCTTCATAATTCACCCTGAGCAAAAGGTTGCTTTAAAATTTATCCTTAGCATAAGATTGCATCAACATTCAATTCTAAGCTTAAGGTTGCTTCACAGTTGATCCTTAGCAAAACGTCGCTGCAAAATTCATCCCTAGCATGAGGTTGCTTCAAAATTCATCTTTAGCATAAGGTTACTACAAAATTCTTCCTTACAAAAGAGTGTTTCAAATTCATCTTTAGCATATCGTCGCTGAAAAATTCAACCTTAGCATAAGGTTATTACAAAATTCATCCTTGGCATAAGGTTGCTAAAAAATTCATCCTTACCATAAGGTTGCTTCAAAATATATCCTTAGCATAAGGTTATTGCAAAATTCACCCTAAGCAAAAGGTTGCTTTGAAGTTCATCCTTACCATAAGGTTGCATCAAAATTCGTCCTTTCAAGAGTGTGTTTCAAATTCATCTTAGCATAACGTCGCTTAAAAATTCATACTTAGCATAAGATTATTACAAAATTCATCCTTTGCATAAGGCTGCTTCAAAATTCATCCTTGGTATAAGGTTGCTTCAAAATTCAAACTTAGCATAAGGTTGCATCAAAATTCAATTCTTAGCATAAGGTTGCTTCAAAATATATCCTTCGCATAAGATTATTACAAAATTCACCCTTAGCATAGAGTTGCTTCAAAATTCATCCTCAGAATAAGGATGCATCAAAATTCAATTCTTAGCATAAGGTTGCTTCAAAATTCTTCCTTACAAGAGAGTGTTTCAAATTGTTTGAGCATAAAGTCGCTTAAAAATTCATACTTAGCATAAGATTATTACATAATTCATCCTTTGCATAAGGCTGCTTCAAAATTCATCATTGGCATACGGTTGCTTCAAAATTCACCCTTTGCATAAGATTGCTTCAAAAGTCATCCTTAGCATAACGTTGCTTCAAATTTCATCCTTAGCATAACGTTGTTTTGAACTTTACTTTTAGCCAAATGATGCATATAATTGCCTATCTATCTTAACCCTAAGTATAACAATGTGTTAACTACCTTCTATCCCCCTCCTTTTATTTCCGCCTGTAAATGTGTATGCATGTATGTATAGTGTTGTATATATGTCCAGCTCTCCAGATATCCATGTTTGGTATCATGTGTCTGTTTTCATGTTTCCAAGTCTCTTTCGTCTTCAGTGTGCACATCGGTCCTTGTTTCTGAATGGCTGTGTTATTTATTTCTGGTTCGTGATTCTCTAATTCCCCATTCCCTCCCAATACTTGACTCTTCCTCTTTCTATGTATGTTTGCCTCTTTGTTTCTCTCTCAAACTCAAACCCGATTGTTTTCACTTTTCCAAACTCCCTCTCTCATAATTTTTTCTCTCCCAAACTTTCTCTCCTGAACTCTCTCTATCAACTCCCTCATAGTTATCCAATTTTCCCCGCAACTCTCCCTTCCCCTCTCTCTTAGTTATCCAGTTTCTCCCCAACCCTCCCTTTCCCCTCTCTCTTAGTTATTCAGTTTTCCCATCAAGTCTTGCTTTCCCCTTTCTCATAGTTATCCAGTTTTTCTCCTCAACTTTCCATTTCCCCTCTCTCATAGCTATCCAGTTTTCTCCCCAACTCTCCCTGCCCTTTTCTCATAGTTATCCAGTTTTCCCCTCAACCCTCCCTTTCCCCTCTCTCATTGTTATCCAGTTTTCCCTCAACCCTCCCTTTCCCCTCTCTCATAGTTATCCAGTTTTCCCCTCAACCCTCCCTTTCCCCTCTCTCATAGTTATCCAGTTTTCCCCTCAATCCTCCCTTTCCATTTTCTCTTAGTTATCCAGTTTTCCCCAACTCTCCCTTTCTCTTTTCTCATAGTTATCCAGTTTTCCCATCAACTCTCCCTTTCTCCTCTCTTATAGTTATCCAGTTTTCCCATCAACATTCCATTTCCCCTCTCTCATAGTTATCCCGTTTTTCTCCTCAGCCCTCCCTTTCGCTTTTCTCTTAGTTATCCAGTTTTCCCTCAACTCTCCCTTTCTCTTTTCTCATAGTTATCCAGTTTTCCCATCAACACTCCCTTTCTCCTCTCTCATAGTTATCCAGTTTTCCCACCAACTCGCCCTTTCTCCTCTCTTATAGTTATCCAGTTTCCCCTCAACTCTCCCTTTCCCTCTCTCATAGTTATCCAGTTTTCCCATCAACTCGCCCTTTCTCCTCTCTTATAGTTTTCCAGTTTCTCCTCAACTCTCCCTTTCCCTCTCTCATAGTTTTCCAGTTTCCCCTCAACTCTCCCTTTCTCCTCTCTCATAGCTATCCAGTTTCTCCCCAACTCTCCCTTTCTCCTCTCTCATAGTTATCCAGTTTTCCCCTCAACCCTCCCTTTCCCCTCTCTCATAGTTATCCCGTTTTCCCTCAACTCTCCCTTTCCCCTCTCTCATAGTTATCCAGTTTTCTCCTCAACCCTCCATTTTTCCTCTCTCATAGTTATCCAGTTTTCCCTCAACTCTCCCTTTCTCCTTTCTCCTAGTTATCCCGTTTTTCTCCTCAACTTTCCATATCCCCTCTCTCATAGCTATCCAGTTTCTCCCCAACTCTCCCTTTCTCCTCTCTCATAGTTATCCAGTTTCTCCCCAACTCTCCCTTTCCCCTCTCTCATAGTTATCCAGTTTCCCCCTCAACTCTCCCTTTCCCCTCTCTCATAGTTATCCAGTTTCCCCCTCAACTCTCCCTTTCCCTTCTCTCATAGTTATCCAGTTTTCTCCTCAACCCTCCCTTTTTCCTCTCTCATAGTTATCCAGTTTTCCTTCAACCCTCCCTTTCCCCTCTCTCAAAGTTATCCAGTTTCCCCCTCAACTCTCCCTTTCCCCCCATCTCATAGTTATCCAGTTTTCCCTCAACCCTCCCTTTCCCCTCTCTCATAGTTATCCAGTTTCCCCTCAACCCTCCCTTCCCCTCTCTCATAGTTATCCCGTTTTCCCTCAACTCTCCCTTTCTCTCTCTCATAGTTATCCAGTTTTCTCCTCAACCCTCCCTTTTTCCTCTCTCATAGTTATCCAGTTTTCCCATCAACTCTCCCTTTTTCCTCTCTCATAGTTATCCAGTTTTCCCTCAACTCTTCCTTTCCCCTTTCTCATAGTTATCCCGTTTTTCTCCTCAACTTTCCATATCCCCTCTCTCATAGCTATCCAGTTTCTCTCCAACTCTCCCTTTCTCCTCTCTCATAGTTATCCAGTTTTCCCATCAACTCTCCCTTTCCCCTCTCTCATAGTTATCCAGTTTTCCCTCAACCCTCCCTTTCCCCTCTCTCAAAGTTATCCAGTTTCCCCCTCAACTCTCCCTTTCCCCTCTCTCATAGTTATCCAGTTTTCCCTCAACCCTCCCTTTCCCCTCTCTCATAGTTATCCAGTTTCCCCTCAACCCTCCCTTTCCCCTCTCTCATAGTTATCCCGTTTTCCCTCAACTCTCCCTTTCTCTCTCTCATAGTTATCCAGTTTTCTCCTCAACCCTCCCTTTTTCCTCTCTCATAGTTATCCAGTTTTCCCATCAACTCTCCCTTTTTCCTCTCTCATAGTTATCCCGTTTTCCCTCAACTCTCCCTTTCTCTCTCTCATAGTTATCCAGTTTTCTCCTCAACCCTCCCTTTTTCCTCTCTCATAGTTATCCAGTTTTCCCATCAACTCTCCCTTTTTCCTCTCTCATAGTTATCCAGTTTTCCCTCAACTCTTCCTTTCCCCTTTCTCATAGTTATCCCGTTTTTCTCCTCAACTTTCCATATCCCCTCTCTCATAGCTATCCAGTTTCTCTCCAACTCTCCCTTTCTCCTCTCTCATAGTTATCCAGTTTTCCCATCAACTCTCCCTTTCCCCTCTCTCATAGTTATCCAGTTTTCCCTCAACCCTCCCTTTCCCCTCTCTCAAAGTTATCCAGTTTCCCCCTCAACTCTCCCTTTCCCCTCTCTCATAGTTATCCAGTTTTCCCTCAACCCTCCCTTTCCCCTCTCTCATAGTTATCCAGTTTCCCCTCAACCCTCCCTTTCCCCTCTCTCATAGTTATCCCGTTTTCCCTCAACTCTCCCTTTCTCTCTCTCATAGTTATCCAGTTTTCTCCTCAACCCTCCCTTTTTCCTCTCTCATAGTTATCCAGTTTTCCCATCAACTCTCCCTTTTTCCTCTCTCATAGTTATCCAGTTTTCCCTCAACTCTTCCTTTCCCCTCTCTCATAGATATCCAGTTTCTCTTCAACCATCCTTTTTTCCTCTCTCATAGTTATCCAGTTTTCTCCTGAACTCTCCCTTTCCCTTTTCTCATAGTTATCCAGTTTTCCCTCAACTCTCCCTTTCTCCTCTCTCATAGTTATCCAGATTTCCCTCAACTCTCCCTTTCCCCTCTCATAGTTATCCAGTTTTCCCATCAACTTTCCATTTCCACTCTATCATAGTTATCCCGTTTTTCTCCTCAACCCTCCCTTTTTCCTCTCTCATAGTTATCCAGTTTTCTCCTCAACTCTCCCTTTCCCTTTTCTCAATGTTATCCAGTTTTCCCTCAACTCTCCCTTTCTCCTCTCTCATAGTTATCCAGTTTCCCCCTCAACTCTCCCTTTCCCCTCTCTCATAGTTATCCAGTATTCCCTCAACCCTCCCTTTCCCCTCTCTCAAAGTTATCCAGTTTCCCCCTCAACACTCCCTTTCCCCTCTCTCATAGTTATCCAGTTTTCCCATCAACTCGCCCTTTCTCCTCTCTTATAGTTATCCAGTTTCCCTTCAACTCTCCCTTTCCCTCTCTCATAGTTTTCCAGTTTCCCCTCAACTCTCCCTTTCTCCTCTCTCATAGCTATCCAGTTTCTCCTCAACTCTCCCTTTCTCCTCTCTCATAGTTATCCAGTTTACCCCTCAACCCTCCCTTTCCCCTCTCTCATAGTTATCCCGTTTTCCCTCAACTCTCCCTTTCCCCTCTCTCATAGTTATCCAGTTTTCTCCTCAACCCTCCATTTTCCCTCTCTCATAGTTATCCAGTTTTCCCTCAACTCTCCCTTTCTCCTTTCTCATAGTTATCCCGTTTTTCTCCTCAACTTTCCATATCCACTCTCTCATAGCTATCCAGTTTCTCCTCAACTCTCCCTTTCTCCTCTCTCATAGTTATCCAGTTTCCCCCTCAACTCTCCCTTTCCCCTCTCTCATAGTTATCCAGTTTTCCCTCAACCCTCCCTTTCTCCTCTCTCAAAGTCATCCAGTTTCCCCCTCAACTCTCCCTTTCCCCTCTCTCATAGTTATCCAGTTTTCCCTCAACCCTCCCTTTCCCCTCTCTCATAGTTATCCAGTTTCCCCTCAACCCTCCCTTTCCCCTCTCTTATAGTTATCCCGTTTTCCCTCAACTCTCCCTTTCTCTCTCTCATAGTTATCCAGTTTTCTCCTCAACCCTCCCTTTTTCCTCTCTTAAAGTTATCCAGTTTTCCCATCAACTCTCCCTTTTTCCTCTCTCATAGTTATCCAGTTTTCCCTCAACTCTTCCTTTCCCCTCTCTCATAGATATCCAGTTTCTCTTCAACCATCCTTTTTTCCTCTCTCATAGTTATCCAGTTTTCTCCTGAACTCTCCCTTTCCCTTTTCTCATAGTTATCCAGTTTTCTCCTCAACTCTCCCTTTCTCCTCTCTCATAGTTATCCAGTTTTCCCTCAACTCTCCCTTTCTCCTCTCTCATAGTTATCCAGTTTTCCCATCAACTTTCCATTTCCACTCTATCATAGTTATCCCGTTTTTCTCCTCAGCCCTCCCTTTCCCCTCTCTCATAGTTATCCAGTTTTCCCATCAACTCTCCCTTTCCCCTCTCTCATAGTTATCCAGTTTCCCCCTCAACCCTCCCTTTCCCTTTTCTCATAGTTATCCAGTTTTCCCTCAACTCTCCCTTTCTCTTTTCTCATAGTTATCCAGTTTTCCCCCCAAATCTCCGTTTTTCCTCTTTCATAGTTATCCGGTTTTCTCCTCAACTCTCTCTTTTTCCTCTCTAACAGTTATCCAGTTTCTTCCCAACTCTCCCTTTCCCCTCTCTGTTAGTTATCCAATATCCAGCCAACATCCTCCGATTTGCCATCCAAATTATATTATGTCACTGCAGCGATCGAGAGATCGGCCGGCTTCTGCACTTTATCAAAAATATTAGATTATTTGGCGGTTCGCGGATAAATAATTTAGCTGCCATCTTTGTTTCATATCTATAATAATGTCTTGCATCAAACGTAATTGTATTAAAACATTTATCGCATTATTCAATTATATCGCTTTTTATTGATGTCTCTATAGCAGGCGGCCGGGCAGGCAGAGCGGTGTATGGACAGATTGGGGAGTGAACTGCCGTCTCTCTCTTCCTGATAAGCGTGTCTCTCCTTGTCTCTCCGCCTCCCCCGGCAGCATGACACGTCACAGATCACGGCCCGCACGCCCGATAAGCTAAGCCGTCAGATAGCGTGCCAAATTATTCTCTCAGCTTTATTATTTGATTAAGCGCAATTAGGGATGATAAAAATTTGATTAGCTATCCGGTTGAGACACAAACCCGAGGCGGCAGGACCACGGAAGTTTGGGTTGATGTGGAGGAAACTGGGGCTGTAAATGATGTCTCATGTCAAACTCGGAGGGGGTTAGGACGGGAAGGAAGTTCCATGCAGCGACAACAACAGCAAACGTCGTGAGGAGCTATGGCCCGTGTGAAGACGAGCCAGACACAGAAAGAAAATGTCGCCCATCTTGTCAAAGTGCTTGATCTACCCGGGCGGTGGGCCAATTACTCGGCTAATTGAAATGTCTCCTCTTATATCCGGGCTTTTTCTGTCCGTTATTTCCGAACAATGAAATGTACTTTCGATTACAGACTCTGTTCAAACGCAAAATAAAACGTATTAGGAAATTGTGATACAAAAGCAACAGCGTTTCGGAAATATTTTTTGTTTTAACTTGGGCAAACACATTAATTATTTCTTTCTTGTCGACGAGATCAGAGAAGCGCGCTATCGGAGCCTGGGACTCTGACGGCGGAGCCTCTAGACTCGGGCAAAAATAACCCGACCCTGGCGGGCTGGCCGGTGACACAACATACACGGGATGGGGAGACCCCTGGTCGCAGCCTGACCTCCCCACCGGTAGATCAATGTATAGCGTCTTTGAGCCTCTGGAGACCAGGGTTCCCCTAGTCAAGAACAAACCAGCTCTGACACAGACTTGTAAGGAGATGTGTCCTGTGCAGTAGCTGCATTGCTGTTGGTGTAGTGCAGCATCAACGGGGTCGGCAAACTGGGCGGATGGGTTACCGCAGTGTGTATCATGGAACTTCCGTTGTTAGGATCAAATCAGCACCTTAGACACACGCCTGTCCGTGAACACGTGGTAGATAAATACAAACATTCAGGGATAAGTATGATGGAAGGGGGTTATCAATTGGTGAATACATGTATAGTGATATCATCTTGTAATACAACCTTATCCATTAGTATCATTATCAGGTGTTAAAATGTTGAACATCAGTTACATTATCTACTAATGCAAGGTTGAAGTTCTTAACATTATCTTGTAACTCTAGGTTGACTATCGGTATCAACCCAATTATCTTGTAACAATGTCAATATCAGTTACATGATACTCTAATACGAGGTTGAATTTCAGTCACATCTTGTCAAATAAGATTAAATATCAGTCACAATACAATTTACATTAAGGATAAATATCAGTCACATTAACTTGTTATACAAGATAGAATAGAAATCACGTTATCTTGTAGTACATGGTTGATTATCAGTTACATTATCACATAATGTATGGTTGAATATCAATAACATGATCTTGTAGTACATAATGAAAACCAGTTACATTATCATGTAATTCAAGATGCGATTGACTCGGAACATTTTATTTGTTGTTTATGGACTTAGGCACTCAGTTTGTGCGATAAACTCACTAGAAAATCTTTATTACATAATGACATATTTGATTGTTTCCAAGAAAGTCCATTCAGCATGGTTGAATGACGTTCGGAAACGGTGTACAAACGGTTGCCTTCCATTCGTTAATTTAAATGTTATCTTTACATTCTGTCATTACTTGAAAAGAAACGGCCACGAGTACTCTATTACGCCGTGGTATTTACGAGTAAAAAGTTGCCATGTTTCCGGGTTTGCAGTGAAGTGAGCTTGAGAAACAACTAGTAGGAATTAGTTAGCGGTGTAAATTACCCATCAGCCTCTTCAGATGTTCACAGCATGCAGAACAAAAACTGTGGGCAGCGCGCGAGTGGTGAGAAAGCGTAATTATCCCCCTGAACACAGATTCGCCAATTGTGTCTAGCGGCCCTAACGCGTCTAATTGAGACCGACAATCTGTGTTTATTGTCCCCACAGAAGGGGGCTCAGTCTCCCCGTCTACCCACTTCCTCACAAGGCGTTCAACCGTTATTTCTTTCAATATTGTAACTCAAATTAGCAAAAATCGCGATTGGTTTAAAAGTATCCTGCTACATACAGGATAATTTAAAAGCGCCATTATAAAATTATATACGCATTGTCGCTCCTAGCATGTGATGCGTGAAGGTGTGACATATTAGGCTCGCGTTCAAGGAAGTAAAGATGCGACATGCGAAGTAAAGATGCGACATGCGAAGTGAAGAGGAGACATATAAAGTGAAGATGCGACATGCGAAGTAAAGATGAGTCGTAGTAAGTGAAGGTTAGGCATATGAGGTGAAGATGCGACATGCGAAGTGAAGATGAGTCGTAGTAAGTGAAGATGAGTCGTAGTAAGTGAAGGTTAGGCATATGAGGTGAAGATGCGACATGCGAAGTGAAGATGAGTCGTAGTAAGTGAAGGTTAGGCATATGAGGTGAAGATGCGACATGCGAAGTGAAGATGAGTCGTAGTAAGTGAAGATGAGTCGTAGTTAGTGAAGATTAGGCATGTGAGGTAAGAATGCGTCGTAGTAAGTGTAGATGTGACATGTGAGGTAGAGATTCGTAGAGTCTAACTCTATATAGACACTGCATATTTATGTCATTGAGAGTTATGTACATGTAGGATCGTCCAATGATAACCCTGGGATATGACCATCTGACTATATGGAATGATTAACCAATAGCATCGAAACAGAACAAAAACCCACATAATCTATTGCTCCAAATGAACACAGAATATAAACAAACAAATAAAACTAGATAACATGAAGTAGCATAGTTAACTTCTCCCAATACACACCGAAAACGAACCATTAACATCGACTGACCTTAATGAACACAGAAAACGTTTCAATAACATCGACTGCTCCAACTAAACACAGAGGAGGAACCAATGGAACCATCATCATGGACCGTTTAGTTAATTCCTTATAAGACGTTCAGTCGTTATTTGTTTAAATACTGTGACTCAAATAAGCAAAACAATCGCGATTAGTTTGAATGTGTCCTGCTATATAAACGTTAATTATTAACGCCGTTATAAAATGATTGGGAGTGGTCAATGTTTGTTTTCTTGGTATTTATTTGTTTATTATTTATCCTCGGTGTTATTGGAAGTAAACCTTGAAGTTGGTTTTTAATAAACACCTAGGATGAAAGAACAGCATGTGAGAAACCGTTCATTATTGAGCAGTTAGCCCATGTGGTTATTGAGGTGCGAATAATCATTGAAGTGCGAGTTATCATTAAGGTACGGGTGATCATCGAGGTACGAGAAATCATTGAGATATGAGTAATCATTGAGGCACGAGATATCAACGCAGTAGAGTAATCATTGAAGTAAGAGTTATCATTGAGATAGGGGTGGTCATCTAGGTAAGGGTGATCACAGAGGTACGAGCCATCATTGAGGTACGAGTAATCATTGAGGTATGAGTCATCATTGAGATGCGAGTAATCATTTAGGTACGAGTCATCATTGAGATATGAGTCAACATTGAGGTATGAGTAATCATTGAGGTACGAGTCATCATTGAGGTACGAGTAATCATTGAGGTATGAGTAATCATTGAGGTACGAATCATCATCGAGGTAAGAGTCATCATTAAGTTCGAGTCATCATTGAGGTACGAGTAATCATTGAGGTATGAGTAATCATTGAGCTACGAATCATCATTGAGGTACGAGTAATTCGTGAGGTACGAGTCAACACAGAGGTACGAATCATCATCGAGGTACGAGTCATCATTAAGTTCGAGTCATCATTGAGGTACGAGTAATCATTGAGGTACGAGTCATCATTGAGGTTCGAGTAATCATCGAGGTATGAGTCATCATTGAGGTACGAGTGATCATTGAGGTACGAGTAATCATTGAGGTATGAGTCATCATTGAGGTACGAATCATCATTGAGGTTCGAGTAATCATCGAGGTATGAGTCATCATTGAGGTACGAGTGATCATTGAGGTACGAATCATCATTGAGGTACGAGTCATCATTGAGGGATGAGTAATTATTGAGGTATGAGTCATCACAGAGGTACGAATCATCACAGAGGTACGAATCATCATTGAGGTACGAGTCATCACAGAGGTACGAGTCATCATTGACGTATGAGTAATCATTGAGGTACGAATCATAATTGAGGTACGAGTCATCATTGAGGTATTAGTAAGTATTGAGGTATGAGTCATCATTGAGGCATGAGTCATCATTGAGGTACGAATCATCATTGAGGTATTAGTAAGTATTGAGGTATGAGTCATCATTGAGGTACGAGTCATCACAGAGGTACGAGTCATCATTGAGGTACGAATCATCATTGAGGTATGAGTCATCATTAAGTTCGAGTCATCATTGAGGTACGAGTAATCATTGAGGTATGAGTAATCATTGAGCTACGAATCATCATTGAGGTACGAGTAATTCGTGAGGTACGAGTCAACACAGAGGTACGAATCATCATCGAGGTACGAGTCATCATTAAGTTCGAGTCATCATTGAGGTACGAGTAATCATTGAGGTACGAATCATCATTGAGGTATTAGTAAGTATTGAGGTATGAGTCATCATTGAGGTACGAGTCATCACAGAGGTACGAGTCATCATTGAGGTACGAATCATCATCGAGGTAAGAGTCATCATTAAGTTCGAGTCATCATTGAGGTACGAGTAATCATTGAGGTATGAGTAATCATTGAGCTACGAATCATCATTGAGGTACGAGTAATTCGTGAGGTACGAGTCAACACAGAGGTACGAATCATCATCGAGGTACGAGTCATCATTAAGTTCGAGTCATCATTGAGGTACGAGTAATCATTGAGGTACGAGTCATCATTGAGGTTCGAGTAATCATCGAGGTATGAGTCATCATTGAGGTACGAGTGATCATTGAGGTACGAGTAATCATTGAGGTATGAGTCATCATTGAGGTACGAATCATCATTGAGGTTCGAGTAATCATCGAGGTATGAGTCATCATTGAGGTACGAGTGATCTTTGAGGTATGAGTAATCATTGAGGTACGAGTAATTTTTTAGGTACGAATCATCATTGAGGTACGAGTCATCATTGAGGTACGAGTCATCATTGAGGTACGAGTAATCATTGCGGTACGAGTAATCATTGAGGTAGGAACGAGTCATCATCGAGGTACGAGTAATCATTGAGATATGTTGTAATTGAAATATGATTGATAATTTAGGTATGAGTAATAAAATAAGATATGAGTTCTAATTAAAATATTGGTGGTTGTTTAGGAGGTATCCGACTGAGACTGAGTCTTCACCCAGTCATACACAACCAAGGCCATGTGATATAAGCATGACCATACAGACTCTCAATCTACTGCTGCTTACATTAAGTTTGATCACTTGCTTGTGTATCTTAGTGCAAATATCATGTTAGGGTTTAGTTTGGAAGACAATCAAAAGACTTAAGGAAAACTGATAACTAATCAACCACTGTCCAACTGTAAAATAATAATTGCTTGATTTATTTAAGGATCGTCTAGTTTTCAATTTCAAAATTTGGAATAAAAGAATACATGTAAACCGAAAGAGTCGCTTTTTAATGTTTCCAATTTTCTAAAATTTCAATCACAATAGTCAATATCGACTTTATATAATTCAAGTGTAAAGGAATAAGTACACTTTGTGGTCAAAACTGTCGATCAGTTAAGAAGTATTTTGTAGAAAAAAAATGAAAATGAGTGTTTTCAAAATTTTGACCTTACAAAACTGTTACTGCCAACTGTTAGGTTTGACATACGAAAAGGTTAGAACAAAATCAACTTAAAGATGCTGTTTCATACTTGCATGCGGTTCAGGCTGAAGTTTAGCTATTGAGAAAAGAAATACATCACTTTGTAGAAAAATCTTTCGTCGAAATTTTGATATCATATTTAGATTGTTTAATCAACAATAACATACTTATTTCGACGCCCAAAGCACAGTACCCCTTGTAGAAAGAGCATAGAATTTAACGAACCCGTTTTCGGTGACGTAATCATTACGCGTGTAGGGTTTACATCGTGTCTCAACTACCGTATTTGCGTTCGATGGGTATCAACTTTGGCAGCAACGAATACCTTATTCGGAGAAAAAGAAAAGAAAATCTAGTCGTGCGCGACAAAGACGGTTTTCAAGCGTATATTTAGAGACCGGAAGTTGTGAGATGGCCACACTTGATTCGCCTTAATGTTGGCTGCCGTTTCCGTAATTTTGGTAAGTAATCTCATATTTAATGAATTTTGGTCCGATTTTCCCTAGGTTGGTCGCTAAATTTTTCTAAAAATACAACGAATACATTAGAAATACTTTTTAAAATATTGCAAGTATGATACAGCATCTTTAAAGTTTTGTAGTTTAAATTTCAACACTATCCTATTCGTTTTCGCACTGTTACGTTGTTAAAATACATCCCAAATCACATTATATTTGCACTAGGATACAGAGGTAAGTGAACAAACTTAAGGTACGCAGCTGTAGTGTTACGTCAGTCATCTTTGAGAGGGTTTCTTATCTTACAAGAACATGCTTAATTCATAAACAATGATCCAGTTCGTTATCAAATATCTGCGAGACAAATTTAGTGCTCTAAAGAATAAGTGGATTTGGCAGCACCGTCGTGCCCTACCTTGGACTCTGTGTACAGGGAAGTAGACCGGCGGTCGGACGGGAGGGTCGGACGGGCGGGTCGGGCGAGGAGAACGGTTCGTGGCTTTGCGACTGTAAACACGATTATGGCGGGCAGGGAAGCACTACCTCAGTGAATATCAAAGTTCATTGAATTCAATTAGCAATTGTTTGATTTGATGTAGTTGTCTCCAATTAGATTAAAGTCGAAGCATCGCAGGACGCGGAATTGGTTTATGTGGTGTTCATCATTCAGCCGTCGAGCCGCCAGGACGGGGAAGCAGCGTTCCAGTCTCCCCCCTGGACCCCCAGCAAACAGGATCATGTTTCCTCTCCCCGTTCTAATAGGCTTGACGATCTCTATACAAATTACCCGGCCATAATGCAATTTGCATTCTTTGCATTTAATAAATTAGTACGTAGGCTGACGTAGCCGTGGCCTGTCCTGGGAATTCCGAGCAAACGCTATCAGGATTCACATGGCTTATTGGTCCGGGCTTAGAATTAAAATCTCATTGAAATAATGTGATGCGTGTATTAGATTAAATAGAATCTACAAACAGTGCGAGCATGCCTGATAATGCCGTCCCCATCATAAGATCAGGGCGAGAAATCCCTCATCAGATAAGCCTGTTTGTCTAACGGAACACGACAAGCCACAGTACATAGGCCGCCGCTGTGTAGTGCGCCCGACTCGTGCAGCTAATTTTACAGGCTGATTTAGCGATAAATGAGTCTATTAGAGGCACACAGTGTCTCTCAGTAATGAAATTACGGCTTTATATACTGCTGTAAATACGTTTGCAAGAGCTGTGATCAAACCCCCAGTGAGATTTAATTTTCTACCTTGGAAAATCGTTATTTTTATTCCTCATCCCGGCGTTGAGAGGCTCTGTCGTCAAGATTTTCTCAAATTTTCCTCCTAATGCTTTGACTTGTGGGATTAGACATTTATGTAGCCAATTACTATGTCTCTGCAACAAAAGAGCAGATTAATCCACGTAGATTTTAAAATACATTAAAGCCGGAACGAGAAAGTCCCCTGTTAATGTCAGTCGGGTAACGTCGTTATAAAGCAGGCTAAGAGAAGAATGAGCCCAAGAACAGGAATACTAGCACGTACATGCATGTGCGCGCTCTTGTCAATGTCTGTTCATGTCTACAGGTATATCTGTGTAAATCACGTAGGTATATCTGTTTAAACCACAAAGGTATATCTGTTTATATCACAAAGGTATATCTGTTTAAATCACAAGGGTATATCTGTTTAAATCACAAGGGTATATCTGTTTAAATCACGTAGGTATATCTGTTTAAATCACAAAGGTATATATGTTAATATCACAAAGGTACATGTGTTTAAATCACAAGGATATATCTGTTTAAACGGAGGCTTCTTCATGTTCCCACGTACATTCTGTGACATGTGGACCGTGTTTCCCAAGTATACTATATAACAGGTGAGCCGTTATATCCCGTAGATTCTAAGACATACTTCCCACATGGTTAATGGTTAATGTGGGTCGTGCTTCTCACATGGTTAATGGTTAATGTGGGTCGTGCTTCACACATGGTTAATGGTTAATGTGGGTCGTGCTTCCCACATAAATTCACAGGTAGACCGGTAAGACCGATAATGTAAGCGTCAATAAAATTACAACTGGTATGGCAGAAACTCAAATGGCAATGATTTGTACAGCATTAATTGGTTTGGTTTTTGAGTTGTGTATAAATCAGGATTTTATAACACTAAAATTTTGATCACCGTTGATATGTAAATCTAAACGGAATCAAATTAATAGCAAGGTTGATTTCAAAGACCAATTCTACAAAGTTATTAGTCATGTCTGTTTCAAATTTGATGCTGAGATAACGAGTTACACGGAGTAAGAACAACAGAAAGTTGTCACCTTTCAAATGGTATTGCAAATTATTTATGAGATGATTGTAGAAATTAAACATTCAAAACAAAAGTTGAGTGTTGAAGCTTTTGTATTATATACGTGAGACCATTAAATATGTACACATTGTATAGAAATGCTAACCTTTAGACACCACGTGACCTTGCTACCTGTACAAATGCGCGTGACACTGGGGTACAATTACAAATAATAGCTATATTAGTCGTGAAATGTATTGAATCAACACCAAAAACGTTTCGAACTTCGATAGAAAATAATACAAAAGGAGGGAGGTGGTAACTCTCATGAGAAAAAGGAAGCATTTTCTTGCATTTCAATTTGCACTATGGAGTATCGTGTATTGCTGGTTCGTATGAAAATGAACAATCCTAGAATAGAAGCAAACAGTCGTATTGAAGGGCTGAGATTGCTTAGTTTAGACCAACGTTCACTGAGTGACGTTATATATAACGTGTTCATTCAACAGAGAAAACATATACGGGTGAAACTAGAACCTTCTTCTGATCAGTGGACATACGCTCAAATTACAATCACCAATAACATTCGGCCGTTACAATCGTGATCGTTAACATACCGAGGTTTGTCCCCTATTGAACAACTCTTAAAGGGGCAGTAGCACGTTTTTAGCTCATCAGGTCTGAAAGACCCGATGGGCTTATGGCATGGCAAGGCGTCAGGCGTCCGTCAGTCCGTCCGTCCATCCGTAAACTTTTCACATTTTCGACTTCTTCTCCAGGACCAATGACTCTAGAGAGCTGAAATTTGATGTGCAGACTCCTTGGCCAATGGGGATTCTAAATTGTAGATTTCGTGACCCCATGACCCCAAATGGGGTCACAGGGGTCAAAACTTTAAAATCTTATTTTCATCTTCTTCTCCAGTTCAAAAAGGTCTAGAGAGCTGAAAAGTTGTGAGTAAACTCCTTGGCCAATGGGGATTCTAAATTGTAGATTTCGTGACCCCATGACCCCAAATGGGGTCACAGGGGTCAAAACTTTAAAATCCTATTTTCATCTTTTTCTCCAGTTCCAAAAGGTCTAGAGAGCTGAAAAGTTGTTAGTAGACCAATAGGGATTCTAAATTGTAGATTTCGTGACCCCATGACCCCAAATGGGGTCACAGGGGTCAAAACTTTAAAATCCTATTTTCATCTTCTTCTCCAGTTTCAAAAGGTCTAGAGAGCTGAAAAGTTGTGAGTAAACTCCTTGGCCAATGGGGATTCTAAATTGTAGATTTCGAGAAACCATGACCCCAAATGGGGTCACAGGGGTCAAAACTTTAAAATCCTATTTTCATCTTTTTCTCCAGTTCCAAAAGGTCTAGAGAGCTGAAAAGTTGTTAGTAGACCAATAGGGATTCTAAATTGTAGATTTCGTGACCCCATGACCCCAAATGGGGTCACAGGGGTCAAAACTTTAAAATCCTATTTTCATCTTCTTCTCCAGTTTCAAAAGGTCTAGAGAGCTGAAAAGTTGTGAGTTAACTCCTTGGCCAATGGGGATTCTAAATTGTAGATTTCGTGAACCCATGACCCCAAATGGGGTCACAGGGGTCAAAACTTTAAAATCCTATTTTCATCTTCTTCTTCAGTTCCAATAAGTCTAGAGAGCTGAAAAATACATAGTAGACACCTTGGCCAATAGGGATTCTAAATTGTAGATTTCGTGACCCCATGACCCCAAATGGGTTCACAGAAGTCAAAACCTTAAAAACCTATTTTCATCTTCTCCAGTTCCAAAAGGTCTATAGAGCTGAAAAATTGTTAGTAGACACCTTGGCCAATAGGGATTCTAAATTGTAGATTTCGTGACCCCATGACCCAAAATGGGGTCACAGGGGTCAAAACTTTAAAATCCTATTTTCATCTTCTTCTCCAGTTCCAAAAGGTCTATAGAGCTGAAAAGTTGTGAGTAAACTCCTTGGCCAATGGTGATTCTAAATTGTAGATTTCGTGACCCCATGACCCCAAATGGGTTCACAGAAGTCAAAACCTTAAAAACCTATTTTCATCTTCTCCAGTTCCAAAAGGTCTATAGAGCTGAAAAATTGTTAGTAGACACCTTGGCCAATAGGGATTCTAAATTGTAGATTTCGTGACCCCATGACCCAAAATGGGGTCACAGGGGTCAAAACTTTAAAATCCTATTTTCATCTTCTTCTCCAGTTGCAAAAGGTCTATAGAGCTGAAAAGTTGAGAGTAAACTCCTTGGCCAATGGGGATTCTAAATTGTAGATTTCGTGACCCCATGACCCCAAATGGGGTCACAGGGGTCAAAACTTTAAAATCCTATTTTCATCTTCTTCTCCAGTTGCAAAAGGTCTATAGAGCTGAAAAGTTGAGAGTAAACTCCTTGGCCAATGGGGATTCTAAATTGTAGATTTCGTGACCCCATGACCCCAAATGGGGTCACAGGGGTCAAAACTTTAAAATCCTATTTTCATCTTCTTCTCCAGTTCCAAAAGGTCTAGAGAGCTGAAATGTGATGTGCAGACTCCTTGGCCAATGGGGATTCTTAATTGTAGATTTCGTGACCCCATGACCCCAAATGGGGTCACAGTGGTCAAAACCTTAAAAACCTATTTTCATGTTCTTCCTCAGTTCCAAAAGGTCTAGAGAGCTGAAAAATTGTGAGTAGACTCTATGGCCAAAAGGGAATTCTAAATTATAGATTTCGTGACCCCATGACCCCAAATGGGTCACAGGGGTCAAACCCTTAAAAACATTTTCATCTTCTTCTCCAGTTCCAAAAGATCTAGAGAGCTGAAAAGTTGTGAGTAAACTCCTTGGCCAATGGGGATTCTAAATTGTAGATTTCGTGACCCCATGACCCCAAATGGGTTCACAGAAGTCAAAACCTTAAAAACCTATTTTCATCTTCTCCAGTTCCAAAAGGTCCATAGAGCTGAAAAATTGTGAGTAGACTCTATGGCCAAAAGGGATTCTAAATTATAGATTTCGTGACCCCATGACCCCAAATGGGTCACAGGGGTCAAACCCTTAAAAACATTTTCATCTTCTTCTCCAGTTCCAAAAGATCAAGAGAGCTGAAAAATTGTTAGTAGACTCCTTGGCAAATAGGGATTCTAAATTGTAAATTTCGTGACACCATGACCCAAAATGGGGTCACAGGGGTCAAAACCTTAAAAACCTATTTGTATCTTCTTCTCCAGTTCCAAAAGGTCTAGAGAGCTGAAATGTTGTGTGTAGACTCTTTGGCCAATTAAGATTCTAAATTTTACATTTGGTTACCCCTTGACCCCAATTGGGGTCACATGGTTCAAAACCTTAAAAAACTATTTCCATCAAAAGTCTGATGAGCTACAGAGCCCATGGCTCTAATTTTTGGGGAAATCAATGGTGATGTCAGGAAAATGAAAATTAATGGCTCCATTTGAAAGACTATGTATTTAAACTAAATGGACCAGTAATAATTCAAATATGTAACGTAAAGTTTATTCATGCGAATCCTTTTTCTTACAAAAAATGAATTAAAGATATTCACACAAAATGGCCGCCTATGGTTTTTATGTGAATCTTCATACTTTGTCCTCTGACTATGGATGATTGGCTTGTGTAATGATATTTTTGACACTGTTAAAATAATACATTTAGCATTAACTTCCAATTATCAGTGAACATTTTAAAATATAAAATTATCAAAAAACGTGCTACTGCCACTTTAAACCCTTCCAAAACGTTTTAATCTCAACTACACCTTTCCACAGTATTCATTCGTCAATTTATGTTGTCCTTTGGACTGAATCAATCGGTAGGTGACAGCTTCAATAGCTTCGATTTTGACCAGACTATGTGGTTTAATTTTACTTTGGAGCATGCATTGATATTTTTATCTGAACTTTGGCAAGTTAAAAGACTAAAGAAACGTTAAATCGAGCACCTGGAAATCGGTGATTTTATCGGATATCTGTTCGTTTGGATAGTGAAAGTAAAAAGCTGATTTTATTATTAGGTAGGTAGGTAGGTGAAATTAAGGGCGAAGTTTGGGCCAAGGATGACCTACATGCGCCCGATTTTTTTTTTTTTTTTTTTTTTTTTTTATATTATTATCGTTTGGTTAGAGTTTTCTCCCTTTGCAGAGTTACGTCATTTGCAGGATTTATAGTGAGTTTTACGTTTACTTCACTAAAAATGATGTTGACGTTTTTACTATGGATTCCATTAAAGCATAAAATGGTCAAATATTCTAGTAATATGTGTACGTTGAACTGCTCAGAGTATCTTTCTCAAATTAACTCTTATAAAAGGAGGTTCGTTTTGTTATAACTATTTACAAGATGCTGCAACAGTAGATCTTTTATGATATTTACAAGATGCTGCAACAGTAGACCTTTTATGATATTTACAAGATGCTGCAACAGTAGAACTTTTATGATATTTACAAGATGCTACAACAGTAGATATTTTATGATATAAACAAGATGCTGCAACAGTAGACCTTTTATGATATTTACAAGATGCAGCAACAGTAGATCTTTTATGATATTTACAAGATGCAGCAACAGTAGACCTTTTATGATATTTACAAGATGCAGCAACAGTAGACCCTGTGTAATCCGAACAAGATGCTGCAACAGTAGACCCTATATCACCATAAGAAGATCTTACAACAGTATGGCCTTTATTTCCTTGCAAAAGTAGGCCCTGTGCGTGATTACAAGATGCTTCAACATTATACCGTGTATTATAATTATGAGATACTGCAACATTTGACCCTTTATAATCATGACATGGTGTTGCATTAGTAGACCCTGTATAGTAACTATTAAATGCTTCAACATTATCCGCTGTATGATAAATATAAGATACTGCAAAAGTAGACTCTGTATGATGTTTATAAGATACTGCAGCAGTAGATCGTGTATAATCACTACAAGATGCTGCAACAATAGACCCTAAATCACCACTACAAGATGCTGCAACAATAGACCCTAAATCACCATTACAAGATGCTGCAACAATAGACCCTAAATCACCATGACAAGATGCTGCAGCAGTAGGCACCATAAAAGTATTGCAAGGTTCTGCAAAAGAAGGCCACATATCACCATTACAAGATGCTGCAACAATAGACCCTAAATCACCATTACAAGAAGCTGCAGCAGTAGGTACCATAAAAGTATTGCAAGGTTCTCCAAAAGAAGGCCACATATCACCATTACAAGATGCTGCAACAATAGACCCTAAATCACCATGACAAGATGCTGCAACAATAGACCCTGTATAATCATTACAATATGTTGGTGTGTCAGGGTGAGTTAGTCGCTGTGTCAGGGTGAGTTAGTCGGTGTGTCAGGGTGGTGTGTAAGGGTGAGTTAGTCGGTGTGTCAGGATGAGGTAGTCGGTGTTTCAGGGCGAGGTAGTCGGTGTGATTTTACTTGTGTGATTTTATAATATGTATTTTATACTTGGTGTCTTTTAGGCCTCATGAGGCCTGGTTGTTGAACGCGAATTTTACCTATGTGTAAATAATGTATTTATTGTAACAACATGACACAGTAATAAACTATTCTATTATTATTATTATTAATAATATGCTGCAACAGTAGGTCCCATATAAGAGTTGTCAGGTACTGTTAAAGGTGGCCCGTTATCATCCACAAGATTCTGCAACAGTAGGGCCGATTACAAGTAAGAAACCCCCGTTGCAACATTAGGGCCGATTACAAGTAAGAAACCCCCGTTGCAACAGTAGGGACGATTACAAGTAAGAAACCCCCGTTGCAACAGTAGGGACGATTACAAGTAAGAAACCCCCGTTGCAACAGTAGGGACGATTACAAGTAAGAAACCCCCGTTGCAACAGTAGGGACGATTACAAGTAAGAAACCCCCGTTGCAACAGTAGGGCCGATTACAAGTAAGAAACCCCCGTTGCAACAGTAGGGACGATTACAAGTAAGAAACCCCCGTTGCAACAGTAGGGCCGATTACAAGTAAGAAACCCCCGTTGCAACAGTAGGGCCGATTACAAGTAAGAAACCCCCGTTGCAACAGTAGGGCCGATTACAAGTAAGAAACCCCCGTTGTAACAGTAGGGCCGATTACAAGTAAGAAACCCCCGTTGCAACAGTAGGGACGATTACAAGTAAGAAACCCCCGTTGCAACAGTAGGGCCGATTACAAGTAAGAAACCCCCGTTGCAACAGTAGGGACGATTACAAGTAAGAAACCCCCGTTGCAACAGTAGGGCCGATTACAAGTAAGAAACCCCCGTTGCAACAGTAGGGACGATTACAAGTAAGAAACCCCCGTTGTAACAGTAGGGCCGATTACAAGTAAGAAACCCCCGTTGTAACAGTAGGGCCGATTACAAGTAAGAAACCCCCGTTGCAACAGAAGTCTCTATGTCCCTATAACATTGTTCTTTTGTCTCCGTTAACACAAGAAGTACTCTGCTATGAAGACCAAAAATATCACCATTAAAACTCGTTCAATGATACAAAAATTAAAACCTTGTAATAATAGCGTCATAACGCCTTTCTGGTTACTTTCTTTGACTATAGAAGTAGAAAATGTGTCGTGTAAAAAGGTAATCAAGAACACAATAAACTTTGTAAAACTCGACTCCATGACTTAACTTTTTTACTTTTTATGTGATTCATCTCCTTTGACAGCTTTCACATATATTGATCATGATATAATTTACTTTTCTGCAAATTAAAGAATGCTTTTTGTTTGCAATCAAATGCCAAATCTAATTACAGTGAAATGATTTATTACTACAGCCGTCTTTTTACCTCATCCAGATTTGATTGAGTTAAAACTATACATCAAGTCATATCAAGTGACATTATTTATCACACGTAACATTCCCCTCATTGTAGCTCACTATCAAGGTGTTTTCATTACAAAAAGCTTTTGGTACTTTTCTTTTAGACGATCTATTGTACATCACGTCTAAGGATCTATTGTATTTCACGTCTAAGGATCTATTGTACTTCACGTCTAAGGATCTATTGTACTTCACGTCTAATGATCCATTGTACTTCACGTCAAGACTGTTTATTGTCCTTGTCTAGAAATTTAAGTGTACTTCAAGTGTAGAGTATCTAGTTAGCTTCACGTGTAGATTGTCTAGTGAACTTCACGTGTAGATTGTCTAGTGAACTTCCCGTGTAGAGGGTATAATGTACTTCACGTATAGAGGGTCCAATGTACTTCAGGTGTAAAGGGTCCATTGTACTTCAGGTGTAAAGGGTCCATTGTACTTCAGGTGTAAAGGGTCCATTGTACTTCAGGTGTAAAGAGTCCATTGTACTTCGGGTGTAAAGGGTCCATTATACTTCAGGTGTAAAGGGTCCATTGTACTTCAGGTGTAAAGGGTCCATTGTACTTCAGGTGTAAAGGGTCCATTGTACTTCAGGTGTAGAGGGTCCATTGTACTTCAGGTGTAGAGGGTCCATTGTACTTCAGGTGTAGAGGGCCCATTGTACTTCAGGTGTAAAGGGTCCATTGAACTTCAGGTGTAAAGGGTCCATTGTACTTCAGGTGTAAAGGGTCCATTGTACTTCAGGTGTAAATGGTCCATTGTACTTCAGGTGTAGAGGGTCCATTGTACTTCAGGTGTAAAGGGTCCATTGAACTTCAGGTGTAAATGGTCCATTGTACTTCAGGTGTAAAGGGTCCATTGTACTTCAGATGTAAAGGGTCCATTGTACTTCAGGTGTAAAGGGTCCATTGTACTTCAGGTGTAAAGGGTCCATTGTACTTCAGGTGTAAAGGGTCCATTGTACTTCAGGTGTAAAGGGTCCATTGTACTTCAGGTGTAGAGGATCCATTGTACACCAGGTGTAGAGGGACCATTGTACTTCAGGTGTAAAGGGTCCATTGTACTTCAGGTGTAGAGGGTCCATTGTACTTCAGGTGTAGAGGGTCTATTGTACTTC
Source organism: Steromphala cineraria (assembly GCA_916613615.1). Lineage (NCBI taxonomy): Eukaryota > Metazoa > Mollusca > Gastropoda > Trochida > Trochidae > Steromphala > Steromphala cineraria. The sequence continues at coordinate 90,087,688 of OU744721.1, forward strand.
AGGTGTAAATGGTCTATTGTACTTCAGGTGTAAAGGGTCCATTGTACTTCAGGTGTAAAGGGTCAATTATTTCAGGTGTAAAGGGTCCATTGTACTTCGAATTCACTTGTAGAGAGTTTATTGCGTATCGCACTTCATGGTAGATTGTGCTTTTCTTTTTCACTACATGGCAGAGGGTTCAGTGTTAGTAGACTTGTTGTACTGAAGTCGAATAATACTCTTTACTATCAAGGTCTCTTGAACTTTCACATGGCACAATCTTGTCTCATTAAGAGAGTTTTTATATGACATTGAGAGGTGTAAGCGGTAGGTAGAAATAGGATTTGTATCAAACATTTGAACTGGTGGGATAGTTAAGTTTCGTGTTAGCATCTCTTGTAGGCCTGAGTTGCGGCGGGTGTCGCGGTTACTGGTGTGAAACCATTAGCTTGCCGCTTTGCGCCTAATGAAATAACTTCCCATTATGATCTGTATCGCACTGGAAGGTGCGTCGGTAATCGCAAGGTGATTCCCACACTCCATGCCAAGCATTGCGTGAAGAAAGTTCCGCATAACACTTTTGATCGCATTTGCCAGGCGAGTCTGTGAGTGATAACGGGAGGTGTGAAGATGCAGTAGGGGGAAAGCCTCTCTGTTGTTAGAATTTAAACCTTAAGTCATTTACCCCGACGCTATTGAATTACAGCACATAAACCATCTATTGACTTTTGCTGTTTTTCCTTTAGATTCAATCTGATTGAGTTGTGTAGTATCAAGTCCAATCCCCGAGGACCCGGCGTGGAACGGTCGGCTGGGCACTGCCTCAATCCCGCTCACTCCCTGGCCTACACCCATACTGCTTTTAAACTTGCTCAGCGAATGTAGGGTGTCCGGCGCATGTGTCACATGACGGATTAAACAAAGGCCCCGTGTTGAAACATCTGGGTGTGCGATACATTACATCGTGGTAAATCTTGTTTCGCCTTTTGATAATTGCATTTGGCCAGAACGTTGTGATTCAATCAACAATCTAGTCTTTTCCATACATTAACATAAGTCATGTTTTATGTTATAACAAATCGACCCAAAAGTACTGACACTACACTTAAATTTACAAGCGACCATGGGATGCTGAAAGGTCATCTACCCCTAGCTAAACTTCTCAGGGAGAGAAGGGTGCCACAGGTGGATGGTCTTGTATGGGGGAGCGAAAAACTATATGGCCGACAAAATGAAATTGCCACACTGAATGATATCCGGCTACAATAAACATCAATATTTCCCTCCATCTAAATCGCACATCCGCTTATTGCCAATGTGTTCAAATAGACCTATACAAATCGGGAGCATTGTTAAAAGGAATGATGGTTGTCTGGGAAAAGATTGCATCCCAAAGAATTGTTTTCTGAGGAACAGATCGCATGCAAAAGGGTTGCTTTGTGTCTGAGGGACAGATCGCATGCAAAAGGGTTGGTGTCTGAGGGACAGATCGCATGCAAAAGGGTTGGTGTCTGAAGAATTCATCGTTAACCATTGGGAGTTTTTCGAAACTCCCGTTAAGCATTAAAGCCATTAACTCTTTTTTGTTAAATCATTCAAATGAAAAAGATTTTCTGTGATGTATAGCAGTTCAAAAACGTATTTGGGTTTTTAAGCTACCCGAGCCCATTTCCCAACTTTCAATGAAAAGCTTGCCTTTGGTTGAAAACCATTCTCTCCCCACAGAGGCAACTCAGTTATACCTGAATTAGCCTCTGTTCTATTACGGCTAATACACGGGACAGAAAAGTAGTAATCTGATTGGAGGCAATCGAAGTTAGTTGTGCAATCAGCGACGCCGTTTCAAAAGGGGTCATTCGCAAAAGCTCGACTACTCCCGGCTATTCCCGGTGATTCGGCATTCAGGGGAGATAACTCTTCCTTCTAAAAAACATCGCTTTTTTACCTTCTCATAAGTTTTTATTTGGTAAATTATTAAAATAAAATTTATCATAAAACAAAGAACAATTTACACAATTATAAAACAGTATGTTTCTAATGAAAAACCCTATTCATATCTGATTATTAAATATTTTCCCTCTCACACTGTTAATGAAAAATAAACCTAAAGGCATGATGCTTTCGAAAGTCACTGTACGACCGTTGAGAATTCCCAAAGTCGTTGATATCCAGAAGGTGTTTTCATTGGCTGCAGATAAGGGAGCTATCTCAAGTTACAACTTTTTGCCGCTAGGGCAATCTGCCGGAACCCCAGGATCTAGGCGTAATAGAACAGAGGCTGCATTCATCATTTCATTTACACTCAACAGTTTCATTACCTCATATGTTAAGTTATTTTCATTATGGTAATAAAGTCTATTGTCAGTATATCTGAATATCATTTCTCAATATACCACGTTAAAATTGAAACTCCTAATAAACTAACTGTTCGCCATTATCACAGTTTACTAAGTGGAGCGGACCACCTCGCCGGATGTCGGACTTGAAACAAGCCACACGAGCCACTGACAGGAGTGGAGAGTTGTAACGTTATTAAAGAAATCTTCTGACAAAGAAATGCTATGATTTAGTTGTAGCGAGTGATTTCATTTCATTCCGTCAATATAATTTGATTTTAAGCAAAGACGTGTAGTAATGCACATAACGTTATGAAGACGGCGCGGCAGAGGCGATGTGACATTTGCTGAGATCTGAGTAACGAGTTTAGCGTCACAGCCACAAAGCATGTGTTTTACATCAGTCATCTACTGACCATTTGTAACAATGCCTTATCTTCTCAAGCTTACGTCTTTACATATTAAACCAACAGGGCCCATTCTTTCTGTAACATTCCATCTCTGACAAATGCATTAAAACATCCCATTCAAATGACTGGCTAGAGGAACTTCTGATCTATGAAATGCATTCAATATATAATGAAGTGGATACTGAATGTAATTTTCAAAATACTAAGTTTACTCCATCGAGTGTCATGGTGCCTACGGTAACATTCATTCTCTCATTCAACAATTCAAATCAAACGCTCTGGAAACACTATTCCTCTTAGATATGTTATTAAATATCTATATGGTAAGGTTGAAGACCCTGGTAGGAAGAACAAAACTGAGGATGCGAATATAACCTTACCATATCCAAGGTTGAATGGTTTCTCTATTTTATCAACCGTCGAAGTTAATAAATCCGTAAAAATAAATCACAGCATCTATACAAACACGCTTTTGTGCCTTAATCCGTAGGGATACACGGTATATCGAGTGCATTGGCATCATGCCGAGGACTGTCCGAGTTCCCCGAAAAACTCGTATTCCTCGCACTTTGTAATTCATTGCTTAAATTATTTTCTATGATGCACGTGTGGAATGGTGGGTGGGGGGGGGGGGGGTTCTTTTTAAAGCAACTATAGTACAATTCTATAACTTTCCTGTATCTTAAAAATTTGATACTATCAACGAAGCATCAAATTTACATCATAGGATTTTTGTTTCATATAGAAACACATATATTTTTAGCATTAGTTTGATATTCATTATATATAATTATTTTTTTATACCTAATATTTTTTATGTTTATAGTTTTCGGATTATAAATGAGTTAATTGTCAAGGCTCTCATAGTTCTAAGAAATTCGTATATAGTAATCAAGTAATTTTTGGGTTCAAAACTTCGAAAATATAGGTCCATGACATATAACAAATATTTTGTCCTTCTTTGCATACTGAGTCGAGATTGTTATTATTTGTCAAGTATTTAAATGGTGCCTGTGAGTTGCATGGCATTTTATAAAAACTTCGTGTTTGGTAATGGCTTATTTTAAGTGTTTGACATTATCACACTTGTGTGTCTTTTCGCATGGGGCGCTTTGCCCCAAACCACGGGGCAAAGTGCACCGTCTTTGTCGAAATACAATTTTTTAAATATCTCTTTAAGCAGGCATGGTAGGTTAAAAGGCATTTGCCATACAATAGTTTATATAGTTTGAGAAAAAGACATGCTGCAAGTTGCATTCTAAACTTGTTTATATGCCCAGGAACACACGGCATTGTAAAAAGGGTGCGCTCCTTTAAGTTATTCTGCACTGTTGTATATATACTTTCTTCCTAGTTCGCATCTTCCTACGCAGAGCCTAAAAGGTCAGTTTCCAAACTTTTATGCCTTGCTGCAGAGACTTTACTTTTCTGTGCTACTATAGTGCCCCTACAGAGTACAGAGCAAGCACAGAAAACTCAAGGCTATGCAGCAAGGCATAAAATGACAGTTTGGAAACTGGCTTTTTAGGCTCTGCGTAGGAAGATGCCTAGTTCGGGGCGCACCAACTCATTTTAGGCCCCGAGGCCCCTTCCCTTAGACTGTTGAGGGGTTACCTGTTTACCTTCCCGCTTGGACCTCGCAGCTAGCCCTCCACCACTGTGGTTGTCTGAGCTACTGTGAGTCAGAAACGGATATAGCGGATAAACGGATATATGACAATACATTTTGGAATAAAACGTCATTATTTGTGCTTACTATTGACGACTCACCAACCTTTATTTTCCACCCTTGACTCTTCCTCCTGCAATTAGGTTCGCTCAGACGTCAGTTCTCTCCAGGCAGTTCGGAGGAGGTTCTGGTCATCTGACTGAGGTGCCGTGGGGATGGGCAGGTAACTCCCGTCTCCTTTCATCTCTGTCACTGGCCAAGACGTCGACTGTAGGCACACATAATGAAGTTTATTCAAAAACGTTATATCTTTTACTGATTTTTTAACTTCAGCGGTTGATGAAAAATATAAACCCTTCAACCTTGGATATGGTAACATGTTTTTTTTCCCTTTCTATAAGGTTCCACAATAGGGTTAACGCATCGAAAAGTAACGAAATATCATCATTCGAGCGACCATCAGTAATTTTAATCAAGCGACAATGCAAAATGAAACACTCGGTATGCAACACCCACGGACGGACAAAGCGCATTTCAATATCCAACTGATCTGAGAATCAGCCTTCGTAGACATCGTTTTAACAGCTATGTTAGGGTTAAAACACGAGAACGAGGTTATGCTTGGGATTTCAAAACCTGAGGAAAGGAAGCTGAGCGGATAGTAAGACCGAAAGCGAAGCTTGAGGTCTTACTTCCCGCGAGGCTTTCTTTCCGAAGGTTTTGAAATCCCAAGCATAACCGAGTTCGAGTGTTTTAACTAACTTAGATACCGTTATTAACAACCCGCAATCATTTGTCCATATTGTAGTATTTGTAATCATCTTTTCAGACTGATCATAAAAATTGAGAAAAAACAACAAATATCAAGGATTCATGTTCGTTGGTTAATTTTAACATTTATTATTAGATTACATTACTTTATACTGTCGCTTAAATTCTGAATATAAAAGATTAAAATGAATTTCCTTCAAAAAAAACATTGTGTTCAAACGACTTTTTGATATTGACATAGCACATACAGCACGTGCAAAGCATTCTTCGAGGTGTAAGGTTTTACAAATGACAATCGACAAGTCACGTGGTTGACACTGTATTTGGATCCTTTAAATTGATCACAAATGAAAAGATGTAACACTGTTAATATCCATTTTGAATGTTTGTAAGCATTTAAAATTGGAAATAAAGTGCAATTTGATTTCCTAATGCTTTAGGGCCGTTTTTTTTAACCGAAATCTGAACGTCAATCAATAGATTGTTTAACATAACCTTCACTTCTATCTGGCCCGTTAGAGTAGTGGTTAGAGTGCTTGAGCGTTGAGGGTTCGAATCCCGCACATGGGAAGCATTGAAACTTAGTAGATTTTTTCAAGATAATATGAACTTAGGGGTTAGGTTACACATTTGAATATAAAACCCTTTGACTTGAAATATAAAAACCTTCCAACCCCCGAGTAGGTCTTACAAATGAATATAAAACCTTTCCAAATCCCGAGTAGGTCTTGCATGTGAATATAATGCCCTGACTTCCCAATGTAAACCCTCCTTAGAGGTTATTACGGGAATACAAGAGACCTCCAAAACAATAGACGAAATCCCCGATAGGTTTCTAAGTGGTCAACAAACACACAGCTCGATCTGCATGCCCTTTACAAAGCTAATAGTCCATGGGCTGGGATAGGTGACCCTGCCCCCCCTGGGGGAATTTTGAAGACTATATTTTTCTGAAAGCTTATCATATGTACATTCAAATTCCATGTGTTTGCAGTCTGGCAGCGGGGTATTTTTCGATCCCTGACCCCTCAAAGGGGGTCAGGGGGGTAAAATTTTGAAAAATGTTGATTTTTCATATTTTAAAAAATTACACTCATATGGATGTTCTCTATCAGGAATGATAAAGATATTCATGATTTATTAACCAGTTAAAGGTACAAAACGACTTTAGTTTTGAAAAATACATTGCGGGTATGGGGAAAATCAAACTTTAAAGCTGTTTTTCTGCTCTTTCTGGCCAGTAATGCCTTTCGGTAGAATTTCTTCTCAAACACCTTTAAAATGATATAATACTTTCTTAGGACTATATTCCACTTATAGAAAAGACTTTAAAAGACTTTTTCCCCTTTTGAAATTCATTCATATTGAGGAGTTATGGCATTTTTCTCGAACCTTTATGCCGAATCATCATAGATTGAGTCCAAATGACTATCAAAACATACTGCAAGAATTTCAGGATCATTTGTTACAAAGCAATGAAATATTAAATTAGTTAAATGAATTAATTACCTATTTAGTAAATGGAATAATACTTTGTGGGTTGGTGTTGAAGATAGATATTTTTGTGACAAATTACACTAACAAATTTAACCTCTAACATAGGTTTTAGTTACATATGCTGTGTTCTGGTACATTGTGAAGTTGAAAATAAGAATACTAACAGATAAAAACAAGTTTTTGAGTTCAACTGAAAAAAATCATCTCAGGGTTACCCATAAACATAGGATATAACATAAGTTGTACAGAAACATTTTGTGAATTGTCTCCCCTTACAGCAATCAACATGTCTGCCTGATAGCAGACGACTTTTTTGCCAATTCATGTATGCTGCTTTACTGTTAATTTGGTGAGTATTCTTACTTCTTTCAGTGACTGAAACTGTAAAAGAACTATGAAAGTGACATACAACCAATTCTGATGAATAAAATGTGTAAACAGTAATTAATTTCATGATATGTGATGAAATGCAAAAATTATAATAATATTTATTTGAACATTAGGGGTTAAATACACTCTCAATAGTTCAAAAGATATGTACCTATAATGTTTAAGATCACTAATAATTGTTAATAATGCAAACAAATCCATTTAAAATTTGCTGTGAAGTACACATTTTCAAAACTGAATCTTGCAAAACTTTTCTCTTAGATACTATTTTCCTTACAACTACTGTTAAAGAAACTTCTGCTGACACCCTCAAACGGTCAATATACAAATTAATGCCTAATTTTGTAAATTCGTCAAACCTGACTAAATATTAAATTTCCTTCATTTTAGGTTCATCCAGATGTCTATAAACAACACACTTGAAGCATCAAGTGAAGACAACTGTGAAACTGAAACACTACAATGCATCATCCATTACAAGCAAAATGAAGAAACCCTAGTGAGGCACTTGACAGATCAAAGCTCCAGCAAGATAAGAGAGACAGTTCAGTTCAGACAGTCACAGACAGATCCTAATATCAGACTAGATGATATTTGTGACTTAATACCAGAAACTCTCAATGGAAAAAATCATGGATTTCACAGATGGTGCTATCAAAACTTCACAAACATCAACCGTTTGAAAAGGCGATCCAACACAAGTCTCATCAATAATTCAATTGAACCTCATCCAAAGAGAAGACGGTCAGATACATTTTCAGGGGTGTTATTTCCAAAAGATAAATGTATCTTCTGCAGGAAAGGTCTACTAAAATATAAAAACACTCACCAATCACTTGTAAAGTGTATTACTGAAACAGCTGCCAAATCAATAGTTGACGCCGCTGAAAGAAAACAAGATGAATCTCTCCTATGTGACATATTTGGATCAGATCTTGTTGCCAAAGAAGCCCACTATCACAATGTCTGCAGACGTAACTACACTCGTGCAGAAGCTGCAGAAAGACATAATAGGAGGCCCGAAGATGACTTCAACAATATCCTAGATGCTCATGAAACAGCATTCAACTATCTGTGTTTCTATATAGAAGAGAACATCATCCAAAAGGGCAAGATTGAATGGATGACTATGCTGAAGGAGAAGTACCTAAACTACATACTAATCCACAGTCCTCATGTGCACAATGATGGGTACAAAACATGTAAACTCAAGGATAAGATCCAAAGACATTTCGGCAGCAGAATTAGCTTTTGGCAGCCAAACTACCACAGTAATCTTGTCTATGCTGACAGTGTTTTTCAGGGGAAGACAGTTGAAGTTGCATTTGAGGTGGCTGCATCTGACGAACAAAGAGTTTTAGAATCAGCTGCTATTTTGAGAAGATCAATCTTAGAAGCACACAAGAATTGTACAGTCCTTCCATGGCCACCACCAGTCAAAGATCTCAGAGATGGTTCTTCAGCACTTCCACTTCTTCTCCTTGATTTTTTGGCTCAACTCATATCTGGTAAGATCTACTCTTCCGGCAGCACCAGAACAAAGCGACTTGTTGATTCCTTCAGCCAGGATCTGTGCTTTGCTGCCACCCATGGCAAGTGGACATTACCAAAGCACCTGTTGCTTGCAATGACAATCAGACACTGGACTGGCAGTGCAGAGATATTGACGCTTCTTAATCGGCTAGGACATTGTCAGTCTTATTCTCAAAATCTTGAATTGGAAACATCAATTTGCAACAAGAATACAGCTAGCAATTCCATTCTTCCACCTTCAATAGTGCCAGGACGTACAGCAGTTGTTCATTTTTGTTGGGATAACTTTGAAGAGGAACAACACACACAGCTCATGGTATTATCATTCATGAAGAAAGAAGGGATGATGAAGAACCACTTGCCACAGAGCCGCAGTCAACACATGGTCCGTCCAAAAAACAAAAAGCTAGATCTGTGAATCCCATTGAAATACCACTGTTACCTTGCTATTTGAAAGGAAAGCCTGAGCCAAACCTGGATATCCAAATAACATGTACAGATGACCCTGTAAGTCTTTTTGAAGCAGCAAGATCCGATTTTCTTTGGCTTCTTTGCAGAATTCATAAGTCAGGGCAAGTCCCAGGCTGGACAGGATGGTTGTCCAGTGTGAGCCAGAAAGAAGACAAGAAGCAGTCAGTTATTGATTACTGTGCTCCAGTGACTGAGAACGCAACTGTTCAACACATCCTGACCATATCAAAAGACGCAAGTGATCAGTTAAATCAGGTGTACACTATTGTCACTTTTGATCTTGCCGTTGCAAAGAAAGCCTTTTCCATAGTATGGCAAAATAGATACTTTGAGAATGTGATAGTACGCCTTGGAGTATTTCACATCCTTTGTGCTATATTCGGAGCTCTTGGGAAGAAAATGGAAGGAAGTGGATTCTCTGATATAATCATAGAATCTGGTATATGTGCAAGCGGTTCTATTGCAAAGGTTATGTCAGGAAAACACTTCAACCGTGCAATGCGAGTACACAAGCTTGTACTCGAGGCCTTAGAACGACTACTTCTTCAAGCTTTTCTAAGATCACAGAGTCAAGATAGTATCAAGCCATTACTGGACAAGTTGATACAAGCCCAGGACTTCGACACTTTGAAGACAACAACTGAGAATGAGGCTAGTATATTGCTACATCAACAGTATGAAAGATTCAAAGAATCTGGAAGGAAAGGGGAACTTGGGAAAACAGCACAATTTTGGCTCAGCTACATGGACAAGGTTTGGCTTATACTAATGATGGTACGAGCAACAAAGATGAATGATCTTGATCTACATGTTTGGAGTCTTCAAAAGCTCTGTCCATTGTTCTTTGCCTATGATCACTTCAATTATGCAAGATACGTTCCTGTCTATTTGATGTCGATTCTCAATCTCCACAGGACACACCCTGGAGCAGAAGAACTATTGAGAAGAGATGGATTTAGTGTCTGCAGATCGGAAATCCCTGCCTCAAGAAATGCTGTTGACATTACGATTGAACAGACAATAAACAGACATGCTAAAACATCTGGAGGAATCATTGGATTCAGTAGAAACTATCCTGCATACTATCGATGGGCAATGACAAGACATACCAGAGCAAGCTACGTGGAAGCGACTTTGGATATGGTGGATATGATATCGTCTGAAACAACGGCACATAAAGAGACAAGACCATCACAAATGCAAAAGTCTGAGGATGATGTGCAGTTGGTAGTAAATAATGAAACTGTTAACACTAAGTGACCTGAAACATCATAAGAGAAACACCAACAGACACCAACGATGTCAAGTGTGTCAATGGGATCACCACAGAGATCAAGTCCTTGTAAGGGTACCGACTTTGCCTAGTGGGTTTAGAGGATCACATCAGGTATCACCTACGGAACGGGTACGACTTTTACCCATTGGGTTTAGAGGATCACATCAGGGATCACCTACGGAACGGGTACGACTTTTACCCATTGGGTTTAGAGGATCACATCAGGGATCACCTACGGAACGGGTACGACTTTTACCTAGTGGGTTTAGAGAATCACATCAGGGATCACCTACGGAACGGGTACGACTTTTACCCATTGGGTTTAGAGGATCACATCAGGGATCACCTACGGAACGGGTACGACTTTTACCTAGTGGGTTTAGAGAATCACATCAGGGATCACCTACGGAACGGGTACGACTTTTACCCATTGGGTTTAGAGGATCACATCAGCTATCACCTACGGAACGGGTACGACTTTTACCTAGTGGGTTTAGAGGAGCACATCAGGTATCACCTACGGAACGGGTACGACTTTTACCCAGTGGGTTTAGAGGAGCACATCAGGTATCACCTACGGAACGGGTACGACTTTTACCTAGTGGGTTTAGAGGAGCACATCAGGTATCACCTACGGAACGGGTACGACTTTTACCTAGTGGGTTTAGAGAATCACATCAGGGATCACCTACGGAACGGGTACGACTTTTACCCATTGGGTTTAGAGGATCACATCAGGGATCACCTACGGAACTGGTACGACTTTTACCCAGTGGGTTTAGAGGATCACACAATCATTGCCCAGTGGGCTAAGAGGATCACATCAGGGATCACCTACGGAACGGGTACGACTTTTACCCAGTGGGTTTAAAGGATCACATCAGGGATCACCTACGGAACGGGTACGACTTTTACCTAGTGGGTCAAGAGGATCACATCAGGGATCACCTACAGAACGGGTACGACTTTTACCTAGTGGGTTTAGAGGATCACATCATTGCCCAGTGGGTTTAGAGGATCACATCATCATTGCCCAGTGGGTTAAGAGGATCACACCATCATTACCCAGTGGGTTAAGAGGATCACACCATCATTGCCCAGTGGGTTTAGAGGATCACACCATCATTGCCCAGTGGGTTTAGAGGAACACATCATCATTGCCCAGTGGGTTTAGAGGATCACACCATCATTGCCCAGTGGGTCAAGAGGATCACACCATCATTGCCTAGTGGGTCAAGAGGATCACACCATCATTGCCCAGTGGGTTTAGAGGATCACATCATCATTGCCCAGTGGGTTTAGAGGATCACATCATTGCCCAGTGGGTTTAGAGGATCACACCATCATTGCCTAGTGGGTTTAGAGGATCACATCATCATTGCCCAGTGGGTTTAGAGGATCACATCATCATTGCCCAGTGGGTTTAGAGGATCACACCATCATTGCCCAGTGGGTTAAGAGGATCGTACATCATTGCCCAGTGGGTCAAGAGGATCACATCATCATTGCCAAGTGGGTCTAGAGGATCACATCATCATTGCCCAGTGGGTTTAGAGGATCACATCATCATTGCCCAGTGGGTTTAGAGGAACACACCATCATTGCCCAGTGGGTTTAGAGGATCACACCATCATTGCCCAGTGGGTTAGAGGATCACATCATCATTGCCCAGTGGGTCAAGAGGATCACATCATCATTGCCAAGTGGGTTTAGAGAATCACATCATCATTGCCCAGTGGGTTTAGAGGATCACATCATCATTGCCCAGTGGGTTTAGAGGATCACACCATCATTGCTGAGTGGGTTTAGAGGATCACATCATCATTGCCCAGTGGGTTAAGAGGATCACATCATCATTGCCCAGTGGGTCAAGAGGATCACATCATCATTGCCAAGTGGGTCTAGAGGATCACATCATCATTGCCCAGTGGGTTTAGAGGATCACATCATCATTGCCCAGTGGGTTTAGAGGATCACATCATCATTGCCCAGTGGGTTTAGAGGATAACACCATCATTGCTCAGTGGGTTTAGAGGATCACATCATCATTGCCCAGTGGGTTTAGAGGAACACACCATCATTGCCCAGTGGGTTTAGAGGAACACACCATCATTGCCCAGTGGGTTTAGAGGAACACACCATCATTGCCCAGTGGGTTTAGAGGATCACATCATCATTGCCCAGTGGGTTTAGAGGAACACACCATCATTGCCCAGTGGGTTTAGAGGATCACATCATCATTGCTCAGTGGGTTTAGAGGATCACATCATCATTGCCCAGTGGGTCAAGAGGATCACACCATCATTGCCCAGTGGGTCAAGAGGATCACACCATCATTGCCCAGTGGGTCAAGAGGATCACATCATCATTGCCCAGTGGGTTTAGAGGAACACACCATCATTGCCCAGTGGGTTTAGAGGAACACACCATCATTGCCCAGTGGGTTTAGAGGATCACACCATCATTGCCCAGTGGGTCAAGAGGATCACACCATCATTGCCCAGTGGGTCAAGAGGATCACATCATCATTGCCCAGTGGGTTTAGAGGATCACACCATCATTGCTCAGTGGGTTTTGAGGATCACATCATCATTGCCCAGTGGGTTTAGAGGATCACATCATCATTGCCCAGTGGGTCAAGAGGATCACATCATCATTGCCCAGTGGGTTAAGAGGATCACATCATCATTGCCCAGTGGGTCAAGAGGATCACATCATCATTGCCAAGTGGGTTTAGAGGATCACATCATCATTGCCCAGTGGGTTTAGAGGATCACATCATCATTGCCCAGTGGGTTTAGAGGAACACATCATCATTGCCCAGTGGGTTTAGAGGAACACATCATCATTGCCCAGTGGGTTTAGAGGATCACATCATTGCCCAGTTGGTTTAGAGGATCACATCATCATTGCCCAGTGGGTTTAGAGGATCACATCATCATTGCCCAGTGGGTTTAGAGGAACACTTCATCATTGCCCAGTGGGTTTAGAGGATCACATCATCATTGCCCAATGGGTTTAGAGGATCACATCATCATTGCCAAGTGAGTTTAGAGGATCACATCATCATTGCCCAGTGGGTCAAGAGGATCACATCATCATTGCCCAGTTGGTTTAGAGGATCACATCATCATTGCCCAGTGGGTCAAGAGGATCACATCATCATTGCCCAGTTGGTTTAGAGGATCACATCATCATTGCCCAGTGGGTTTAGAGGATCACATCATCATTGCCCAGTGGGTTTAGAGGAACACATCATCATTGCCCAGTGGGTTTAGAGGAACACATCATCATTGCCCAGTGGGTTTAGAGGATCACATCATCATTGCCCAGTTGGTTTAGAGGATCACATCATCATTGCCCAGTGGGTCAAGAGGATCACATCATCATTGCCCAGTTGGTTGAGAGGATCACATCATCATTGCCCAGTGGGTTTAGAGGATCACATCATCATTGCCCAGTGGGTTTAGAGGATCACATCATCATTGCCCAATGGGTTTAGTGGATCACACCATCATTGCCCAGTGGGTTTAGAGGATCACATCATCATTGCCCAATGGGTTTAGAGGATCACACCATCATTGCCCAGTGGGTTAAGAGGATCACATCATCATTGCCCAGTGGGTTTAGAGGATCACATCATCATTGCCCAGTGGGTTTAGAGGATCACATCATCATTGCCCAGTGGGTTTAGAGGATCACATCATCATTGCCCAGTGGGTTTAGAGGAACACATCATCATTGCCCAGTGGGTTTAGAGGAACACATCATCATTGCCCAGTGGGTTTAGAGGATCACATCATTGCCCAGTTGGTTTAGAGGATCACATCATCATTGCCCAGTGGGTTTAGAGGATCACATCATCATTGCCCAGTGGGTTTAGAGGAACACTTCATCATTGCCCAGTGGGTTTAGAGGATCACATCATCATTGCCCAATGGGTTTAGAGGATCACATCATCATTGCCAAGTGAGTTTAGAGGATCACATCATCATTGCCCAGTGGGTCAAGAGGATCACATCATCATTGCCCAGTTGGTTTAGAGGATCACATCATCATTGCCCAGTGGGTCAAGAGGATCACATCATCATTGCCCAGTTGGTTTAGAGGATCACATCATCATTGCCCAGTGGGTCTAGAGGATCACATCATCATTGCCCAGTGGGTTTAGAGGAACACATCATCATTGCCCAGTGGGTTTAGAGGAACACATCATCATTGCCCAGTGGGTTTAGAGGATCACATCATCATTGCCCAATGGGTTTAGAGGATCACACCATCATTGCCCAATGGGTTTAGAGGATCACACCATCATTGCCCAGTGGGTTTAGAGGATCACATCATCATTGCCCAATGGGTTTAGAGGATCACACCATCATTGCCCAGTGGGTTAAGAGGATCACATCATCATTGCCCAGTGGGTTTAGAGGATCACATCATCATTGCCCAGTGGGTTTAGAGGATCACATCATCATTGCCCAGTGGGTTTAGAGGATCACATCATCATTGCCCAGTGGGTTTAGAGGAACACATCATCATTGCCCAGTGGGTTTAGAGGAACACATCATCATTGCCCAGTGGGTTTAGAGGATCACATCATTGCCCAGTTGGTTTAGAGGATCACATCATCATTGCCCAGTGGGTTTAGAGGATCACATCATCATTGCCCAGTGGGTTTAGAGGAACACTTCATCATTGCCCAGTGGGTTTAGAGGATCACATCATCATTGCCCAATGGGTTTAGAGGATCACATCATCATTGCCAAGTGGGTTTAGAGGATCATATCAGAAATGAAGTCCTGGTACGGGTACAGGTTTACTATTTCTGATGCATAGTGTTAGCTTTTGAAGAGGGTAACATGATTATTTTAAAAGCTATGGCTCTTGAATGGAATCTGATTATGTAATTTCTGTCGATGAATACACATAAACGATGATATATTCATCTTTCAATAGAATAACTACATATATCATTCAACGGGGCTAAGCGAAGTCAATAGGAGCTGACACACACATTTGGTGAAAAAAGTACTTTGAAAGCACTTTGTTATTGTCTTCTTTTGATGTCAATGTTTTGCTATTGCCACCCTCAAACTGCAAACACGCCCTCTGGTGGCCATCTCCCACAGCCCTCAAGGAGGGACAGTCTCGGCGGAACAAAGGAAGCTTAATCTAGTTACAGTATGGCTGCACTGTACTGCCCATTGAGATTTAATATGTGGTTTGGAATGGGAGTGGATGTTATAAGGAAATAAGACATTTGACAGATGATCTTGAGAAACTGAGGACAAAAAGCGTGCAATTCCCGTCTCATTGCTCGCTAATCGGATTCCTAGCGCGCCTTTTTGTGTGCTTGACATTTGAGTTACACCTCAAAATATTGTATAAACGTCAAATCTGAGTAAATTGAATTATTTTGTAATAGAAAACAGAGCTTTACAAAATAATTTGTCTGAAAATTGAACGGAATGTGAGTGAGTGTGCATCTCCCGTCATGTGATTCTCGGCCCACTCAAAAACACGCTCACAAAGTTCTTTACTTCATTGCAAATTTGCAATTACTGATCCATTTCCTGTCAAGTTTTCACTGAATTACAGTAATTTATTTATTATTTGCAAAGTTTCAATATAAACCAGAGTCGTTTCAGAACTTTTAAGTGGAGCAAGCAGTATGCGTTTGAAGTGTATTGTCAGTTTACATAGCAAGCAAAACAAGCTTGTGTCCAGATAACGCAATTACGGATGAAAGTTCTCTTCAATTTATTCCCATTCTTGGAATAATCTCATCGAAATACTACTATGTCTCTTCAGTAGAATTACTTGTTGTTTAGACGTACAATCACTTAATAAAATCTACAGAAGTTGTCTTTGATATGTTCAGTATTTGGGAAATCAACTTACCTGAGAAGTATTTGGGTTCAAGAAGAAGTTGTCTCCAAGAAGTGTAGTTTGAAACATAGTGTATTCAACGAAGTGATGTTAGATAAGTAAACGCGCTGCAAGGGCTTTTATTGATACATCTCACATATTTAAGTACACTGCAGAAAACAATCGTGAAGACATATTTATAAGCAGAGCAATCAACCTGTATAAGAAAAAGTAAATTATTTATCAAACCTTTTATCAAGGTGCATATGGTCAAATTTAGGTTTTAAACTGTATACTTACTGTGGATCAAAGGCATAGTTTAGCATTTGCTCACTGATATGAGGTTGGCAACGACTTTTATGCTCTCGCCTGGAATCAAAATAATGTTGGTGTGTCGACACTTCTTTCTTCAAAAAAAAATGATGAAAATGTTTTATTCTCCCAGTTAACAACTCAGAAATTTCTTTTATTCACGCAAAATATATTTAATTTTCGCTCAACACTGCCTCTAAAATCGTTCTTCGGTTCCATCAATTCCTCAAGCTTCCGATTTACGGAGTGAAGGAAAAGGTTTAGTTATGAGGTGTGGTGTTTCTTGGTGTAAACATCAGACAACTAATATGTTCAAATCGCGGCAAGGTAGGTAACTCCTCGGTTACTTTTACTTTTTACATTGTTAGTCAAGAGTTAAATCATTACCAAAAATACTCATGGATGTAGAAAAACTTGCTTTTGGCGTGTAACGAATACGTTTAACTACTTCATGTGTTGAAATTACTATTTTTGGACAACAAGGCCTAGTAACGTATAACTTATATGAGAATTATAAATAAATAGTATTTTTGCCACACATTTAGAGACATGATATAGCCCATGTCAATGCAAGATTAAACAAAACTGCAAATCAATTTGCACGGGATGCACGTGCGTTGTCACAGCAACTGTGAAATTGACACCAAACTCGACCAACGAACTCATCAGAAACAGTATTTTGTAACAGGCACTTTATTTTTAGGACTAAATGACAAACTGATCTGTTTTTAAATCGTTGTATGTTTTAAAGACACCAAATGTATAACTACGAGGGAACAAATAATAAATAAATAGTATAAGTTTCCGTGATGGTATTGAAATTAATAGCTAATTAACAAACTAATTTTTGCATCAAAAACATTTCAACTTAAGAATTATTGCAAGTTTCTAAAAACGCGTTTAACTTTCCTCTAAATCCAACAAAACATCACCTAACTGAACAAAATGACTATCAAATTTCAATTCTGTACCATGTTAGGAATAGGTATGACAATGTATTACAACATCTATTTAGAGTTAATTCTGTTTCTTTATGTTTGCTATTCATTCCGTAAACTGGAAGCGAAATGAACACGAAGAACGATTTGAGAATCAGTGTAAAGCGATGACAATGATCAATTTAATAAATTGTACGTGAATAATTGAAATTTCTTTATAATTTTTTTGGAGAAATACGTTTTGATATACCAAAATTATTGTTATTCCAGACGAGAGAAAGCCGTTCCGAACCTTTGCTCACTTTGTTCGGGACAACTGGTTACGTCATATCAGAGTGCAAACGCTAAAGCTGGCCTTTGCTTGGAAACTCGTTTTAGGGCGGAGTTGAGAATGTATCCCTGATCTCCTATCTTACGTAGAATAGTTGGCCAAAAATTGTAATGTGTCTTCATATGTGGTCACAGGAGCAGGATGGCCCTACTAAGGGTGCCGTTCAATCGTGTGTCTATTCAAATCACTGCACCATAATTCTAAGACGCGAATAAATTATTTTCAGAAACGTGTACTGAAATTTACATAATGTTGAATTGTAGATTGCAGTAGACTGTTGAAGGTGCAGAGAGTAGGAGACGATTCAAGTAAATTATTCCATTGTAGTATAGTATAAGGTAGAAAAGAATTGCTGTACAAAACACTACGACAGAGTAAGTTCTGGGTGTTATTACTACTTATGAGTCAATGTTCACACATATAATACACTCTTGCCGGTAAAATATTCCGTAGATATTCCGGTGCCATAGTATCTTTAATTTAGTAATATAATAATAATTATACTTCTGGTTGCTTATTGTTTCATTACACATAAAGGCACGACCTGTCCATCTTAAAAGGGCAGTAGCACTTTTTTCAAATAAAATTATTTTCAAATTTTCCCTGATAATTGTACGTTAATGCTAAATGTAGTATTTTGATAGTGTAACAAATCTCATTTCACAAACCAATCATTAATAGTCAAGAGAACAAATTATAAAGATTCATATGAAGTCAATTGACGGCCATTTTTGTGTGAACACCTTTATTCATTTTGTGTAAGAAACAAGATTCGAATGTCTGAACTTACAAATATATATTTGCTATATAATTGCGCTATTTAGTTTAAATACTTTGTCTTTCAATTGGAACCATTTATTTTCATTTTCCGGACATCACTTTATATTCTCCCTAAAAACGTGCTAATGCCCTTTTAACAGCCCCGCAGATCGTTCGCAAAGCACCCTAATGCAAATCTTCAACAATTTTCTCTTGTTCTGTTGTACAATTATCTCCAAATGTAATCAAACATCGGCAATATATAAGACCAAAACATTTGCCCATAATGATGATTTTCTTTGATAATCAGATTTAAGGCTGCGAAGACAATTTCTTAAGGGTCTCATCTTTTTAACTAGTTCAGAAATATAAGAATTCATCTACAGTCTTAATGTAATATTACTCCTAATTGCTACGCTTATGAAATTCTTTAATATCTACTTGCATTGTAAGTCGAGGAATTAGTGTTTGTGTACTTTTACGTAAGAATTATTATTTATTTATTTATTTATTTATTTATATTATTTTTTTATTTATTTATTTTATTCTTTTTCTATTTACTTATCAATCTATTTATTTATTTTATTATGCATATATGTAATTATTATCCTTTATTCATTTATTCATTTATGTATTTTCTCTTCTGTCCTTATTCTCACATCATTTTAACATATTGATGTGTGATGTGTCTTGAAGACTTGTTAGTTTAACCTTAACTTCCTATTTCCGATACTCAAAGGATGTATAATAAAAGTTCCTGATTTATTGATGGAGTGTTGGTTGATTTAATTTGGTGACGCCTGTTGACTCGTTAAGAATTTGTTGACATGTTCAAATATCGCGAACCGAGCGGGTTTTGGCAGTTATTCTACATTCGAGTTTAGTACAAAATAAAATCTCTTTTCACCATTTCATTGTGGACAATTTACCGTGGTGTTTTGAAAAGCAAAGAAAACTTTTTAAATAGTTATATGTTCAGCTTTATGATATGAATGACGGAACATTGGATATGCTATGAATATTTCTTATTTATCTCCTTATTTTTGTAATACATAAAAAAGCATTCAACATACATTTAAATCGATAGTGTTTGATCTCTTGATGATGCCATAATCTGTTTCGATTCGTTTTTAAAATATTTGACATGAATACATTCCGCATATATAGGTAACGTCACATTCACCAAAGCAAATCCGACAACTGAAACGAACTCAAGGTTATCCGTTTAATGAACTCCAAATACTTAAGTCTTATTTGTTATTTGAATGACGCTGTCTTTGCCTTTTGTTCCTTTTTCATAAATCTGAAATATTCATATGTTCCGCTTTAGTATGTAGAGATTCTATCTTGAGAACCTTTGGTAGGTAAACTAATGGAGAGAACAGCTAACTTACGCCGAAACGCCCCGCATAGGCTGAGCCAGTCGCGCTCAAGTGTTCTGCTGTGAACTTCGGGGGTATTCCAAAGACGGGGTCGAAAAAAAGCCTAACTAAAGTGCATATTGCCTCGATTATATGCTCATTGCATTCCGATAGTTAATGTTAATGGGGAAAAATATCTGTCATTCTAAAAAATAATGATTTCAATATCCTCTTTAACAGAAGAGTAAACACCCATATGAATACTTTGTGTGATTAAAGGTTGAAGACGTCATCGGGAGACAGACAGACAGAGACTACCGACGAAACTAGAACAGTGGATAAATCCTCATACATGTATATACCACATTTCTATAAACTATATGTCAATATTTCACAGCTGAGCAAATTTATAATATTAAAACATGTCTGCAAATATCAATACAATACTCCACGGATTTAAATATTGCAGATTAAATTTACGGGTTTCAAGAAGTGAATACGAATTGACAACGGATGTTCAAGCTTATTTTTTCATATGATTATGGATACATTGGGTTGAAGTAAAACAGGGTTTAAGGTTACATAAGTTTATCCTGATATCTGTACAGTACTGATACTGGACGCGCACCTTGTGATGATCATCTCGGCTTGGTTCTCCGTACAGCTTGTACTCTGTATACAGTCTTCACTGCTAAATTTGTTGATCTCCTATTGGTGCATCAAGCGTTGGACTGATCTACTGCTGCGTACCTTCACTTTCTTCACTTTCCTGCGTAATCTAGAGCCGCAAATATGATAAGTAAAATACTCTTTAACACGACAGTAAACCTCAATCGTACCTAGTACAAATACATGTAAATTGGTGAAAACAAATAGGATAACGTTTCGCTACAGAACTTAAGTTAGGTTTGTTTTAACCTATTCGTTTGTCACACCAAGTTTGAAAACGCGTATAATAATTTTTTTCTCAAATATCCTTTGTAACTGATGGATAGCTTTAAACACAAGTGATACTGATTCCTTCGCTCTCCATTGATATAACTGTACTGATTTCTTCTCTGAGAGTCGATATTGACTATTTTGATTGAAATTTTACAAAATTAAAGTTTCACAAATCTGACCCCTTCTGTCTATTCCATCATGTCACAATTACAATTTGCACGCGAGACCAGATCATCCCAAAATAAAATTTAAGAATGATTCGTTTTCAGTTGAACAGTGGTGGATGCATAATCTGTTGTCCTGAAGTTATTAGAATGACTTCCAAACTAAACCCAATTATTTGACCTAAGTTGCACAACCAAGTGAACAAACTTTAATTGCGAAGCTGTATATTCAATCTTATATCAAACGTTTCGAGCATAATCTGGCCCCCCTCATCCGCTTACCGGTAAAGCTAGGTAACTCGATGATGGAACACTTATGGTTGAATGTGTGTCTACTTCAGTATTCATATCGATATTCGTACACTTAGTCCACTCAAGATCTAAGTAAGATTCAATCTGATACACTACTAACTGTTTGTTGTTCACTTCTTTGATATAACCCCAGTCATGTAAACAGCATTGAGATACATTACACTGATTGGCTTGTACTGTTGACGACAATCTGGGGAGATTTGATGATGGTAATTTCCTCACTTCATATCCGATTATCAAATTAGTTGAATTAGAAAAAGTAAACATCTCTTTAAGCTGTAGAGGCTTGTAGAGCATGTATTATTCATGGTGTAGCATTAGGTTGAAGCGCCTGATCCGCGGACAACTCTCCGAGCCGCTAATGTGGCTTTACTCCGGCAAGTCGGTTAGAGAGCCAGGCGAGGCTAAGTGGTCGAGAGCTTCCCCGTCTCAGGACTAAGAGACTTTGGCATTTGGATCTTTTTGTGGCCAAATAGAACTCTCAACTGACTTTGTCGCTAATGACTTTATGGTTTATATTTCCACTTCAGTCCGCGCACAAATAGGTCTTAACTGCGGTAGTGGGGATAAGTTAATTCGCTTTATATTAGATTCATTAAATTTTCATCGCCCAAACACTTCAATATGGACAGGAACTGACGGCGAGTCTCCAAGGAATCCTTTCTTCCGAACTTGCATTTGCTTTAACCCACGATTCCAACTCCAGGGAAAATGTCGTGAGATTAGGCGCGCCCGCGGGACGGCTGGGGATCTTAGCCCGACCCAGCTCACAGTCGCAATCAATAGCCAATCACGAACTCCCTCTTAAATTCTCAAACCCTTCCTCCCGGCTTAATGTCACTTCGTGTGACACTTACTCGCCCGTCTGTCTTCTTATCTCGACATCTACATCCATAGATATGTACACATAACGTAGCATATCAATGTTACATATGGCGATAACAAGTTCAATAAAAAGCGTTATAGCAGTGTTTGGTAGGAGTACGGTTGATTACTGTTTTTTGTTTACGTATATAAAAAACTAATATTGCGCATTGAATCGAAACATTTTCGAAGGTACGCTACTATAAGTTATACCATTCAGAGGCGGGATAAATGGGAAAATATCCGCCTCGAGCTTGGTGTTATGCGACGAGCCGAAGGCGTGTTGCATAACACCTAACGAGAGGCGGATATCTCCCCACGGACCCCGCTTCTGAATGGTATAACGAATTTAAAAACGCTAATAATATGAAGATAAAGAGTAAGATCTTCGTAAGTCATTTTACTATAGTTTGTTCAAAGCTACATATCGGTTGATCAAAAGTAACCAGCTTGATCTTGTGTTCGAGGTAACATACATTGTAAATTTCAAGACGCTCAATCTGCACGCTTTTTTCATGCTTTGTATGTGCCGGGGTATAAATGATTTATTACCCCAATCAAGAGGAAGATATCAGTATGTATTCAGGGTCACGTGGACCAATTAGAGATCGAGATTCTTACATGAGGTAGGATAAACTTCATTAGGCAACAAGCAAACCTTCATCTCTTATCTTAAGAATGTACACTGAACTTTGATACAGACACACCCTACTCTGAAACTGGTTCACTTTACTCTGATACTAGTTCATTTTACTCTGATACTGGTTCACTTCACACTAATACTGGTACACTTTACTCTGATACTGGTACACTTTACTCTGATGCTGGTTCACTTTACTCTGATACTGGTTGACTTTACTCTGATTCTGGTTGACTTTACACTGATACTGGTTCACTTTACTCTGATACTGGTTCACTTTACACTGATACTGGTTCACTTTACTCTGATACTGGTAAACTTTAATCTGATACTGGTACACTTTACTCTGATACTGGTACAATTTACTCTGATTCTGGTACACTTTACTCTGATACTGGTACACTTTACTCTGATACTGGTACACAGTACTCTGATACTGGTTCACTTTACTCTGATACTGGTAAACGTTAATCTGATACAGGTACACTTTGCTCTGATACTGGTACAATTTACTCTGATTCTGGTACACTTTACTCTGATACTGGTTCACTTTACTCTGATACTGGTACACTTTACACTGATAATGGTACAGTTTACTCTGATACTGGTTCACTTTACTCTGATACTGGTTCACTTTACTCTGATACTGGTACACTTTACTCTGATACAGGTACACTTTACTCTGATACTGGTTCACTTTACACTGATACTGGTACACTTTACTCTGATACTGGTTCACTTTGCTCTGATACAGGTACACTCTACTCTGATACTGGTTCACTTTACTCTGATAATGGTTCACTTTAATCTGTTACTGGTACACTTTACTCTGATACAGGTACACTCTACTCTGATACTGGTTCACTTTACTCTGATAATGGTTCACTTTAATCTGTTACTGGTACACTTTACTCTGATACTGGTACACTTTACCCTGATACTAGTTCATTTTACACTGATACTGGTACACTTTACTCTGATGCTGGTTCACTTTACTCTGATACTAATTCATTTTACACTGATACTGGTACACTTTACTCTGATACTGGTACAATTTACTCTGATTCTGGTACACTTTACTCTGATACTGGTTCAATTTACACTGATACCGGTTCAATTTACTCTGATACTGGTACTCTTTACACTGATACCGGTTCAATTTACTCTGATACTGGTACACTTTACTCTGATACTGGTTGACTTTACTCTGATACTGGTTGACTTTACTCTGATACTGGAACACTTTACTCTGATACTGGTTCACTTTACTCTGATACTGGTACACTTTACTCTGATACTGGTTCACTTTACACTGATACTGGTACACTTTACACTGATACTGGTTCACTTTAATCTGATACTGGTACACTTTAATCTGATTCTGGTACACTTTACTCTGATTCTGGTACACTTTAATCTGATACTGGTTCACTTTACTCTGATACTGGTTCACTTTACTCTGATACAGGTACACTTTACTCTGATACTGGTTCACTTTACTCTGACACTGGTACACTTTACTCTGATACTGGTACACTTTACTCTGACGCAGGTACCCTTTACTCTGATACCGGTACAATTTACTCTGATACTGGTACACTTTACTCTGATACTGGTTCAATTTACTCTGATACTGGTACACTTTACACTGATACTGGTTCACTTTTCTCTAATGCTGGTTCACTTTACTCTGATACTGGTACACTTTACTCTGATACTGGTACAGTTTACCCTGATGCAGGTACACTTTACTCTGATACTAGTTCATTTTACACTGATACTGGTACACTTTACTCTGATGCTGGTACACTTTACACTGATAATGGTTCACTTTACTCTGATAATGGTTCACTTTACTCTGACACTGGTACACTTTACTCTGATGCTGGTTCACTTTACTCTGATACTGGTTCACTTTAATCTGATACTGGTTCACTTTACTCTGATACTGGTACACTTTACTCTGATGCTGGTTCACTTTACTCTGATACTGGTTGACTTTACTCTGATGCTGGTTCACTTAACTCTGATACTGGTTGACTTTACTCTGATGCTGGTTCACTTTACTCTGATACTGGTTGACTTTACACTGATACCGGTTCACTTTACTCTGATACTGGTTCACTTTACTCTGATGCTGGTTCACTTTACTCTAATACTGGTTCACTTTACTCTGATACTGGTTCACTTTACTCTGATACTGGTTCACTTTACTCTGATACTGGTACACTTTACTCTGATGCTGGTTCACTTTACTCTGATGCTGGTTCACTTTACTCTGATACTGGTACAGTTTACTCTGATACTGGTACACTTTACTCTGATGCTGGTTCACTTTATTCTGATACTGGTTCACTTTACTCTGATACTGGTTCACTTTACACTGATACTGGTTCACTTTACTCTGATACTGGTACACTTTACACTGATAATGGTACAGTTTACTCTGATTCTGGTTCACTTTACTCTGATACTGGTACACTTTACTCTGATACTGGTTCACTTTACACTGATACTGGTTCACTTTACTCTGATACTGGTTCACTTTACACTGATACTGGTACAGTTTACTCTGATACTGGTTCATTTTACTCTGATACTGGTATTCTTTACTCTGATACTGGTATTCTTTACTCAGATACTGGTACACTTTACACTGATACTGGTTTACTTTACTCTGATGCTGGTTCACTTTACTCTGATGCTGGTTCACTTTACTCTGATACTGGTTCACTTTACTCTGATACTGGTTCACTTTACTCTGATACTGGTTCACTTTACTCTGATACTGTTTCACTTTACTCTGATACTGGTTCACTTTACTCTGATGCTGGTTCACTTTACTCTGATACTGGTTCACTTTACACTGATACTTGTACACTTTACTCTGATACTGTTACACTTTACACTGATACTGGTACACTTAACTCTGATACTGGTTCACTTAACTCTGATACAGGTACACTTTACTCTGATACTGGTTCACTTTACTCTGACACTGGCACACTTTACTCTGATACTGGTACACTTTACTCTGACGCAGGTACCCTTTACTCTGATACCTGTACAATTTACTCTGATACTGGTACACTTTACTCTGATACTGGTTCAATTTACTCTGATACTGGTACACTTTACACTGATACTGGTTCACTTTTCTCTAATGCTGGTTCACTTTACTCTGATACTGGTACACTTTACCCTGATGCAGGTACACTTTACTCTGATGCTGGTTCACTTTACTCTGATGCTGGTACACTTTACTCTGATGCTGGTACACTTTACACTGATAATGGTTCACTTTACTCTGATGCTGGTACACTTTACTCTGATACTGGTACACTTTACTCTGATGCTGGTTCACTTTACTCTGATGCTGGTACACTTTACTCTGATACTGGTACACTTTACTCTGATACTGGTTCAATTTACTCTGATACTGGTACACTTTACACTGATACTGGTTCACTTTTCTCTAATGCTGGTTCACTTTACTCTGATACTGGTACACTTTACCCTGATGCAGGTACACTTTACTCTGATGCTGGTTCATTTTACACTGATGCTGGTACACTTTACTCTGATGCTGGTACACTTTACACTGATAATGGTTCACTTTACTCTGATAATGGTTCACTTTACTCTGATACTGGTACACTTTACTCTGATGCTGGTTCACTTTACTCTGATACTGGTTCACTTTAATCTGATACTGGTTCACTTTACTCTGATACTGGTACACTTTACTCTGATGCTGGTTCACTTTACTCTGATACTGGTTGACTTTACTCTGATGCTGGTTCACTTAACTCTGATACTGGTTGACTTTACTCTGATGCTGGTTCACTTTACTCTGATACTGGTTGACTTTACACTGATACCGGTTCACTTTACTCTGATACTGGTTCACTTTACTCTGATACTGGTTCACTTTACTCTGATGCTGGTTCACTTTACTCTGATGCTGGTTCACTTTAATCTGATACTGTTTCACTTACTCTGATACTGGTTCACTTTACTCTGATACTGGTTCACTTTACTCTGATACTGGTTCACTTTACTCTGATGCTGGTTCACTTTACTCTGATACTGGTTCACTTTACACTGATACTTGTACACTTTACTCTGATACTGGTACACTTTACTCTGATGCAGGTACACTTTGCACTGATACTGGTACACTTTACACTTGTACACTTTACACTGATACTGGTACACTCTACTCTGATACTGGTTCACTTTACTCTGATACTGGTTCACTTTACACTAATACTGGTTCAATTTACTCTAACACTGGTACACTTTACTCTGATACCGGTTCAATTTACTCTGATACTGGTACACTTAACACTGATACCTGTTCAATTTACTCTGATACTGGTACACTTTACTCTGATACTGGTTGACTTTACTCTGATACTGGTTGACTTTACTCTGATACTGGTTCACTTTACACTGATACTGGTTCACTTTACACTGATACTGGTACACTTTACACTGATACTGGTTCACTTTACTCTGATACTGGTTCACTTTAATCTGATGCTGGTACACTTTACTCTGATTCTGGTACACTTTACTCTGATACTGGTTCACTTTACTCTGATACTGGTTCACTTTACTCTGATACAGGTACACTTTACTCTGATACTGGTTCACTTTACTCTGACACTGGTACACTTTACTCTGATACTGGTTCACTTTACTCTGATACTGGTACACTTTACTCTGACGCAGGTACCCTTTTCTCTGATACCGGTACAATTTACTCTGATACTGGTACACTTTACTCTGATACTGGTTCAATTTACTCTGATACTGGTACACTTTACACTGATACTGGTTCACTTTTCTCTAATGCTGGTTCACTTTACTCTGATACTGGTACACTTTACCCTGATACTAGTTCATTTTACACTGATACTGGTACACTTTACTCTGATGCTGGTTCACTTTACTCTGATACTAATTCATTTTACACTGATACTGGTACACTTTACTCTGATACTGGTACACTTTACTCTTATACTGGTACACTTTACACTGATACCGGTACACTTTACTCTGATGCTGGTTCACTTTACTCTGATACTGGTTCACTTTACTCTGATACTGGTTCACTTTACACTGATACTGGTTCACTTTACACTGATGCTGGTTCACTTTACTCTGATGCTGGTTCACTTTACTCTGATACTGGTTGACTTTACTCTAATACTGGTTCACTTTACTCTGATACCGGTTCACTTTACTCTGATACTGGTACACTTTACTCTGATACTGGTTCACTTTACTCTGATACTGGTTCACTTTACACTGATGCTGGTACACTTTACTCTGATACTGGTACACTTTACACTGATACCGGTACACTTTACTCTGATGCTGGTTCACTTTACTCTGATACTGGTTCACTTTACACTGATTCTGGTCCACTTTACACTGAAGCTGGTTCACTTTACTCTGATGCTGGTTCACTTTACTCTGATACTGGTTGAGTTTACTCTGATACTGGTTCAATTTACTCTGATACTGGTACACTTTACTCTGATACTGGTACACTTTACTCTGGCACTGGTACACTTTACTCTGATACTGGTACACTTTACTCTGATACTGGTTCACTTTACTCTGATACTGGTTCATTTTACTCTGATACTGGTTCACTTAACTCTGATACTGGTACACTTTACACTGATAATGGTACAGTTTACTCTGATGCTGGTTCACTTTACTCTGATACTGGTTGACTTTACTCCAATACTTGTTCACTTTACTCTGATACCGGTTCACTTTACTCTGATACTGGTACACTTTACTCTGATACTGGTTCACTTTACACTGATACTGGTACACTTTACTCTGATGCTGGTACACTTTACTCTGATACTGGTACACTTTACACTGATACCGGTACACTATACTCTGATGCTGGTTAACTTTACTCTGATACTGGTTCACTTTACTCTGATACTGGTTCACTTTACACTGATACTGGTTCACTTTACACTGAAGCTGGTTCACTTTACTCTGATGCTGGCTCACTTTACTCTGATACTGGTTGACTTTACTCTGATACTGGTTCAATTTACTCTGATACTGGTACACTTTACTCTGATACTGGTACACTTTACTCTGATACTGGTACACTTAACTGTGATACTGGAACACTTTACTCTGATACTGGTACACTTTACTCTGATACTGGTTCACTTTACTCTGATACTGGTACACTTTACTCTGATACTGGTTCACTTTACACTGATACTGGTACACTTTACACTGATACTGGTTCACTTTACTCTGATACTGGTTCACTTTAATCTGATGCTGGTACACTTTACTCTGATTCTGGTACACTTTACTCTGATACTGGTTCACTTTACTCTGATACTGGTTCACTTTACTCTGATACAGGTACACTTTACTCTGATACTGGTTCACTTTACTCTGACACTGGTACACTTTACTCTGATACTGGTACACTTTACTCTGACGCAGGTACCCTTTACTCTGATACCGGTACAATTTACTCTGATACTGGTACACTTTACTCTGATACTGGTTCAATTTACTCTGATACTGGTACACTTTACACTGATACTGGTTCACTTTTCTCTAATGCTGGTTCACTTTACTCTGATACTGGTTCACTTTACTCTGATACTGGTACAGTTTACTCTGATACTGGTACACTTTACTCTGATGCTGGTTCACTTTACTCTGATACTGGTTCACTTTACTCTGATACTGGTACAGTTTACTCTGATACTGGTACACTTTACTCTGATGCTGGTTCACTTTACTCTGATACTGGTTCACTTTACTCTGATACTGGTTCACTTTACACTGATACTGGTTCACTTTACTCTGATACTGGTACACTTTACACTGATAATGGTACAGTTCACTCTGATTCTGGTTCACTTTACTCTGATACTGGTACACTTTACACTGATACTGGTTCACTTTACTCTGATACTGGTTCACTTTAATCTGATTCTGGTACACTTTACTCTGATACTGGTTCACTTTACTCTGATACTGGTTCACTTTACTCTGATACAGGTACACTTTACTCTGATACTGGTTCACTTTAATCTGATACTGTTTCACTTACTCTGATACTGGTTCACTTTACTCTGATACTGGTTCACTTTACTCTGATACTGGTTCACTTTACTCTGATGCTGGTTCACTTTACTCTGATACTGGTTCACTTTACACTGATACTTGTACACTTTACTCTGATACTGGTACACTTTACTCTGATGCAGGTACACTTTGCACTGATACTGGTACACTTTACACTTGTACACTTTACACTGATACTGGTACACACTACTCTGATACTGGTTCACTTTACTCTGATACTGGTTCACTTTACACTAATACTGGTTCAATTTACTCTAACACTGGTACACTTTACTCTGATACCGGTTCAATTTACTCTGATACTGGTACACTTAACACTGATACCTGTTCAATTTACTCTGATACTGGTACACTTTACTCTGATACTGGTTGACTTTACTCTGATACTGGTTGACTTTACTCTGATACTGGTTCACTTTACACTGATACTGGTTCACTTTACACTGATACTTGTACACTTTACACTGATACTGGTTCACTTTACTCTGATACTGGTTCACTTTAATCTGATGCTGGTACACTTTACTCTGATTCTGGTACACTTTACTCTGATACTGGTTCACTTTACTCTGATACTGGTTCACTTTACTCTGATACAGGTACACTTTACTCTGATACTGGTTCACTTTACTCTGACACTGGTACACTTTACTCTGATACTGGTTCACTTTACTCTGATACTGGTACACTTTACTCTGACGCAGGTACCCTTTTCTCTGATACCGGTACAATTTACTCTGATACTGGTATACTTTACTCTGATACTGGTTCAATTTACTCTGATACTGGTACACTTTACACTGATACTGGTTCACTTTTCTCTAATGCTGGTTCACTTTACTCTGATACTGGTACACTTTACCCTGATACTAGTTCATTTTACACTGATACTGGTACACTTTACTCTGATGCTGGTTCACTTTACTCTGATACTAATTCATTTTACACTGATACTGGTACACTTTACTCTGATACTGGTACACTTTACTCTTATACTGGTACACTTTACACTGATACCGGTACACTTTACTCTGATGCTGGTTCACTTTACTCTGATACTGGTTCACTTTACTCTGATACTGGTTCACTTTACACTGATACTGGTTCACTTTACACTGATGCTGGTTCACTTTACTCTGATGCTGGTTCACTTTACTCTGATACTGGTTGACTTTACTCTAATACTGGTTCACTTTACTCTGATACCGGTTCACTTTACTCTGATACTGGTACACTTTACTCTGATACTGGTTCACTTTACTCTGATACTGGTTCACTTTACACTGATGCTGGTACACTTTACTCTGATACTGGTACACTTTACACTGAGACCGGTACACTTTACTCTGATGCTGGTTCACTTTACTCTGATACTGGTTCACTTTACACTGATTCTGGTTCACTTTACACTGAAGCTGGTTCACTTTACTCTGATGCTGGTTCACTTTACTCTGATACTGGTTGAGTTTACTCTGATACTGGTTCAATTTACTCTGATACTGGTACACTTTACTCTGATACTGGTACACTTTACTCTGGCACTGGTACACTTTACTCTGATACTGGTACACTTTACTCTGATACTGGTTCACTTTACTCTGATACTGGTTCATTTTACTCTGATACTGGTTCACTTAACTCTGATACTGATACACTTTACACTGATAATGGTACAGTTTACTCTGATGCTGGTTCACTTTACTCTGATACTGGTTGACTTTACTCCAATACTTGTTCACTTTACTCTGATACCGGTTCACTTTACTCTGATACTGGTACACTTTACTCTGATACTGGTTCACTTTACACTGATACTGGTACACTTTACTCTGATGCTGGTACACTTTACTCTGATACTGGTACACTTTACACTGATACCGGTACACTATACTCTGATGCTGGTTCACTTTACTCTGATACTGGTTCACTTTACTCTGATACTGGTTCACTTTACACTGATACTGGTTCACTTTACACTGAAGCTGGTTCACTTTACTCTGATGCTGGCTCACTTTACTCTGATACTGGTTGACTTTACTCTGATACTGGTTCAATTTACTCTGATACTGGTACACTTTACTCTGATACTGGTACACTTTACTCTGATACTGGTACACTTTACTCTGATACTGGAACACTTTACTCTGATACTGGTACACTTTACTCTGATACTGGTTCACTTTACTCTGATACTGGTACACTTTACTCTGATACTGGTTCACTTTACACTGATACTGGTACACTTTACACTGATACTGGTTCACTTTACTCTGATACTGGTTCACTTTAATCTGATGCTGGTACACTTTACTCTGATTCTGGTACACTTTACTCTGATACTGGTTCACTTTACTCTGATACTGGTTCACTTTACTCTGATACAGGTACACTTTACTCTGATACTGGTTCACTTTACTCTGACACTGGTACACTTTACTCTGATACTGGTACACTTTACTCTGACGCAGGTACCCTTTACTCTGATACCGGTACAATTTACTCTGATACTGGTACACTTTACTCTGATACTGGTTCAATTTACTCTGATACTGGTACACTTTACACTGATACTGGTTCACTTTTCTCTAATGCTGGTTCACTTTACTCTGATACTGGTTCACTTTACTCTGATACTGGTACAGTTTACTCTGATACTGGTACACTTTACTCTGATGCTGGTTCACTTTACTCTGATACTGGTTCACTTTACTCTGATACTGGTACAGTTTACTCTGATACTGGTACACTTTACTCTGATGCTGGTTCACTTTACTCTGATACTGGTTCACTTTACTCTGATACTGGTTCACTTTACACTGATACTGGTTCACTTTACTCTGATACTGGTACACTTTACACTGATAATGGTACAGTTCACTCTGATTCTGGTTCACTTTACTCTGATACTGGTACACTTTACACTGATACTGGTTCACTTTACTCTGATACTGGTTCACTTTAATCTGATTCTGGTACACTTTACTCTGATACTGGTTCACTTTACTCTGATACTGGTTCACTTTACTCTGATACAGGTACACTTTACTCTGATACTGGTACACTTTACTCTGATACTGGTTCACTTTAATCTGATACTGTTTCACTTTACTCTGATACTGGTTCACTTTACTCTGATGCTGGTTCACTTTACTCTGATACTGGTTCACTTTACACTGATACTTGTACACTTTACTCTGATACTGGTACACTTTACTCTGATACTGGTGCACTTTACTCTGATGCAGGTACACTTTACACCTATCCTGGTACACTTTACTCTGATGCACTCTATAGTGTTACGTTTTTTCTCCTTTTCGGTTAGGTTTGTTTTTGCCATGATAAGAAGTCTGACTATGACTTCCGTTTCCAATAAAGTGGCATTTCCTGGTATATTTAAGGCAATTAAACCTCGTATTCTCCTACAATAGCGAGTTCTACAAAACCAAATGGGTAATTACATCAGGAAAATCTTGTTGACATGGCTTCCGTATTATCTTCAATATATGTTCTATAAAGATTCGACTAACTTAACGCTTTTGAAAGTTAAAAACTTTTATTCCAAATAGTTCCAACTTTTGTTGATGTTTCCTCGTTTCCTGCCTTCAGAAGGCCTCAGTACCCGAAGCCCTGTCAATGGGAGCTTGTGCCGCCTGAGGCCGCCTTGAAAGGGAATGGGCAATCGCATCAACACGGCGAATGTTGTGTCAATTAAGACTTCCTCAAACTCTGGGGACGTCTAGTGTAGCTTGTTTTTAGACCAGAAATTGGAAATTAAATGAAATTATAACACTCTTTCTCTTCTTAATCAATTAGAAATCACACAGACTTAAAGTAAGTAATTGTATTTGAACGTGCAATGTGAACTCGCATGCTTTTATCGAATGAATGTCTTTTGAAAATCATGTTTTTAAACCTTCAGAGATTAGCAAATTGGAAAGAAAATAAGTGTATTATTATTAATTAGAGATGTAATGATATTGTGGGAATCGATTTTCATTTGATGTCGGTTTTTTGGTGCTTTTGAAAATACACTTCAAAGAGCGAGCGGCGATTCTGTCTCTGTCTGTTCAACTTAAAGCTCTGTTATATGTCAGTTGTAACCGCCATTGTTTTTAAAAAAGACTTTAACTGACAATTGGTGCTTACCCAGACTGCAGAATGTGTTATAAAGTTGATAAGAATTTGACGTAAGCATTTTCCTCTTCTCTTGAATAGGTAAATAACGAGAAAACAATTTCGGTAGATATAACGGTACAATGTGGATATATTGTCATGAATTTTCTTGACAAACTGTGATTGAAATATTAATGAGTTTGACTATTACAAGTTAATAAAGTATTTAGCATATCTCCCTACACAAATGGTGTGAACTGCAAGGCAAAAGGAAGTACAGATTTCACTTGCATTTATCATATGGAAATGTATCGATTAAAAATATTTCGAGTTTTTTTATGTCGTTTTCTGAAACTTAACAAAAACAAGAGTTAAAACATCGTTCAAAGAATACTTTTAAGTGTATTTTAAAATAAATAAATAAATAAAAACTGTATGTTAATAAATAGCTCCAAAATTTATTTTGATGTAACACAAATGTTCATCAACAAAGAAGACATATTCTATTTGAAAATAAAGGAATTTGTGCAATAATGGTAGTGTCATGCTAGTGTAAATTCTATTTTTAGTTCTGCCGAAATTTAACAAAGATATTTAAACAAAACATCAATCACACACCAATTATTTTATTCACAACACTGCAAATATGTGTTATTGTAGAGGCGGCATGATTCAATAAGTCACAACACTGCAAATATGTGTTATTGTATAGGCGGCATGATTCACAACACTGCAAATATGTGTTATTGTATAGGCGGCATGATTCAATAAGTCACGTCTCTTACATAACTATTATTAAGTAAATCTAAAGTATTTGTGGTGTTCACCTTTTTTTGCCTGGCGGTTGATGTCCTCAAAAATACTTGGGTCATCGTTTTGAATCATCTTAAAAAAAGATGATTCCTCATGTTAGGCTTTTAATTTTTCAATGGATGGATGAATGGGGACGGACGGACGGACGGACGGACAAGACTCAGCCTCTACACTGTGCAGGTGCGCGCTATACGCGAGTAATCGAATAGACCAGGGGACGTAAACCCACGCCGCTCTACCAGGGACCAATCGAATTGTTGGGGCAGAATTTCTAATTAATCAAGTATACTTAATAAGCATTAAGAAACGAATAAGCTAATCAAATGATAAGAAACATGGACAAATCGCTCTGTCCAATAAATTATATAATAGTGATATATCAGATATGTATCAACTACTAAGTTGTTTACTCTTAAAGAGACACAGAGTATGTTGATAGGATCACATATGTCAAATTTTGAAATCGATGTTATTCAATCGGGAACCACTAACTGTTACTGAAAATAACAAGTTAAAGGTCAATCAGTACATTAGAGCGAAAATACAGCCATTCAAAGTCGGGATTTTGATCGAAAACCGGACAATGTGGCTCGAGTGGCGCGCGCAAATTCGCCAAACGTAATTTTGAAACCTTGTCATAAGCTGACAGGAAGATATATATAGTGTTTATTAGGTATTGTAACTAATGGGTAGATTAATTGGATGCATAATTTCGAATATTAAACTTATTTGAGATGTTTTCTTGATTTTTCCATAAAATCAAGCATTTTAGAAATATTATGCATAAATGGATATATTTGCAAGTGATGAGATATGAACTTCAATCAGCATATTAGATATTTTGTAGCTTATCAAAACCCAATAAAATTTTAAGAAAGATACTCTGTGTCACTTTAAAGATATTGTCAGTATCGCGTACTCTTGATGATGTGATGTATTGATTTACTGCTACAAGGAAGGAGGGAGAATAGTGAAGACTTGTTGCCTGTTGTCCATCGAAGTACACAAGTTGGAGATTGTGCGATAAATTAGATTTTAGTGAAAAATAAACTTATTTACAGTATACTTCTACTTTAAAATAATTGTCAAAGCGACAAGCCTGCTGGTGTCTGATAATGGTATGTGTTAATTGTAAACAACCTTTACCTCTATGTAATTTATCTCTGCCTATAATTAAAACATTCGTCCTTTGGATTATTAGGTTGAGGTAAATAAGTTACAATGCTGTTTAATAAGTGACGAATGTGATCAGTCCGTGATGAAGGTGATCAGTCCGTAGTGAATGTGGTTAGTAACGAATGGGAAAATTAAAGTGAAGAATATGGTTAGTCAGCGAAGAATGTGGACAGTCAGTAGGCATGTATGTGACTGAGAATGTGATTAATGGAGAATGTGGTCAGTGAGGAATGTGGTCAATTGGTGACGATTGTAGTCATTAATGAAGAATGTGGTCCGTCAGTGACGAAAGTAGTCAGTCAGTTACGATTGTGGTCCGTCAGTGACGAAAGTAGTCAGTCAGTTACGGTTGTGGGCAGTCAGTGAAGAAAGTGGGCAGTTAGTAACGTTGTGGGCAGTCAGTGAAGAAAGTGGGCAGTTAGTTACGATTGTGGTCCGTCAGTGAAGAATGTAGTCAGTCAGTTACGATTGTGGGCAGTCAGTGAAGAAAGTGGGCAGTTAGTTACGATTGTGGTCCGTCAGTGACGAATGTAGTCAGTCAGTTACGATTGTGGGCAGTCAGTTACGGTTGTGGGCAGTCAGTTACGGTTGTGGGCAGTCAGTGAAGAAAGTGGGCAGTTAGTTACGATTGTGGGCAGTCAGTGAAGAAAGTGGGCAGTCAGTTACGATTGTGGGCAGTCAGTGAAGAAAGTGGGCAGTCAGTTACGGTTGTGGTCCGTCAGTGACGAATGTAGTCAGTCAGTTACGATTGTGGGCAATCAGTGAAGAATGTGGTCATTGACAAATGTGATCAATCAGTGAAGAATGAGGATAGTTAGTGACAAATGTGATCAGTCAGTAAAGAATATTGTCAGTCACTGAGGAATGTGGTCAGTGACAAATGTTATCAGTCAGTGAGGAATGAGAATAGTGACAAATGTGATCAGCCAGTGAAGAATATAAGCAGTCATTGAAGAATGTGGTCAGTGACAAATGTGATCAGGCAGTGAAGAATGTGGTCAGTGACAAATGTGATCAGTCAGTTGCAAATGTAATCAGCCAGTGAAGAATATGGGCAGTCATTGAAGAATGTGGTCAGTGACAAATGCAGTCAGTGAAGAATGTGATCAGTCAGTGAAGAATGTGATCAATCGGCGGAGAAAGTGACAAATGAGTGAGGGATGTGATTGTTTGATGAAGAATGTCATCAGTCAATTTAAAGTCTACTCATTAAGCGAGAAGAATCCAAATAAATTTGTTAAAAGTTGATTAGATAAAACAAGCCTTAACAAACAAATGATAGACGTATGTAGTGTCCAATTATGTCGACACTCACTAACATACTGTGTATTCTCTCCAGTGCAGTCGATTCTTCTGTCCTGGTTATAAGCTATTCCATCAGTCAATATATGCCTCCGAACTGAGCATTTTACTACTGCTTCAGTTATTATGTCCCTGTCGTCGAAAACAAAATCGTCTCGGAAGTATAACCGAATACCTTAGTATTTATAAACATTGACTTATTACTTTTCCTGAACACAACTTCACACCTCAAAATACTATCAACACATTACGTACCTCTTGGCATTACAGTTAATTCGCTAATAAAGCTCCATGACGCTTTTTGTCGGTTGTTAAAAAGGTGAAAAGACGATATAGCTACAGTTATTCAGCTACCACGCTTTAACATACTCCCTTCTCTACATTTAACTTTCAGTTGCACCTCAATCAGTCTTTACCTAACATTGCTATTCTTTGCGAACCTATTTAGAGCTGTTATTCTTCCTTATTTCATATAAGGATGTGTCGCTGTGCTGTTCACGCCATTAGAAGATATCTGCCTCGGATATTAATTAGAGAGGCCTCGAAGGAAACGACATCAGCTGAATGCTGTTATTAATAAACTGGAAATTTAATCAGCGTTATCCTGGACTGAATTGTGATTCCTAATGTTCGATCCGACCAAAGCTCATTGTCACAAAGGCGCGAGATAGCGCGTGCCCGGAGCAGGTGAAATTCATTAAAGGTGCGAGGTAAAAGATTTACTTATAGAAATAATTTCTTTTCAGTAATATCTGTCATACGGCGTTATCATGTAATCCGCTTATGGTCCGCACGCCGCATCAAAGAAAATGATAGAAATGGCGAAGACGGCTTTTAAAACTTCAACAAAACATTTTAATGTAATACTCCCCAAAAATAGCGAGCGCCTGAATACGCTGCAAGAAGTTCCGTCAGAGGGCGCCAGTAGCCACCTGAGGCTTATGAGCCCGATAACAGTCCGCTAACAACAATACACGCACTTCTTCTTCCTCAAAGGTTAATAACTTATTTACACCATAACATTAAATGAGACTCCATATGGCCTTTGATCAGCGCGAAATACCGGTCTTATTTACAGTGGAGTATCATGCGAGTGATTTCATCTCGCGGCGACAATCAAACCTGCACCGTTTCATCTTTGAAGTATACAAGACGCTGCAACCAGCGGAATTAGCAGGTATTAATCATAAGGTGTTATGTTATTATCTCTGAGTCGCTTTTATCCTGATGGTGCTGATTGAACTGGCTCCGTCAGTTCCAGGTGGAATCCCGCATTAGCTGATTAACAACTGGCGGGATAAAGGCGGCAAGGTGCTCCATTTGTCGGGCTTATTGTAATCTTAGATTGAAAAGAAGATGTGCAACCTTATGACACTTCGGAGCGATCACATTGTTGCGGGATCACAGTTACCGCTCTAGTGGCATGTGAACTAAAGAGTCTCTTGTCGCGTGTTCAATATAATTATCAATCAGATGTTGTTAAACAGGTCAATTCATTTCCTATGATAATTAATGAGGTTTGTAATATTAGGTGACAAACAACATTGCAAGAAGTCCACCAGTATCGTCTTCTTCTAAACTACTTCCAATACACCAGGGATGTTAGAACACCTGTATATATTTCCCTGAATTCATACACGTATACTCCAAAATATGAACTAGTCTTTCGAGTACATCTCTTTATTTGTTTTTCTAGTTTGGGATATCATAAAATAAACTTGCGATATTTTGTATTACGCTTAACACTTAACCAACACTCGCAGTATTTAGCGAATCTATGCTGATGGTTTTGGAAACAGGCAATCGTGCAATATGTCCCAGCAGCATCCGACACACTGTGACAACAGGAAAGTTAAGGAAAGGCAGTTTTACCAGAAAGAATCTTTGTTTGACCAAACTGGACCTTTTGGTTTAATCATCTAGTTAAGCAGCAGGAAGGTTTTAAAGGTAAAAATTACCAAATTTTAATGACTACAACTCAAGGAAATTGTTTTTTCTTTACCGAGTATTTCTGCTGAGAAGTCAAATCAAGTCCTTTGTCAACTAGAAAAGCGTTTCCAACCTCAGTAAATTGGGCATATCACCTTGAATTGAGCTCATGAATCTGTTCATGTCATTGTGTTTAACAAGTTTGCGCAAGTGATTTTCTAACTCGTGACATGTCAAAATAGTCCCCCCCCCCGCCCTGAGGTATAGACAGTAAGTTGTGTATATGAGTTCTGGAAACAAGTTCTTTATATGAAAAGTATGTTTGGAACTCAATTGATCAATCATAGTTATCACAGTTTTGATGTGGAGGACTCACACTTCCGTTCCTCTTTGTTTTGATGTGGAGGACTCACACTTCCGTTCCTCTTTGTCTTGATGTGGAGGACTCACACTTCCGTTCCTCTTTGTCTTGATGTGGAGGACTCACACTTCCGTTCCTCTTTGTCTTGATGTGGAGGACTCACACTTCCGTTCCTCTTTGTTTTGATGTGGAGGACTCACACTTCCGTTCCTCTTTGTCTTGATGTGGAGGACTCACACTTCCGTTCCTCTTTGTTTTGATGTGGAGGACTCACACTTCCGTTCCTCTTTGTCTTGATGTGGAGGACTCACACTTCCGTTCCTCTTTGTCTTGATGTGGAAGACTCACACTTCCGTTCCTCTTTGTTTTGATGTGGAGGACTCACACTTCCGTTCCTCTTTGTCTTGATGTGGAGGACTCACACTTCCGTTCCTCTTTGTTTTAATGTGGAGGACTCACACTTCCGTTCCTCTTTGTGTTGATGTTGAGGACTCACACTTCCGTTCCTCTTTGTCGTGATGTGGAGGACTCACACTTCCGTTCCTCTTTGTTGTGATGTGGAGGACTTACACTTCCGTTCCTCTTTGTCTTGATGTGGAGGACTCACACTTCCGTTCCTCTTTGTTGTGATGTGGAGGACTCACACTTCCGTTCCTCTTTGTCGTGATGTGGAGGACTCACACTTCCGTTCCCCTTTGTCTTGATGTGGAGGACTCACACTTCCGTTCCTCTTTGTTGTGATGTGGAGGACTCACACTTCCGTTCCTCTTTGTTTTGATGTTGAGGACTCACACTTCCGTTCCTCTTTGTCTTGATGTGGAGGACTCACACTTCCGTTCCTCTTTGTCTTGATGTGGAGGACTCACACTTCCGTTCCTCTTTGTTTTGATGTGGAGGACTCACACTTCCATTCCTCTTTGTTGTGATGTGGAGGACTCATACTTCCGTTCCTCTTTGTCTTGATGTGGAGGACTTACACTTCCGTTCCTCTTTGTTGTGATGTGGAGGGCTCACACTTCCGTTCCTCTTTGTCTTGATGTGGAGGACTCACACTTCCGTTCCTCTTTGTTGTGATGTGGAGGGCTCACACTTCCGTTCCTCTTAGTTTTGATGTGGAGGACTCACACTTCCATTCCTCTTTGTTGTGATGTGGAGGACTCACACTTCCGTTCCTCTTTGTCTTGATGTGGAGGACTTACACTTCCGTTCCTCTTTGTCTTGATGTGGAGGACTCACACTTCCGTTCCTCTTTGTTGTGATGTGGAGGACTCACACTTCCGTTCCTCTTTGTTTTGATGTGGAGGACTCACACTTCCGTTCCTCTTTGGCTTGATGTGGAGGACTCACACTTCCGTTCCTCTTTGTCTTGATGTGGAGGACTCACACTTCCGTTCCTCTTTGTCTTGATGTGGAGGACTCACACTTCCGTTCCTCTTTGTTTTGATGTGGAGGACTCACACTTCCGTTCCTCTTTGTCTTGATGTGGAGGACTCACACTTCCGTTCCTCTTTGTTTTGATGTGGAGGACTCACACTTCCGTTCCTCTTTGTCTTGATGTGGAGGACTCACACTTCCGTTCCTCTTTGTCTTGATGTGGAGGACTCACACTTCCGTTCCTCTTTGTTGTGATGTGGAGGACTCACACTTCCGTTCCTCTTTGTTTTGATGTTGAGGACTCACACTTCCGTTCCTCTTTGTCTTGATGTGGAGGACTCACACTTCCGTTCCTCTTTGTCTTGATGTGGAGGACTCACACTTCCGTTCCTCTTTGTTGTGATGTGGAGGACTCACACTTCCGTTCCTCTTTGTTTTGATGTTGAGGACTCACACTTTCGTTCCTCTTTGTCTTGATGTGGAGGACTCACACTTCCGTTCCTCTTTGTCTTGATGTGGAGGACTCACACTTCCGTTCCTCTTTGTTTTGATGTGGAGGACTCACACTTCCATTCCTCTTTGTTGTGATGTGGAGGACTCACACTTCCGTTCCTCTTTGTCTTGATGTGGAGGACTTACACTTCCGTTCCTCTTTGTCTTGATGTGGAGGACTCACACTTCCGTTCCTCTTTGTTGTGATGTGGAGGACTCACACTTCCGTTCCTCTTTGTCTTGATGTGGAGGACTCACACTTCCGTTCCTCTTTGTTGTGATGTGGAGGGCTCACACTTCCGTTCCTCTTTGTCTTGATGTGGAGGACTCACACTTCCGTTCCTCTTTGTTGTGATGTGGAGGGCTCACACTTCCGTTCCTCTTAGTTTTGATGTGGAGGACTCACACTTCCATTCCTCTTTGTTGTGATGTGGAGGACTCACACTTCCGTTCCTCTTTGTCTTGATGTGGAGGACTTACACTTCCGTTCCTCTTTGTCTTGATGTGGAGGACTCACACTTCCGTTCCTCTTTGTTGTGATGTGGAGGACTCACACTTCCGTTCCTCTTTGTTTTGATGTGGAGGACTCACACTTCCGTTCCTCTTTGGCTTGATGTGGAGGACTCACACTTCCGTTCCTCTTTGTCTTGATGTGGAGGACTTACACTTCCGTTCCTCTTTGTCTTGATGTGGAGGACTCACACTTCCGTTCCTCTTTGTTTTGATGTGGAGGACTCACACTTCCGTTCCTCTTTGTCTTGATGTGGAGGACCCACACTTCCGTTCCTCTTTGTTTTGATGTGGAGGACTCACACTTCCGTTCCTCTTTGTCTTGATGTGGAGGACTCACACTTCCGTTCCTCTTTGTCTTGATGTGGAAGACTCACACTTCCGTTCCTCTTTGTTTTGATGTGGAGGACTCACACTTCCATTCCTCTTTGTCTTGATGTGGAGGACTCACACTTCCGTTCCTCTTTGTTTTGATGTGGAGGACTCACACTTCCGTTCCTCTTTGTGTTGATGTTGAGGACTCACACTTCCGTTCCTCTTTGTCGTGATGTGGAAGACTCACACTTCCGTTCCTCTTTGTCTTGATGTGGAGGACTCACACTTCCGTTCCTCTTTGTTGTGATGTGGAGGACTCACACTTCCGTTCCTCTTTGTTTTGATGTTGAGGACTCACACTTCCGTTCCTCTTTGTCTTGATGTGGAGGACTCACACTTCCGTTCCTCTTTGTCTTGATGTGGAGGACTCACACTTCCGTTCCTCTTAGTTTTGTTGTGGAGGACTCACACTTCCGTTCCTCTTAGTTTTGTTGTGGAGGACTCACACTTCCGTTCCTCTTTGTTTTGATGTGGAGGACTCATACTTCCATTCCTCTTTGTTGTGATGTGGAGGACTCACACTTCCGTTCCTCTTTGTCTTGATGTGGAGGACTTACACTTCCGTTCCTCTTTGTCTTGATGTGGAGGACTCACACTTCCGTTCCTCTTTGTTGTGATGTGGAGGACTCACACTTCCGTTCCTCTTTGTCTTGATGTGGAGGACTCACACTTCCGTTCCTCTTTGTTGTGATGTGGAGGGCTCACACTTCCGTTCCTCTTTGTCTTGATGTGGAGGACTCACACTTCCGTTCCTCTTTGTTGTGATGTGGAGGGCTCACACTTCCGTTCCTCTTAGTTTTGATGTGGAGGGCTCACACTTCCGTTCCTCTTTGTTTTGATGTGGAGGACTCACACTTCCGTTCCTCTTTGTCTTGATGTGGAGGACTCACACTTCCGTTCCTCTTTGTCGTGATGTGGAGGACTCACACTTCCGTTCCTCTTTGTCTTGATGTGGAGGACTCACACTTCCGTTCCTCTTTGTTGTGATGTGGAGGACTCACACTTCCGTTCCTCTTTGTTTTGATGTTGAGGACTCACACTTCCGTTCCTCTTTGTCTTGATGTGGAGGACTCACACTTCCGTTCCTCTTTGTCTTGATGTGGAGGACTCACACTTCCGTTCCTCTTAGTTTTGTTGTGGCGGACTCACACTTCCGTTCCTCTTTGTTTTGATGTGGAGGACTCACACTTCCATTCCTCTTTGTTGTGATGTGGAGGACTCACACTTCCGTTCCTCTTTGTCTTGATGTGGAGGACTTACACTTCCGTTCCTCTTTGTCTTGATGTGGAGGACTCACACTTCCGTTCCTCTTTGTTGTGATGTTGAGGACTCACACTTCCGTTCCTCTTTGTCTTGATGTGGAGGAC
The DNA here is from genome assembly GCA_916613615.1 of Steromphala cineraria. Classification (NCBI taxonomy): domain Eukaryota; kingdom Metazoa; phylum Mollusca; class Gastropoda; order Trochida; family Trochidae; genus Steromphala; species Steromphala cineraria. Next base: position 90,131,478 of record OU744721.1, read on the forward strand.
TCACACTTCCGTTCCTCTTTGTTGTGATGTGGAGGGCTCACACTTCCGTTCCTCTTTGTCTTGATGTGGAGGACTCACACTTCCGTTCCTCTTTGTTGTGATGTGGAGGGCTCACACTTCCGTTCCTCTTTGTTTTGATGTGGAAGACTCACACTTCCGTTCCTCTTTGTTGTGATGTGGAGGGCTCACACTTCCGTTCCTCTTTGTTGTGATGTGGAGGACTCACACTTCCGTTCCTCTTTGTTGTGATGTGGAGGGCTCACACTTCCGTTCCTCTTTGTTTTGATGTGGAGGACTCACACTTCAGTTCCTCTTTGTTGTGATGTGGAGGGCTCACACTTCCGTTCCTCTTTGTTTTGATGTGGAGGACTCACACTTCCGTTCCTCTTTGTTGTGATGTGGAGGGCTCACACTTCCGTTCCTCTTTGTTTTGATGTGGAGGACTCACACTTCCGTTCCTCTTTGTCTTGATGTGGAGGGCTCACACTTCCGTTCCTCTTTGTTTTGATGTGGAGGGCTCACACTTCCGTTCCTCTTTGTTTTGATGTGGAGGACTCACACTTCCGTTCCTCTTTGTTTTGATGTGGAGGGCTCACACTTCCGTTCCTCTTTGTCTTGACGTCTATTTGTGTATACATAGCGTTCTTTTGTGTGACTAGGACTTATAAGCATGTAATCAAAACGTTCAGCTGTTTAGAGATTTGTAAGAAAGAAATGTATTTTGGGTGAACAAACTCCATTCCACATTTATCAAGTCCATAGGCCAAGAAATATTTTCACGAGATCTTGTTACTAGGGGGAGTTACTGAGTAAAACTTACAAATTATGTAGAACAAAGGATGGAAAGATTGATGGCAGAAAAGAACAAGAGCCCATGGTCATCAACATCCCCTGCCAAATCTGTTTTTATTAAAGTTCCCATTGTTTTCCTATATGGGCCGTAACCCTGTTATATGTAATTGCAATTATCTCCATCAAGGTATTGATACCATAAACACACGGCAAATTTGGTTATGCTATCTTAAAAACTTTCTGAGAAAAATTACAAGTCCTCTTTGACAACAGCCTCAAACAGAGTCCAAAACACGGAACAAGGGCAATATTTATGAAAATTATATAAAATATAATTTTTTCGGTTCGATTTTTGAACTCCATCAAAGAATTGATACAATGTGGACACACAGCATGTTAAGTTAAAATATTCTAAATAGTTTCTAAAAAAAGTTGTCCCATATAACTCGGACGGACGCACAGACGGAGTCCAAACCTATATCCCTTTGTGAGTTTATATGCCTACAATATTTTTCTAAATTTATTTTATTCACCGTCTCATATTTTGTGTTAACACTATAAAGTGATCTTGACTGATATTCTGTGTTAACACCATAGTGATGTCTGATATTCTGTGTTAACACCATAGGTTGATGTCTGATATTCTGTGTTAACACCATAGAGTGATGTCGGATATTCTGTGTTAACACCATAGAGTGATGTCTGATATTCTGTGTTAACACCATAGAGTGATGTCGGATATTCTGTGTTAACACCATAGAGTGATGTCTGATATTTTGTGTTAACACCATAGGTTGATGTCTGATATTTTGTGTTAACACCATAGAGTGATGTCTGATATTCTGTGTTAACACCAAAGAGTGATGTTGTCTGATATTCTGTACCATAGGGTGATGATGTCTGATATTCTGTGTTCACACCATAGGGTGATGTTGTCTGATATTCTGTGTTAACACCATAGGATGATGTCTGATATTCTGTGTTAACACCATAGAGTGATGTTGTCTGATATTCTGTGTTAACACCATAGGGTGATGTTGTCTGATATTCTGTGTTAACACCATAGAGTGATGTCTGATATTCTGTGTTAACACCATAGAGTGATGTTGTCTGATATTCTGTGTTAACACCATAGGGTGATGTTGTCTGATATTCTGTGTTAACACCATAGGGTGATGATATCTGATATTCTGTGTTCACACCATAGGGTGATGATGTCTGATATTCTGTGTTCACACCATAGAGTGATGTCTGATATTCTGTGTTAACACCATAGGGTGATGTTGTCTGATATTCTGTGTTCACACCATAGAGTGATGTCTGATATTCTGTGTTAACGCAATAGAGTGATGTTGTCTGATATTCTGTGTTAACACCATAGAATGATGTCTGATATTCTGTGTTAACACCATAGAGTGATGATGTCTGATATTCTGTGTTCACACCATAGGGTGATGTTGTCTGATATTCTGTGTTAACACCATAGAGTGATGTTGTCTGATATTCTGTGTTAACACCATAGGGTGATGTCTGATATTCTGTGTTAACACCATAGAGTGATGTTGTCTGATATTCTGTGTTAACACCATAGAGTGATGTCTGATATTCTGTGTTAACACCATAGGGTGATGATGTCTGATATTCTGTGTTAACACCATAGGGTGATGATGTCTGATATTCTGTGTTAACACCATAGAGTGATGTCGGATATTCTGTGTTAACACCATAGAGTGATGTCTGATATTCTGTGTTAACACCATAGGGTGATGTTGTCTGATATTCTGTGTTAACACCATAGAGTGATGTCTGATATTCTGTGTTCACACCATAGAGTGATGTCTGATATTCTGTGTTAACACCATAGGGTGATGTCTGATATTCTGTGTTCACACCATAGGGTGATGTTGTCTGATATTCTGTGTTAACACCATAGGGTGATGATGTCTGATATTCTGTGTTCACACCATAGAGTGATGTCTGATATTCTGTGTTAACACCATAGGGTGATGTTGTCTGATATTCTGTGTTAACACCAAAGAGTGATGTTGTCTGATATTCTGTGTTAACACCATAGGGTGATGATGTCTGATATTCTGTGTTCACACCATAGAGTGATGTCTGATATTCTGTGTTAACACCATAGGGTGATGTTGTCTGATATTCTGTGTTCACACCATAGAGTGATGTCTGATATTCTGTGTTAACGCCATAGACTGATGTTGTCTGATATTCTGTGTTAACACCATAGGGTGATGTTATCTGATATTCTGTGTTCACACCATAGGGTGATGTTGTCTGATATTCTGTGTTAACACCATAGAGTGATGATGTCTGATATTCTGTGTTAACACCATAGAGTGATGTTGTCTGATATTCTGTGTTCACACCATAGGGTGATGATGTCTGATATTCTGTGTTAACACCATAGAGTGATGTCTGATATTCTGTGTTAACACCATAGGGTGATGATGTCTGATATTCTGTGTTCACACCATAGAGTGATGTCTGATATTCTGTGTTAACACCATAGAGTGATGTTATCTGATATTCTGTGTTCACACCATAGAGTGATGTCTGATATTCTGTGTTAACACCATAGGGTGATGTTATCTGATATTCTGTGTTAACACCATAGGGTGATGTTGTCTGATATTCTGTGTTAACACCATAGAGTGATGATGTCTGATATTCTGTGTTCACACCATAGGGTGATGTCTGATATTCTGTGTTAACACCATAGAGTGATGATGTCTGATATTCTGTGTTCACACCATAGGGTGATGTTATCTGATATTCTGTGTTCACACCATAGAGTGATGTCTGATATTCTGTGTTAACACCATAGGGTGATGTTATCTGATATTCTGTGTTAACACCATAGGGTGATGTTGTCTGATATTCTGTGTTAACACCATAGAGTGATGATGTCTGATATTCTGTGTTCACACCATAGGGTGATGATGTCTGATATTCTGTGTTCACACCATAGAGTGATGTTGTCTGATATTTTGTGTTAACACCATAGAGTGATGATGTCTGATATTCTGTGTTCACACCATAGGGTGATGTTATCTGATATTCTGTGTTCACACCATAGGGTGATGTTGTCTGATATTCTGTGTTCACACCATAGGGTGATGTTGTCTGATATTCTGTGTTCACACCATAGGGTGATGTTATCTGATATTCTGTGTTCACACCATAGGGTGATGTTGTCTGATATTCTGTGTTCACACCATAGGGTGATGTTGTCTGATATTCTGTGTTCACACCATAGGGTGATGTTGTCTGATATTCTGTGTTAACACCAAAGAGTGATGTTGTCTGATATTCTGTGTTAACACCATAGAGTGATGATGTCTGATATTCTGTGTTAACACCATAGGGTGATGTTGTCTGATATTCTGTGTTAACACCATAGAGTGATGTCTGATATTCTGTGTTAACACCATAGAGTGATGATGTCTGATATTCTGTGTTCACACCATAGGGTGATGTTATCTGATATTCTGTGTTCACACCATAGGGTGATGTTGTCTGATATTCTGTGTTCACACCATAGGGTGATGTTGTCTGATATTCTGTGTTAACACCATAGGGTGATGATGTCTGATATTCTGTGTTCACACCATAGGGTGATGTTGTCTGATATTCTGTGTTAACACCAAAGAGTGATGTTGTCTGATATTCTGTGTTAACACCATAGGGTGATGATGTCTGATATTCTGTGTTCACACCATAGAGTGATGTCTGATATTCTGTGTTAACACCATAGGGTGATGTTGTCTTATATTCTGTGTTCACACCATAGAGTGATGTCTGATATTCTGTGTTAACGCCATAGACTGATGTTGTCTGATATTCTGTGTTAACACCATAGACTGATGTTGTCTGATATTCTGTGTTAACGCCATAGACTGATGTTGTCTGATATTCTGTGTTAACACCATAGGGTGATGTTATCTGATATTCTGTGTTCACACCATAGGGTGATGTTGTCTGATATTCTGTGTTAACACCATAGAGTGATGATGTCTGATATTCTGTGTTAACACCATAGGGTGATGTTGTCTGATATTCTGTGTTCACACCATAGGGTGATGTTGTCTGATATTCTGTGTTAACACCATAGAGTGATGATGTCTGATATTCTGTGTTAACACCATAGGGTGATGTTATCTGATATTCTGTGTTCACACCATAGGGTGATGTTGTCTGATATTCTGTGTTAACACCATAGGGTGATGTCTGATATTCTGTGTTAACGCCATAGAGTGATGTCTGATATTCTGTGTTAACACCATAGAGTGATGTTGTCTGATATTCTGTGTTAACACCATAGAGTGATGATGTCTGATATTCTGTGTTCACACCATAGGGTGATGTTATCTGATATTCTGTGTTAACACCATAGGGTGATGTCTGATATTCTGTGTTAACACCATAGAGTGATGTCATATATTCTGTGTTAAGACCATAGAGTGATGTTGTCTGATATTCTGTGTTCACACCATAGGGTGATGATGTCTGATATTCTGTGTTCACACCATAGGGTGATGTCTGATATTCTGTGTTAACACCATAGAGTGATGTCTGATATTTTGTGTTAACACCATAGGTTGATGTCTGATATTTTGTGTTAACACCATAGAGTGATGTCTGATATTCTGTGTTAACACCAAAGAGTGATGTTGTCTGATATTCTGTGTTAACACCATAGAGTGATGTCTGATATTTTGTGTTAACACCATAGGGTGATGTCTGATATTCTGTGTTAACACCATAGGGTGATGATGTCTGATATTCTGTGTTCACACCATAGAGTGATGTCATATATTCTGTGTTAACACCATAGAGTGAGGTTGTCTGATATTCTGTGTTAACACCATAGAATGATGTTGTCTGATATTCTGTGTTAACACCATAGGGTGATGTTGTCTGATATTCTGTGTTAACACCATAGGGTGATGATGTCTGATATTCTGTGTTAACACCATAGGGTGATGTCTGATATTCTGTGTTAACACCATAGAGTGATGTCATATATTCTGTGTTAAGACCATAGAGTGATGTTGTCTGATATTCTGTGTTCACACCATAGGGTGATGATGTCTGATATTCTGTGTTCACACCATAGGGTGATGTCTGATATTCTGTGTTCACACCATAGGGTGATGTCTGATATTCTGTGTTAACACCATAGAGTGATAATGTCTGATATTCTGTGTTAACACTATAGGGTGATGATGTCTGATATTCTGTGTTCACACCATAGAGTGATGTTGTCTGATATTCTGTGTTCACACCATAGGGTGATGTCTGATATTCTGTGTTCACACCATAGGGTGATGTCTGATATTCTGTGTTAACACCATAGAGTGATGTTGTCTGATATTCTTTGTTCACACCATAGAGTGATGTTGTCTGATATTCTGTGTTCACACCATAGGGTGATGTCTGATATTCTGTGTTAACACCATAGGGTGATGTCTGATATTCTGTGTTAACACCATAGAGTGATGTCTGATATTCTGTGTTAACACCATAGGGTGATGATGTCTGATATTCTGTGTTAACACCATAGAGTGATGTCTGATATTCTGTGTTAACACCATAGGGTGATGTTGTCTGATATTCTGTGTTCACACCATAGGGTGATGTCTGATATTCTGTGTTAACACCATAGAGTGATGTCTGATATTCTGTGTTAACACCATAGGGTGATGTTGTCTGATATTCTGTGTTAACACCATAGGGTGATGTTGTCTGATATTCTGTGTTAACACCATAGAGTGATGTCTGATATTCTGTGTTAACACCATAGGGTGATGTTGTCTGATATTCTGTGTTCACACCATAGGGTGATGTTATCTGATATTCTGTGTTCACACCATAGGGTGATGTTGTCTGATATTCTGTGTTAACACCATAGAGTGATGATGTCTGATATTCTGTGTTAACACCATAGGGTGATGTTGTCTGATATTCTGTGTTCACACCATAGGGTGATGTTGTCTGATATTCTGTGTTAACACCATAGAGTGATGATGTCTGATATTCTGTGTTAACACCATAGGGTGATGTTATCTGATATTCTGTGTTCACACCATAGGGTGATGTTGTCTGATATTCTGTGTTAACACCATAGGGTGATGTCTGATATTCTGTGTTAACGCCATAGAGTGATGTCTGATATTCTGTGTTAACACCATAGAGTGATGTTGTCTGATATTCTGTGTTAACACCATAGAGTGATGATGTCTGATATTCTGTGTTCACACCATAGGGTGATGTTATCTGATATTCTGTGTTAACACCATAGGGTGATGTCTGATATTCTGTGTTAACACCATAGAGTGATGTCATATATTCTGTGTTAAGACCATAGAGTGATGTTGTCTGATATTCTGTGTTCACACCATAGGGTGATGATGTCTGATATTCTGTGTTCACACCATAGGGTGATGTCTGATATTCTGTGTTAACACCATAGAGTGATGTCTGATATTTTGTGTTAACACCATAGGTTGATGTCTGATATTTTGTGTTAACACCATAGAGTGATGTCTGATATTCTGTGTTAACACCAAAGAGTGATGTTGTCTGATATTCTGTGTTAACACCATAGAGTGATGTCTGATATTTTGTGTTAACACCATAGGGTGATGTCTGATATTCTGTGTTAACACCATAGGGTGATGATGTCTGATATTCTGTGTTCACACCATAGAGTGATGTCATATATTCTGTGTTAACACCATAGAGTGAGGTTGTCTGATATTCTGTGTTAACACCATAGGGTGATGTTGTCTGATATTCTGTGTTAACACCATAGGGTGATGATGTCTGATATTCTGTGTTAACACCATAGGGTGATGTCTGATATTCTGTGTTAACACCATAGAGTGATGTCATATATTCTGTGTTAAGACCATAGAGTGATGTTGTCTGATATTCTGTGTTCACACCATAGGGTGATGATGTCTGATATTCTGTGTTCACACCATAGGGTGATGTCTGATATTCTGTGTTCACACCATAGGGTGATGTCTGATATTCTGTGTTAACACCATAGAGTGATAATGTCTGATATTCTGTGTTAACACTATAGGGTGATGATGTCTGATATTCTGTGTTCACACCATAGAGTGATGTTGTCTGATATTCTGTGTTCACACCATAGGGTGATGTCTGATATTCTGTGTTCACACCATAGGGTGATGTCTGATATTCTGTGTTAACACCATAGAGTGATGTTGTCTGATATTCTTTGTTCACACCATAGAGTGATGTTGTCTGATATTCTGTGTTCACACCATAGGGTGATGTCTGATATTCTGTGTTAACACCATAGGGTGATGTCTGATATTCTGTGTTAACACCATAGAGTGATGTCTGATATTCTGTGTTAACACCATAGGGTGATGATGTCTGATATTCTGTGTTAACACCATAGAGTGATGTCTGATATTCTGTGTTAACACCATAGGGTGATGTTGTCTGATATTCTGTGTTCACACCATAGGGTGATGTCTGATATTCTGTGTTAACACCATAGAGTGATGTCTGATATTCTGTGTTAACACCATAGGGTGATGTTGTCTGATATTCTGTGTTAACACCATAGGGTGATGTTGTCTGATATTCTGTGTTAACACCATAGAGTGATGTCTGATATTCTGTGTTAACACCATAGGGTGATGTTGTCTGATATTCTGTGTTCACACCATAGAGTGATGTTTTCTGATATTCTGTGTTCACACCATAGGGTGATGTTGTCTGATATTCTGTGTTCACACCATAGAGTGATGTCTGATATTCTGTGTTAACACCATAGGGTGATGTTGTCTGATATTCTGTGTTCACACCATAGGGTGATGTTGTCTGATATTCTGTGTTCACACCATAGGGTGATGTCTGATATTCTGTGTTCACACCATAGGGTGATGTCTGATATTCTGTGTTAACACCATAGGGTGATGTTGTCTGATATTCTGTGTTCACACCATAGGGTGATGTTGTCTGATATTCTGTGTTAACACCATAGGGTGATGTTGTCTGATATTCTGTGTTCACACCATAGAGTGATGTCTGATATTCTGTGTTAACACCATAGGGTGATGTCTGATATTCTGTGTTCACACCATAGGGTGATGTTGTCTGATATTCTGTGTTAACACCATAGGGTGATGATGTCTGATATTCTGTGTTAACACCAAAGGGCGATGTCTGATATTCTGTGTTCACACCATAGGGTGATGATGTCTGATATTCTGTGTTAACACCATAGGGTGATGTCTGATATTTGATGTTAACACTTTATGATGGTGATAATGATGGGCGATGGATTAGTCAACAGATTTATCGTTAAAGAGGTTATGCAATGTACTTTTTCTAAGAATGATAGATCAATATCTCCAGTACTATTATCTATGAGAATGCAATGAGCATATAATTGAGACAATACACACATAAATTAGACTTTTAATCAGCATTTTATACCCGGTTTTTAGAATGCCGCCGAAAGCTTTGAAAACTCATTAGAGCGTTACGCCCCGCCCACCGGGTCTATCTCCATTTGCGTGTCTACCATAATGTCTGGAGACAAACCTCCTTCAAACCAAAAGATTTATATGTTAATTTCTGATTTATAAAAATGGCAAGAAGTAAGTATGATAATATCTAAGAAAAAACTCTGTACTACTTTTGTTGTCGGAATCGCTTTGATGGATGTGACTGTACCAATATTCGGAATGTTATATGCAAAACAGTGTGATCCCAAATATAACATTGTTTAATTTTCGATACGAATTGAAACCTTATATATCTTGAATAGATCAACCACTGTTAAATAATGTTTAATTATTTTATTATTGATATGTGTTGTAAAAATACGGACATTGATCATAACGTACTAAAGATAATCCACTGTGGCGCCTATCTTTTCATAAGAGAAATAATATCATAATAAACTAGATTAGCGTTTGCGGGATACCGCAAAAGCAGAGCAGTCCCGGAACTTTGGGTTAAGCCTTACCCTGTTCCGCCTTTTACAGGCCTCACCAAATTGGGAATTTTCTCGTGACCTTGACCTTTGACACTCAAGGTCACACAATCAATGAACACATTTCATTGAGTATAACATTATTGTAATGAAAACAAGAGTCATCAGAAGATGACATATCCCACCAGTTCCACATGTTATCATAAGATGTAAACCTTTGAAAGATAATTGTAAATTTTTCAAGCAAGGTTCATAATAGTATAATCTAATATATATGAAACGAAACCTTTCATGAACAGAGTCCAAATAAGAGCCGTTTCCATGGAAATAATAATAAATAAAATTTTCAGAAATGTGAAAATATCAAAAGGCACCACTTCAGTAGGTGGGCAATACACATGAAAAGTTTATGAAAGATATGTGGACCGGTTTTTGAGTTCTGCTCCGGAAATGAAACCTTTCATGAACCGAGTCCAAATAAGAGCAGTTTCCATGGAAATAATAAAAAATAGAGCCATTGGCTCTGTAGCTCATCAGGCATCATATCAAGTTTGCTTTATACAGGCAAGATGAGCTAAAAAAGAAACTGATGTTACCTATTGCAAAAAAACCTATAAAAAAAATTACAAAACAAAATTTAATGTATTATTATTCAACACTTTCTAGATCGCCAATATCAGACAGTGAAAGAAGTCCACACTAAAATATCCAAGGAGAAATAAATTTGCCATAGACTGTCATCTAATGGAGAAAGATAGGTTTTTAAGATTGTGACCCCTGTGACCCTATTTGGGGTCATGGGGTCACAAAACCTACAGTTTAGAATCCCAATTGGCCAAGGAGTCTACATGCAGTCTTTCAGCTCAATAGACCTTTAGGAGCTAAAGATGATGATGAAAATAAGTTTTTAAGGTTGTGACCCCGGTGACCCTATTTGGGGTCATGGGGTCACGAAATCTACAATTTAGAATCCCCATTGGCCAAGGAGTCTGCACATATAATTTCAGCTCTCTAGACCTTTTGGAACTTGAGAAGAAGATGAAAATAGTTTTTTAAGGTTGTGACCCCTGTGACCCTATTTGGGGTCACAGGGTCAACAAAGTTACAAATTAGAATCCCCATTGTCCAAGGAGTCTGCACATATCACTTTCAACTCTCTAGTCCTTTTAGAACTGGAGAAGAAGATGAAAATAGGTTTTTAAGGTTGTGACCCCTGTGACCCTATTTGGGGTCATGGGGTCACCAAAGTTACAAATTAGAATCCCCATTGGCCAAGGAGTCTGCACATATCATTTTCAACTCTCTACTCCTTTTGGAACTGGAGAAGAAGATGAAAATAGGTTTTTAAAGTTGTGACCCCTGTGACCCTATTTGGGGTCATGGGGTCACGAAATCTACAATTAAGGATCCCCATTGGCCAAGGAGTCTGCACATATCATTTTTAACTCTCTAGTTCTTTTAGAACTGGAGAAGGAGATGAATATAGGTTTTAAAGGTTGTGACCCCTGTTTCCCTATTTGGGGTCACAGGGTCACCAAAGTTACAAATTACAATCCCCATTGGCCAAGGAGTCTGCACATATCATTTTTAACTCTCTAGACCTTTTAGAACTGGAGAAGAAGATGAAAATAGGTTTTAAAGGTTGTGACCCCTGTTTCCCTATTTGGGGTCACAGGGTCACCAAAGTTACAAATTAGAATCCCCATTGTCCAAGGAGTCTGCACATATCATTTTTAACTCTCTACTCTTTTTGGAACTGGAAAAGAAGATGATTAAAAGGGGTTTATAAGGTTGTGAACCCTGTGACCCTATTTGGGGTCACAGGGTCACCAAAGTTACAAATTAGAATCCCCATTGGTCAAGGAGTCTGCACATATCATTTTTAACTCTCTACTCCTTTTGGAACTGGAGAAGAAGATGAAAAAAGGTTTTTAAAGTTGTGACCCCTGTGACCCTATTTGGGGTCACAGGGTCACCAAAGTTACAAATTAGAATCTCTCTTAGCAAATCTCTCTAATGTGTATGGTTCATGAGAAGAAGTCGAAAATGTCAAAAGTTTACGGACGGATGACGGACGACGGGCCATGCCATAACATAAGCCCATCTGGACTTTCAGTCCTGATGAGCTAGAAATCGAGCGTTTTTTGTGAATATTTGTATGTTAAACAAACTATTAAAAAGGTGTCATTTCCCGTTGAAAAATGATGATAAGGTGAAACTACTCGCCTACTGCTACGTCACAGTAGGTATAGACACGCTCGGGCCACGCTTCAGTGACCACAGATTCTGTTCGCCGGGGCTAATTAGGCAGTGTATTTTAAAAGCCGTATTTAGGCAGGTTGCCGTCCGATTTCGAAAATTCAAAGTTGACTCTCATTCAAATTGCAAACAGCTTTTTATGAATCCCGAAAGTGGCCATAGACCATTTCAGTCCCCCTTTAATGAAAAACCAATTGGATATGCAATTCCTAGTTCATAATATCTGTATTTCTGCTATGTCTCTTGGAGATAATGGAAAAACATACAAATACAGACACACAAGAGATCATATTCAATATTCATTTATTAATTCCTTGTAATGTGAACATTAGCACAGTAAGGAACGGTTAATGAGGTATGTCATCTGGATGCATCTATATACACAATAGTCAATAATGATAATTTGGTGATAAGAGCCATGACATTTTGAAACAAACTACTAACATGACCATCATATCATGATTTATGACTTCACATTAGGGCTTCCACGGGTACTCGCTTGAGTACTCGAGCCCGAGTTGAGTTCAACTGGACTCAAATACATTTTCTTGGACTGGAGGACTCGTAAAGGGGACGTCGTTGTTACGTACTTAGATAATCTTTGTTTGTCTATGATGTGTGAAGTTAGATAATCAACATGGCTATTTCAAGACCTTGATGTCCAAATATACTGCATATGACCGTGTAAATGTAGACAGATATATATATATGCCTAAAGTCTAGGCTGACCAACAGTTTTACATGATATCTTGGCTGAAGATAAGAATTCGAGCTCCCGTTCCGAATCTGACCCTTGAGATTCCAATTTTTTGGACCCATGAAAGCCCTACCTCACATAATACTTTGCCCTAGGATATCTAAGAACACCGGTTAGATTGCTTTAAGAGGCAGTGGCAGATTCTACCCTTCCTCCAGGATCTGCCTCCGATAGTTTACTTTTGACATCAGTTTACTGATCACTATTTGATATGCCCTGCTTGACGACATGATTTCCAATGATTTCACGTAATTGTCAAAATTTATAATTTCTGGCTACTGCAAATAACGGATGCGCTGAAATTATTTAAACCGAATTTTGAACTGAATGTTATTTTCATGCAATTTTAAAACAAAAACTTACTTTTTCTATCTTAACTGCAAAAATCACGTACACATTTGAAATGACTCAGTGTTACCACAAAGATCTATCAAATCATATTTACTGTACTCTGAATGAAACAAAACATTTACAAAAATCAATGATCACCAGATTCTACAAATGTTGGTACGTCCTTTGTCCTTTGACTTACCAGACACCAGAAACTTTCTTTAACTTTATTGACCAGCTGGATTATCCCCTTCGACTGGCAAACTACAACTGTGAAGAACAATGCATTCACCATTACAAGGGTCTCTTTTCATCATTTTTCAAACTTTCACTAAGTATCTTTGCCTGAGGTCTAGCAACCGTCACATTAATGCTCAAGTCCTTGCAATTTCAAATTCTGTATTCAGAATGTAAGTGTTTCAATTATGTTAATGCATTCATAGGCCGATTATGGACATGAAACTCAAATGAAACATTTGTGAATTGGAAACATATATATGAACATGACATAAATGGTTAAACGAACAGACGTAAAAAATCAAAATAGGTAGATTAAAATCAAGCATGCTATTCCTATTCCTTCTTTGGTGTTTTGGAGTTTGATTCTTCCTTCACACTGTTGGCCTTCGGGCTTGATTTGAGAGCAGGGGTAGAGTCGGACCCCTCAAGAAGTGTTGTCATGGCGACGAGGGCGCCTGTGATGGTGTCCTTGCTGTCGCTGACGACGCTCATCCAGCGCTTGTTGCAGGTGTCGGCCTCCTCTCTCAGACTCCGCTCCTTCTCCAGTTGACCTTTGACCTGGCGCAGCTCCGAACTCACCTTCTGGCAGCTGTACTCGCTCGTGTTGAGGCTGCTCTTCATTGTGTCTGAAACACACAGGGGGCGATATCACTATAGCATAAGTAGCCGATACCAGGTGAAACACACAGGGGGCGATATCACTATAACTAAGCAGATACAAGGTTATACTGTGCTATAAGACAGAACACACAGGGGGCAATATCACTATAACTAAACAGATACCAGGTTATACTGTGCTATAAGACAGAACACACAGGGGGCGATATCACTATAACTAAACAGATACCAGGTTATACTGTGCTATAAGACAGAACACACAGGGGGCGATATCACTATAACTAAGCAGATACAAGGTTATACTGTGCTATAAGACAGAACACACAGGGAGCAATATCACTATAACTAAGCAGATACAAGGTTATACTGTGCTATAAGACAGAACACACAGGGAGCAATATCACTATAACTAAACAGATACCAGGTTATACTGTGCTATAAGACAGAACACACAGGGGGCGATATCACTATAACTAAACAGATACCAGGTTATACTGTGCTATAAGACAGAACACACAGGGGGCGATATCACTATAACTAAACAGATACCAGGTTATACTGTGCTATAACAGAGAACACAGGGGGCGATATCACTATAACTAAACAGATACCAGGTTATACTGTGCTATAAGACAGAACACATAGGGGGCGATATCACTATAACTAAACAGATACCAGGTTATACTGTGCTATAAGACAGAACACACAGGGGGCGATATCACTATAACTAAGCAGATACAAGGTTATACTGTGCTATAAGACAGAACACACAGGGGGCGATATCACTATAACTAAACAGATACCAGGTTATACTGTGCTATAAGACAGAACACACAGGGAGCGATATCACTATAACTAAGCAGATACAAGGTTATACTGTGCTATAAGACAGAACACACAGGGGGCGATATCACTATAACTAAACAGATACCAGGTTATACTGTGCTATAAGACAGAACACACAGGGAGCGATATCACTATAACTAAGCAGATACAAGGTTATACTGTGCTATAAGACAGAACACACAGGGAGCAATATCACTATAACTAAACAGATACCAGGTTATACTGTGCTATAAGACAGAACACACAGGGGGCGATATCACTATAACTAAACAGATACCAGGTTATACTGTGCTATAAGACAGAACACACAGGGGGCGATATCACTATAACTAAACAGATACCAGGTTATACTGTGCTATAAGACAGAACACACAGGGGGCGATATCACTATAACTAAACAGATACCAGGTTATACTTTGCTATAAGACAGAACACACAGGGGGCGATATCACTATAACTAAACAGATACCAGGTTATACTGTGCTATAAGACAGAACACACAGGGGGCGATATCACTATAACTAAACAGATACCAGGTTATACTGTGCTATAAGACAGAACACACAGGGGGCGATATCACTATAACTAAGCAGATACAAGGTTATACTGTGCTATAAGACAGAACACACAGGGAGCAATATCACTATAACTAAGCAGATACAAGGTTATACTGTGCTATAAGACAGAACACACAGGGGGCGATATCACTATAACTAAACAGATACCAGGTTATACTGTGCTATAAGACAGAACACACAGGGAGCAATATCACTATAACTAAACAGATACCAGGTTATACTGTGCTATAAGACAGAACACACAGGGGGCGATATCACTATAACTAAACAGATACCAGGTTATACTGTGCTATAAGACAGAACACACAGGGGGCGATATCACTATAACTAAACAGATACCAGGTTATACTGTGCTATAAGACAGAACACACAGGGGGCGATATCACTATAACTAAACAGATACCAGGTTATACTGTGCTATAAGACAGAACACACAGGGGGCGATATCACTAAAACTAAACAGATACCAGGTTATACTCTGCTATAAGACAGAACCGACAATAGCGTTGAGCTGAGCAAGAATGCAGTGAAAGGGAGTGGGAAGATGAGACATGAATGAATATACACATAAAGTACACCTTGTGTTACCTACTGTCAAGTGACAAAGAAACTTCTCAATCTTTCATCTATCTGCATCACGGAATAGCTTCTAAAAAAGTGTTAACTGAACCACTTTCTATCAGATTTGGAACCATCTATTAAATCATCAATACCTACACTTATCTTTTACTACATTTGGCTTTAACTCTTCTTATACAATATGTTCACAATCTTCTCAAGGATCTCTCTAACCATAAGCAGGGAAAGGTTGATCTATGTGGTGAACTATTTGTCCTAGATGCATAAATATAGGCCTTCCCAACTGGAATCATAATCTATGTCTATGGTCTGAACAACAAGGCAAAAGTGAGCACGGCTCACATACCCCCTCTTTAATTTCACCGCCATTAAATATAATGACAAAATTAATAACAAACAAGTTTCAAGTTATGCTCCGGAAAAGGAACAAAGTCAGAAATTTGGCCATTTTAGGGCCAAAATTTAAAAGATTTGGGTACCCTGGAATTGAAACCCCCAAAAGGCACAACTGCACTACATATATATAGTACATCCATACCAAATTTGAAGTTTCTTAGTCAGATAGTTTTCAAGTTATGTTCCGAAAACAATGTCGGACGCACGGACACGCGGAGAGGGGGTATAAATAGCTCCCCTCACTGTTGGACAATGGAAGAGAAGACAACTCACACATGTCTGCAGTGACCTCCCCCATCTTCTTCTCTAGGTCAGCCCGAGACTTCTCACTCTTCTCTAGGCGCAGCATGAGACTGTCGATGTCGAGCAGTGAGCCCTTGTAGTGGATGATGTGTGACTGCTGTCCCTCCCCCTGGGGCTGCTTGCTGCTCCGCGTTGTGGCGCGCTCCGGGGTGGATCCTGCTGCTGCAGCTGACGCTCCTGATACCCCCCGGTCCAGGTACTCAGCGTTGCCTGCAGGGACAAACCATACTTCCATTTAGTGCTCTTCATTAACCCTTTCCAACTTCATTAACCCTTTCCAACTTCATTAACCCTCTCAATCAAAGTATTACCAATTACTTCAACAGAAACTTCTACGTGTACTCAGTAATAGTTATACTAACTCTTAGTAAGTAAAAGTTATACTAATAGTTCACCTGCAGGAACTGGAAAACACTTCATTTACTGTTACCCTTCAACCCAAGATTGCACTCTTATTCCTTCAGAACAGTCCACATATTACAAACTTCAACTGCATCAACTGATCTTCAAAACTATTTGCCCACATTTGTAAAGTAAATGTCTTCATAAATAAATCATCCACTCAAGCATCTTTTCTCCTAAACCTAACCCTTACGACGCCTATAGTAGGATTACATTACCTTTAGCGAGATCTTCATCACTGACTGTCAGTGCCGGGACAGAGTCAATCTTGCTTCCTTCTGACTGTACAGGCTTGTCTGTCAACTTCCGGTAGTTTAATGTGTCACGTGTTACAACTTTCTGCACAAGCTTCTTCACCTTAGAATAGATTAACAATAGCTTAGCACAAAATGTAAACAATTCAATCTCATTTTCAATATATATATCCCATCAACTCACCTGAGCCCGAGACAGCTGCAGCTCGGTGGTGTTATTGATATAAAAGAGAATAAGAGAGATCTCACCTGAGCGCAAGACAGCTGGAGCCCGGTGGTGTTAATGATATAAAAGAGAGAATAAGAGAGATCTCACCTGAGCGCAAGACAGCTGGAGCCCGGTGGTGTTAATGATTTAAAAGAGAGAATAAGAGAGATCTCACCTGAGCGCAAGACAGCTGGAGCCCGGTGGTGTTAATGATTTAAAAGAGAGAATAAGAGAGATCTTAACAAGTATTTGTCACAAAGTAGACAAGATCCCCCGCCGCAAATTGATGTTAACAAAAAGCATAATGTATACATATAAACACTTGTCATGCTTCTAGATGTCCTTTAGACCATAACAAATTGACTGGTCCCTGGGTCTTCCAAATAAGAAGCCTTGTGCAAAAAAAGAAGAGAATATAGAGAACAGTTCTTAACATATCAGCCTTATTACAAATGCATGTTCCCTTCCCTATAAGATGCTTTGCTTAAGTTATGAAGAGAATCTAGGGATCGGTTCTAGAGATATTCTGCTGACAAGCCTTAAATGCAGATGTCAATGTTTAAATTTCATAGCCTCGCTGTGACCTTGAAAATAATGTGAAGGTCACCAAAATCGACTGAGCCTGGCGCCTTCACAATAAGATGCTATGTTTTAATTATGAAGAGAATCCAGTGAATGGTTCTTGAGATAACCCGCTGACAAGCTTAAAATGCAGATTTCAATGTTGAAATTTTGAAAGCCTCGCTGTGACCTTGAAAATAATGTGAAGGTCACCAAATTCAACTCGGTCCGGCGCCTACCTAATAAAATGCAATATGTTAGTTATGAAGAGAATCCAGTGAATTGTTCTCTGGATATCCCGCTGACAAGCCTAAAATGCAGGTTTCAATGCTGGAATTTTCAATGCCTAGTTGTGACCTTGAAAATAATGTGAAGGTCACCAAAATCAACTGGGCCCGGCGCCTTCCCAGTAAGATGCTTGGTGTAAGTAATGAAGAAAATCCAGTGAATGATTCTTGAGATATCCCGCTGACAAGGGTAAAATTTCAAAGTTTCGTTGGTGTTATGATATCAAAGAGAATGAGAGAGAGAGACCTCACCTGAGCGCGAGACAGCTGGAGCCCGGTGGTGTGGATGAGATTAAAGAGAATGAGAGAAAGAGATCTCACCTGAGCCCGAGACAGCTGGAGCCTGGTGGTGTGGATGAGATTAAAGAGAATGAGAGAGGGAGATGTCACCTGAGCCCGAGACAGCTGGAGCCTGGTGGTGTGGATGAGATTAAAGAGAATGAGAGAGATAGATCTCACCTGAGTCCGAGACAGCTGGAGCCTGGTGGTGTGGATGATATCAAAGAGAATGAGAGAGAGAGATCTCACTTGAGCGCGAGACAGCTGGAGCCCAGTGGTGTGGATGAGATTAAAGAGAATGAGAGAGGGAGATCTCACCTGAGCCCGAGACAGCTGGAGCCTGGTGGTGTGGATGATATCAAAGAGAATGAGAGAGAGAGATCTCACCTGAGCCCGAGACAGCTGGAGCCCGGTGGTGTGGATAAGATTAAAGAGAATGAGAGAGAGAGATCTCACCTGAGCCCGAGACAGCTGGAGCCCGGTGGTGTGGATGAGATTAAAGAGAATGAGAGAGGGAGATCTCACCTGAGCGCGAGACAGCTGGAGCCCGGTGGTGTGGATGAGATTAAAGAGAATGAGAGAGAGAGACCTCACCTGAGCCCGAGACAGCTGGAGCCCGGTGGTGTGGATGAGATTAAAGAGAATGAGAGAGAGAGAGATCTCACCTGAGCCCGAGACAGCTGGAGCCTGGTGGTGTGGATGAGATTAAAGAGAATGAGAGAGAGAGATCTCACCTGAGCGCGAGACAGCTGGAGCCCGGTGGTGTGGATGAGATTAAAGAGAATGAGAGAGGGAGATCTCACCTGAGCGCGAGACAGCTGGAGCCCGGTGGTGTGGATGAGATTAAAGAGAATGAGAGAGAGAGAGACCTCACCTGAGCCCGAGACAGCTGGAGCCTGGTGGTGTGGATGAGATTAAAGAGAATGAGAGAGGGAGATCTCACCTGAGCCCGAGACAGCTGGAGCCTGGTGGTGTGGATGATATCAAAGAGAATGAGAGAGAGAGATCTCACCTGAGCCCGAGACAGCTGGAGCCCAGTGGTGTGGATGAGATTAAAGAGAATGAGAGAGGGAGATCTCACCTGAGCCCGAGACAGCTGGAGCCTGGTGGTGTGGATGATATCAAAGAGAATGAGAGAGAGAGATCTCACCTGAGCCCGAAACAGCTGGAGCCCGGTGGTGTGGATGAGATTAAAGAGAATGAGAGAGAGACCTCACCTGAGCCCGAGACAGCTGGAGCCCGGTGGTGTGGATGAGATTAAAGAGAATGAGAGAGAGACCTCACCTGAGCCCGAGACAGCTGGAGCCCGGTGGTGTGGATGAGATTAAAGAGAATGAGAGAGGGAGATCTCACCTGAGCCCGAGACAGCTGGAGATCGGTGGTGTGGATGAGATTAAAGAGAATGAGAGAGAGAGACCTCACCTGAGCCCGAGACAGCTGGAGCCTGGTGGTGTGGATGAGATTAAAGAGAATGAGAGAGGGAGATCTCACCTGAGCGCGAGACAGCTGGAGCCCGGTGGTGTGGATGAGATTAAAGAGAATGAGAGAGAGATCTCACCTGAGCGCGAGACAGCTGGAGCCCGGTGGTGTGGATGAGATTAAAGAGAATGAGAGAGAGAGATCTCACCTGAGCCCGAGACAGCTGGAGCCTGGTGGTGTGGATGAGATTAAAGAGAATGAGAGAGAGAGATCTCACCTGAGCGCGAGACAGCTGGAGCCCGGTGGTGTGGATGAGATTAAAGAGAATGAGAGAGGGAGATCTCACCTGAGCGCGAGACAGCTGGAGCCCGGTGGTGTGGATGAGATTAAAGAGAATGAGAGAGAGAGACCTCACCTGAGCCCGAGACAGCTGGAGCCTGGTGGTGTGGATGAGATTAAAGAGAATGAGAGAGATAAATCTCACCTGAGCGCGAGACAGCTGGAGCCCAGTGGTGTGGATAATCTCCTCGAGATCCTTGTCCAGCAGGTAGCCCGTGTGGTTCTGGTCGAAGTAGACGAAGGCCATGAGGAGCGCTGGGTCCGTCGTCATGTACTTCCGCTTGTCTTTCTTCTTCTCCTTCTTGTCTGCAACATCAGAATATCTTCACTTGAAGACATCAGGCATCCTGGACCTCAGAATATCTAAATCTCAGAATATCTTCACTTGGAGAAGGCAGCATGGATCTCAGTTAAACATAATTAACCAGGGCTAAATGGTGACGATAGGTGATACCTTGTACTCAAGTTACTTGCCCTTGATTTGAGACAGCCATTCAAGAGGTTCTGATGATTTGACCTACAAACTACTCAAGAGCCAAGCTAAAAAATCTTTTGATTTTCAAATCCTGACCTAACTTTCATGATATTTATAAACATTTCAGATCAGGTTGGAAAGTTCTCTTTGAAATAATAAATTCAAGTTCAGAATGTCAGTAGTTGTGTCAACTTTCCCATAAAAAACTGTTTCGTCATGAAGGTTGGATAATTTGCTTATTTTTGAAATGCAAATGTCACAATCTAGTTGAAACTAGCTGTAATGTACACGTCCCCTAAGTCCTCGCGTTACATCTAGCTACTAACCCACCTGGTCCATCATACAAATAGCACAAGATACAGATTACATATAAGAATTGCAAACGTCTTTTGTCACCTGAAAATCTTATTGCCTACAATATTGGGAACTATCATAATTTGGATAAGATTAAGATCTGGTTTATTACAATTGACAGCAAATGAGTTAATCTTAAGAATATTTTATTTTGTAGTTTACCAAGTAATACTTGTGTTGAAACACTATAACAACTTGACAAAACTCTATTTTCCCAACGTCTTTTATATCTTTCAAATTATGTTTAAGTTAAAATGTCACATGACTTTGGAAAATGAAGCAATGATGTTTAATAACCTCAGAAAAGGCAATCATTTTTTTTTTAATTGTTATCATTATCAATATTGTATGCATAAAATGATTTTGGCCAAGAGTCTACAAACATGAATAAAGAAAGTTGACTTGACTTGACAGCTATCAGGCTAGAGGTTTGGGGAGTGACCATACTCCACTCTTCATGCTAGCGGTTTTGGTTTCTTCTACCTTAAATGATGAAATAATGAAGAATACCTTTTTCTTTTTTTGCTTCTACTTCTGCCTTGTTTTCACTCTGGAAGAAAGAAGATAAAAGAATTGATTTAAATGATTCCTTGATTAACAACAAGAATAGAAAAAGATCGAAGAAAGATGAAATATTTGATGCATCAAACCAAGGACTCATCTGCAAATGTTTGATTCTAAAAAAAAATTTTAACATGAGAAGATATCTTAATTGAAGGGAATAATTTTTGTTAAATCAGATGCAAATATTGAGAATCATTGAGACCCGTAAGACCCGTAAGACCCTTAAAGCAGAAGACTTCAATCACGGCATCAATCGATGAATGATTAATGTGACTAGTTCAGATGATCGTACAAGTGACTTTTACATTTATGGCCAGCATGGAGAAATATATTTGTTCTTGTGATTATCGTAGCTTTCAGGCTAGAAAGATCCAGCTCTGAGGTGTATAAGGACCAACTGACCTCGTCCCCGTTGGCCGGTGCATGAGTTGACTCGGACTCTGTGGTGTCCATCTCCTCCTCCTGGACTTCCTTCTTGGCCCCCTTCTCTCCTCCTCCTCCTCCTCCCGACCCCGCCGCCTTCTCGTCCTGCACACATGCAGCGTAGAGGGTCAACATAAACATACAGTGGATGATCAACAACATAGAGCGTAAATATACACTGGAAGTTCAACATGGAGAGTAAATATATACACTGGAATATCAACAACAAGAGAGAGGGAAAATATACAGACTTGAAGATCAACAAAAACAAGTGAGAGGGTAAATATACACACTTAAAGAGTGAAAGACTAAGGTTGTAACTCAACAAAAATTAATTGTATGCTTCCCATTTTCAAACTCCATCAAGGTATTGATACCTCAAAGACGCACAGCCAATTTGGTTATCATATCCTAAATGGTTTATGAGAAAAGCTGTCCCCATTACCTCGGACAGATGGATTGATGCACAGACAGACGTAGCCTAAACCTATATCCCCCTTCCACTTCCTGGCTGGGGATCAACTCTATTCAAGGGAGCAGATTTGTAGTTTTCCTGATTCAAAATTTGAATTTGATTAATTCAGATGAAGTAATTGTGTACATACCCCGCTGCTTTCAGTCCTCTTCTTCTTGAGAACTGGCTCCTGGAACACAGCAAGATCAATTTGATGGCATGACAATGTTTTCATTGGCCCGGATTAAAGTGAGAAAACAAACGGTCACTAGCACTGACTAAAGTGAGAAAACAAATTGTCGACACTGTAAATTAAGAAAACTGATGTGTGCAATTTTGCTCAAAATACAGGGAATTCCCGTACTTAGGTAAGTAAAATTAAGCCTATGAGCTTGTAACAGGACCATATTTTGGCATTAGGCCCATGGGCTTTAACTTGGATTTAAGTTTTCATGTCCTTTTTAAGTGTATAGTCAATTTCAACGTTTAGAAGCTTGTTATCTAGGATTTGTTTTGTTATTTTTTATATCTTTTTGATTAAAACCTTGTAATTCATGAACGCAAGAAAATACAAACACTAATAAGCAGCAAACATTACAGATGAATTATTAAAAGTATTCAGAACTTTAAATCCTAATCACAAAGACAATGTTAATGATTAAAGAATTTTTTTAACGTATAGTTTCCTTACTTACAAAATGTTTCACATTTTCGAACTTAAGCCGAGGACTTACATGAGGGAATTCCCGGTATGATTTGTGAATGTTACAAATAAAGGGAAGTAACTCACACCCAGTATTGCATCAGACACTCACTTGTAGATGAATTGATAAAAACAATAGGTTCTTAGGGCTTTTTAAGTTCAAGTGCTGAAAATCTAAACTTCAAGGCTTGTACAACATTGAAAACTTGGTCAGAAATAGCCTGTAATTAAACGGATAATTATCAATTTACCTTGGTATCTTTTTTGTCATCTTTCTTGTCGTCTTTCTTATCATCTTTCTTGTCATCTTTCTTGTCGTCCTTCTTGTCATCCTTCTTGTCTTCCTTCTTGTCATCCCGTTTTTCCTCTTCCTTTTTGGGTGGAGCAACAAACAGGGCCTTGTAGATCGTGAAGCCGTAGTCGCGCATCAACATCTCGTTAAACAGCTCTGCAAATAGGGACACCTGCAACAGTAGTCAGTCCATTAGACAAGTAATCATTAAGCAGCTCCACAAATAGGGATACCTAGATTATTAATCATCTAAAGTGCCTTTCAAATAATACAGGTCACAAAAATCTAATTATCTCGAGGTCTTCACTTCGAGAACCTTTGTGCAGGAATTGACACAGCTGATAGTATCGGTGCACAATACAATAGAAGTTATGGATCGCAGTGAGATTTGAAGAGAATCTTGTTAACTGTTTTGATGAAGCTGACATTCAAATATAAATGTTAACAGCATCACATTCAGATGTGTTCACGGTTTAGTATACAGTTGTGGGAACATGGTTCATACAGCCTAAACAGAATAAAATTCAAGTACCTTTCAAGGACATTTTACCATTTTTCAAGTACATATATTCGCAGGTCAAGTGACCAAACTTTTGGTTTCGATGCCGCCATTTTCCAAAGTGCTGCATTGCGACATCAAAATATTCTGAATGTAATTGATCGTGAGAACTCGCAGACTGGTATCATTTCATTCCGTTCTATATTTAGTTAACAGAACGACGATATTCTTCCTTGTTTTAGATTGTGATCAATGTCACAGTAAATTCCAGTGCATTTTGGAAAATTTCAAGGACATTACCGTGAAATTCCAGTACTTTTTCAGGACATTTAGTAGGAATTCTAAATTCAAGTACTTTTCCAGTATCAAAACAAAATTCAACTACGTTTCCAGGCCCGTGCGAACCATGGAAAATCATAAAGGTTATTGGACACCAGTCTAGTGATAGCGATGACCCCCCAAGAACCACTAAGGTAGGCGTTAGTGGACACCAATGTTTGAACTAGGTCCATTTGCAGCTGCCAGTCTCTACATGAGGCTCATTGAAGAAATCAGCAAGCCTAGCTGGGTTATGTGACTTAACAAATACTTACTGTCTTCACATTGCACAGACTTTAATGATTTTGAGAGGGCTGGTTGATGTTCAAACTAGAAGTCTTGCTTGCATGTAGGGACAAAGACTTATTTCTAACCGTAACCCTCACCTCGAAGGAATGTTCCTTGTTGTCCTCCTGTCGGTAGTCAAGTAGAACGCTGAGGGACATAACGGAGCAGTCAAACTTGCCTCCCTTGGCGGTGGGGGAGGGGTGCACGATGATGGCGGGGGTGGACGGCAGCGAGTACTTCCTCTCCACTGCTGCCTTCTCCTTCTGCTCCTTGGCCCGGCGTTCTTCCTCCTGCAGGCAGGTAGGGACCATGTGAACAAAGTGGGACGGGGGCAGGTAGGGACCATGTGAACAAAGTGGGACGGGGGCAGGTAGGGACCATGTGAACAAAGTGGGACGGGGGCAGGTAGGGACCATGTGAACAAAGTGGGACGGGGGCAACTCACTAAAGCTACAATTCATAATCCTCACTAGTCACGGAGTGGGTACACAAAGTTTCAGCTTTCTAGGCCTTATTGTTCTTGAGAAGAAGATGAAAATAGCTTTTTAGGGCGTGGCCCCTGTGGCCCTTATTAGGGGCCACAGGGCCACCAAAGCTACAATTTATAATCCTCATTAGTCAAGGAGTCTGTACACAAAGTTTCAGCTTTCTAGGCCTTATGGTTCTGGAGAAGATGAAAATAGGTTTAAGGGCTTGGCCCCTGTGGCCCTTATTAGGGGTCACAAGGCCACCAAAGTTACAATTTATAATCCTCACTAGTCAAGGAGTCTGTACACAAAGTTTCAGCTTTCTAGGCCTTATTGTTCTGGAGAAGAAGATGAAAATAGCTTTTTAGGGCGTGGCCCCTGTGGCCCTTATTAGGGGCCACAGGGCCACCAAAGCTACAATTTTTACTCCTCACTAGTCAAGGAGTCTGTACACCAAGTTTAAGTTTTCTAGGCCTTATGGTTCTGGAGAAGAAGTTGAAATTCAACAAAGTTTACGGACGGACGGATGATACTCTTTAGTCATGTTTCAATGGAAACCGTTAAAAATAAAAAACCAAAGAATTTTAAAATCCCAAAAGGCACAACTACACTTGACTGATCCATATTCCAGGTTTCAATGAGCTATGTCGTTTACTTTTGGAGTAATGCTACAGAAATAAAGTGAATACAGATGGAAGGCGGACGTGGCAATGACTATATCCCATTGTATTACCGTTGGGATAAAAAGAACAAGCGTTTGTTCTTGAAGTGGAGGCAAAATACAAATACAAACCTCCTTCTTCTTAGATTCCAGTTCCTCAGGCTCAATCTCATCGGGAACTTTCACCGGGACCACGACGGGCTGAAAAGAGAACACATGGTGAAGATAAAGCCAATCAGATTGAAGTTTATGATGCTAACCCATGATCTGCTGCTAAATTGTAACATTATCAACAGGATAAGAGTTTCAGGATAATGCAAAACCTCAGTAAATTGGGCATTTTCTGAATATATACATGTAACAAACGAGAATTTAGGATATCGTGACCTTGAATTTTGATCCGAGATGTGAAAGTTTCAAAAGAATTTCAACAATTTATTATTTTGAGATATCAAAAAACCTATTTGTGATTACATGTAACCACTATCGTACCATGTAACCACCATCATGTACCATGTAGCCACCATCGTGTATCATGTAGCCACTATCGTGTACCATGTAGCCAATATCGATCACCATGTAGCCACTATTGTGTACCATCATGTAGCCACTATCGTGTACCATGTAGCCACTATAGTGTACCACCATGTAGCCACTATGGTGAACCATGTAGCCACTATCGATCACCATGTAGCCACTATTGTGTACCATGTAACCACCATCGTGTACCATGTAGCCACCATCGTGTACCATGTAGCCACTATCGTGTACCATGTAGCCACTATCGTTCACCATGTAGCCACTATCGTGTACCATCATGTAGCCACTATCATGTACCATGTAGCCACTATCATGTACCATGTAGCCACTATTGAGTACCATGTAACCACCATCGTGTATTATGTAGCCACTATCCTGTACCATGTAGCCACTATCCTGTACCATGTAACCACTATTGTGTACCATGTAGCCACTATCGTGTACCATCATGTAGCCACTATCGTGTACCATGTAACCACTATCGATCACCATGAAGCCACTATCGTGTACCATCATGTAGCCACTATCGTGTACCATCATGTAGCCACTATCGTGTACCATCATGTAGCCACTATCGTGTACCATCATGTAGCCACTATCGTGTACCATCATGTAGCCACTATCGTGTACCATGTAGCCACTATCGTGTACCATGTAGCCACTATCGTGTACCATCATGTAGCCACTATCGTGTACCATCATGTAGCCACTATCGTGTACCATGTAGCCACTATCATGTACCATGTAGCCACTATCGTGTACCATGTAGCCACTATCATGAACTATGTAGCCACTATTGTGTACCATGTAGCCACTATCGTGTACCATCATGTAGCCACTATCGTGTACAATGTAACCACTATCGTGTACCATGTAGCCACTATCATGTACCATGTAGCCACTATCGTGTACCATGTAGCCACTATCGTGTACCATCATGTAGCCACTATCGTGTACCATGTAACCACAATCGTTTACCATGTAGCCACTATCGTGTACCATCATGTAGCCACTATCGTGTACCATGTAACCACTATCGATCACCATGTAGCCACTATCGTGTACCATCATGTAGCAACTATCGTGTACCATGTAACCACTATCGTGTACCATGTAGCCACTATCGATCACCATGTAACCACTATCATGTACCATGTAGCCACTATCGTGTACCATGTAACCACTATCGTGTACCATGTAGCCACTATCGTACCATGTAGCCACTATCGTGTACCACCATGTAACCACTATTGTGTACCATGTAGCCACTATCGTGTACCATGTAACCACTATCGTGTACCATGTAACCACTATCGTACCATGTAACCACTATCGTACCATGTAGCCACCATCATGTACCATGTAGCCACTATCGTGTACCACTAACATGTACCATGTTACCACTATCGTGTACCTGATTCTTCTCCTCCTCTTCCTCCTCCTTCTCCTGCTTCAAGGATTTGGTCAATCTGGCAATCAGCTGAGACTTGAGGCCCTTCGAACTCAGGTTCCGACACTCCAGCTCTCGTCGGAGATCCACAATCTAATCATAGAGGTAAAGATTGCAAACATACCGAAATTACACCCACATCCACAATGTGAGTAACAGAAGTACAGGGTTTGAGATTGCAAGGTCAAGTAATATTTGACTAATACATTCAAACTCTTTAGATGTTCACAATGTAAGCAACAGATTGGTTGTTTGTTCCTTTCAAGGTGTCACCAGGGTTCACATTCTGCACCAATGCAAGTGAAACTTTGCAGGTGTTTTCATCCTCATGCGTCTACCTGTTACATGTTATTGTTTGATTGTTCAACTGAAATCTAATAAATTTTTTAAGTCAAACTAAAATTTATAATCACAATTTGAACCACAAGTCGTCATTGTTATCTTTACATGCTGTTCCAATACCCTCCCTCCGGTAATTTCAGAGTCTTGGTTTACAATCTCCAGTGTGGTGTTGTCATCGTCTTGATCGTCTAGCTAAGATAGTTACCTTAATAGTCTTGGAGTCACCACAAGATTTAAGATAGTTATTATGTCCTACCTTCATAGTCTTGGGTCAACACAAGAGTAGATAGAGTCAATATGTCCTACCTTCATAGTCTTGGGGTCACCACAATAGTAAATAGAGTCAATATGTCCTACCTTCATAGTCTTGGGGTCAACACAAGAGTAGATAGAGTCAATATGTCCTACCTTCATAGTCTTGGGGTCAACACAATAGTAGATAGAGTCAATATGTCCTACCTTCATAGTCTTGGAGTCAACACAAGAGTAGATAGAGTCTATATGTCCTACCTTCATAGTCTTGGGGTCAACACAATAGTAGATAGAGTCAATATGTCCTACCTTCATAGTCTTGGAGTCAACACAAGAGTAGATAGAGTCAATATGTCCTACCTTCATAGTCTTGGAGTCAACACAATAGTAGATAGAGTCAATATGTCCTACCTTCATAGTCTTGGGGTCAACACAAGAGTAGATAGAGTCAATATGTCCTACCTTCATAGTCTTGGAGTCAACACAAGAGTAGATAGAGTCTATATGTCCTACCTTCATAGTCTTGGAGTCAACACAATAGTAGATAGAGTCAATATGTCCTACCTTCATAGTCTTGGGGTCAACACAAGAGTAGATAGAGTCAATATGTCCTACCTTCATAGTCTTGCAGTCAACACAAGAGTAGATAGAGTCTATATGTCCTACCTTCATAGTCTTGGGGTCACCACAATAGTAGATAGAGTCTATATGTCCTACCTTCATAGTCTTGGAGTCACCACAAGAGCAGATAGTCAATATGTCCTACCTTCATAGTCTTGGGGTCACCACAAGAGTAGATAGAGTCAATATGACCTACCTTCATAGTCTTGGGGTCACCACAATTGTAGGTAGAGTCTATATGTCCTACCTTCATAGTCTTGAGGTCACCACAATTGTAGATAGAGTCAATATGTCCTACCTTCATAGTCTTGGGGTCACCACAAGAGTAGATAGAGTCAATATGTCCTACCTTCATAGTCTTGGGGTCCAGAAGAGCGTGGTTTGTGGGCTGCACTTTCTCTGCATCTTTTTCCGCCTCTGCTTCCTCCTCGGCCACCTACAAATAGCGACAAGTAATCCATCACTATCAGAGCTGGACACAAAAACCATTTCATTATATTGAACCTAACTCTTGCACATAATGAACACATATGAATAACAATCAACACCAATCAAGGAAGCCAATATATCCTCTAATACAGATGCCTGCAAAAAAACATACTTGCTACCAACTCCAAGTTATAGTCAAATGAATATTTCTCAAGAACTCTGAAAGGAAAAACCAATTTTGAAAAATAAAATGAAGCCGACAAAAGTCGTTTATCATATATCAGTATGTTTTCAACGTGTGAAGATTTTGAAAGCTTGGAGGAGACAGCGTGGATGGTTCATGTTTGTGTCTGATTGATAGATCAGGTTGCGTCCTAAACAGGACATAGCGTCTCTCTCTTTCTCTCTCTCTCTCTGTCTGTCTTGAGATGTCTACCTGTCCACTGCTCAAACAATCTAACCTTTCCAATGTTCTAATTCCTGAAAGATTAAGGAGGCCGTGGTTGGAAGTCCAAGTATGAGATGTGTTACCGGAGAAAGCCTGTGCTTGTTGAGCAAACCACGTTAGCGGCTGAGGCATCAAGCCAACAGTGGCAGGACACCAAGCCTCAGTGGTCATCAAGAAACAGTCTAATCGTTCCGGAGGTCTGTGTCCCCCACAGACACACAGACAGACAGACAGAGAGGTATTCTTATCATGTGCCTTCAAAAAGAAAAGTTTAATTTAGTCAAGTGCCTGTGGATTGTTTCCCTCCATGGCCGCCACCTTGCGCTGGAGCTGCTTGCTATATGCTGTCTGCAGACCGGCCCACTCCTGCTGTGTAGGGCTACAAGTCCACACGTCGGGCAAAAAAAGTACGACAGTTTCAACACGAGCTGGGGCCTGTCTCCCTTTGTGGTTGGTCTCAGGCCGCAGATAGGCGATCTCAGCATACCGATACCTGCGGGAAAGTAGGAGGCGTATGCGTACACTGGGTCCATTTGGAGTCATCAATATTTACATAGATACAGATAGAACTTTATCATATTTATCATTATCATCTTACAGATACAACTACATAATCGTTTAGAGATTAGCCATCAAAAGATAGAGGCAAGAAACATGTGAACTCACCACTGGGTACAGCTACTCAGGTCGATCCCCGTCAGAGCTCGGGTGGTGCGGATTGCAGTTTTAATCAAGACCTGAGGGTTCTCCTTAGGATTCTCTCCGTCAAGGGAGGGGGACCACGCCCCCCCGATAGCCATTGGTTCGTTCTTCCCTCTCACCCCCACCAGGAACTGCAGCAGACGTGTGGGGTGCTGGAATGTCTCCGACTCAGTCTCAGCGAGTCCACACGACTTCTGGTACAAGTCCTCCAGCAGAGGTGAAGCCAGCAACATGACCTGCAACACAGCAGCACAGCCTCAGGCTTCATGTGGACCCACTCGACCAGTCATTCCCTGGAGCTTTATACTTGCAATGTAATCTAAAGAGACTGCCTTCAAAACTGATGACAAATGTCCCAGCAGCTGTAGAGACAGTGGTGGTTTTATTATCCAATAGGACGGACCTATTTATTGATGGATCCATGTGGTAAATATAGCTGAATCTTTTTGATAAACTATTTATTAATCCATTTCCAATGTCTCAATATGCAGTTAAATCAGCTAAGAAATGCCCAAAATGTTCACGGGTCGTTACCTTTGCACTGTAGCTATGATCTGCATCGGGCGCCTCGTACACACTCTCTATTGGCTGGAGCGGTTCTACGTCCTTCTGTAGGATGTGGAACTGGCAGTGAGAGCCTAGCCGGAACGGTCGACCTGCCGGGAACACTTCGGCCCAGACAAACGATGCATGGAAGAAGTCACTAGGGATGTACATGTTGCTGTACCGCGACTTCAACGCAATGACATTTCCGCCTTTCCTGAAGAGATAATCAAGATATGATATTTCTGTTTAAGTACATGTAATGAAATTTATTATTATTATATATACTTGAATCATCACTTTAACCTTATGGAAACCAATGACCAAACGTACGTATCGAAGGACAACTTAGGGATCTGCACGACATATCGAGGTATAACCCGGGCTGGTCTGCGTCTGACGGGGCTGCGTGGTCGGGGTGCCGGGGGTTTGACAACATGGGGTGGAGACCGCTGTCTCTTCAATCGGTTGTCCTTCCTTTCTCGTCTCTCCCTGTCTCGCTCCCGCTCTCGTTCCTTGTCCCGCTTCATGCCCTGGAAGCGTCCGGGTTCAGGTCGGTGGCCGGGGCCTGACCGCTGGTTACCCATCATTCCTGCACATTGGCATCAATAGGTAAAATATCAACTTCATTCTTCATGTTCACATAACAGCTCACATTGTCAAGCAATATTCCTCGTAATTGGATAAAGCATTTCAGAGCTTCTAGAAAATTTAACTATCAGATATTAGCAATAAAACTCAAAACTCTTGTACACCAATATTATTGAAACTGCTGACCATGCCACATCGGCAGCTTGGACCCTGATTAACCAAACGTTCAAAGGTACTCACCGAGGTTTGGCTGCGGGTTCTGTGCCATGAGGGGAGGGGGTTGTTGGGACAAGACAGGTCCTGCTATAGACTGAGTGATGATGTGGTTCCCTGCCATGTGATTCAGATTGCCAACGGGGGGAACAGGTTGTGGAATGCTCACCCCCGGTGGGTTCAACCCCGCCCCGATACTCAGCTGGGGGGCACCTTTCAGCCCACTGCCCAAATTCGGCCCTGCCTGAAGTCACCAATATCAGAATCAACAGCCCGTAAGAAAAGAATGTGTCAACAAGCAGTTTCTTGCATCTTACTTTGTTTCATTTGACTGTCACTGTCAAAGTTAATCTTTATTTCATTGATTTTCTAGAACACCTTTAAAACTCACCTGATTAGCCAGGACTTGTATGCGTGTAGCGTTCCACTTGAAGGGCATGTTAGCATTGTACGAAGCCTCAACCAACACACGAGACCCAACCTTGGGTACAGACCCCTTCACACAGCTGGAAATATAACAAGTCTTGCAAACCAGGGATGACAAAATATAATCTTTTGTTTCAGTCAGAACTATTACTGTAACATTCTATGATATGACAGTCATGATAATAAACTTTTAGCTGTTAACTACTAAAGCTCGTATGTCTTGTTTTGAATATCTTACTTTAATGATCATATGAAATTTCAAGTGGACCGATAATGGCCTTCTGACTTATGGAATAAAATAGCAACTAGATTAGCATTTGCGGGACACCGCAAAAGCAGAGCAGCCCTGAAACTTGGGGTTTCGCCTTACCCTGTTCCGCCTTCTACAAGCCTCAGCATATTAGGCATTTTCTTGTGACCTTGACTTTTGACACTTAAGGTCACGCAATCAATGAATACATTTCATTGAATATAACATTAATGTAACGAATTAAAGTGTTAAAAGTTAAAATAATCCATTTTCTCAATATATGTTGACCTTGCTGTGACCTTGACCTTTGACCTTGAAAGTGAACATGTCATTGTAATTCCCCAGAGGTGTAAACACTTATACATGTTCATGAGTTCTGAAAAGATTAATGGGATTAAGTTATAGCCAAATTAGTTGCACATTGCAATAACACAAATCTCATGACCTTGACATTTGACCTTCAAGGTAACACAATCAATGAACACTTTTCATTGAGTATAACAATCATCTATTGATTAAAAGTGTTCATTGTTAAAATAAAGCATTTTCGCAAAACCATGCCAAACTAGTGACCTTGCTGTGACCTTGACCTTGGACAGATTGTAGCGAAAACCTTTTCAAAATTTTTTACTCTTCCAAGGATGATACATACCCAGTTATAACTTCATAGCACAAAAACTTTTCAAGTTATCGCGTTTACAATGAATTTTTTAGTGATTTAATAGCTCGTGACCTTGACCTTTGACCTTGAAAGTGAACATGTCAAAATCGTTCCCCCGAGGTATTAGCAGTAAGTTATGAATACAAGTTCTGGAAAGCTTAGTAGAAAAAAGTTATAGCCATTAGAATGAGCCGGACGTGGCGGCGGCGGAAACTTCACAAATACTGAAAGCAGCCCCGTCCTTAGACAGGGCTGCTAATGATATATCAATTTAGACTAAATGTTGAACAAGAAAGTGAAAAACTATCTCTGTATCTTGTAAGGTTTTCTCATTTGGAAAATAGTCAAACAGGATTACCTGGTCTGAAAGAAAACATCCTCGTCCACGAAGCCGAAGTTGTCGTGCAGCTTGGTGACGGTGCCGGTGAAGACTCGCTGTTTTGAGCCGGTCTGCATGGGTGGTTGGGGGTTGGCGCGGGGCGGGGGATAGCTGACGGTGGCCACCTGTGAGGTTGCTAGGGTGGTGGGGATGGCGATACCGGGCTGGGGGAGAACGGCGGAGGCCGCTGCTTGCTGCTGGAGCTGCTGCTGCTGCCAGAAATATCACGTAACTCAGGCTCAGGTCAAGAATTGACATATTTAAATAAAATATCAATAATGGATGTCATGCAAGCTTATGAATCAAGTAAAGCAATGAGGCGATATATCAATTTATCATATGATTTGCCTTGAAATAAGAGATCTATCAATGAAAATAAACTGTTCTGACGTCATCGAACAATGGTCTGACGCAATGACATGCTCATGACATCATGGTGTTGCTTAGGCGATGGGCTCTCTTTGGCTTCATAATGCGATAAATACGATTTAATCATAAACAAAATAAAAAAATTGTCTTTTCTTGAATCATGATACATAATTTGATTTGAGGGTGAATCTGACAAGTCTGATACAAGAGTCAATAGACAAACCTGAGCCTGAATGGCAGCAATCTGAGCATTGTACTGTGGCTGGGAGACCGAGAGGGGTGGTCCGGGGGACGCCAGGTTGTAGACTGGGGACTGGGCCACCGACCCTGCGTTGAGGAGAGCATTCTGGGCCTGGGCCAGGGAGGACTGGGTCACGGCGCCCCCAGGGGTCCCACCGGACATGTACTCAGGGGGCACTGGAAGCAGCAACAGAATTAGTTAGCCAATTAGTTCTAGTTTGGTGATTGTAATTGTAAAATATAAGAAAAACATCAGAAAGTAACCAGCTTGGAGTGGGGATAACAAAGGACAGGCCTTTTTCAAGTCCTTTTTCAAGAATTAAAGATATCCTTCTGAAAATAACCTATGCCTATTGATCTTATTTGTTCACAGTAACAGCAAATTTAAAGATCTTATTAGCTTAAAGTTTAGAATATTTATCTTAGAATGGGTCAATACAAAAGAGCAACTAAAAGACAAATCTATAAAGATAATCTAAATATGAAATGCTAAAATATCAAAAAGTAAATTTTTCGGCAGTTGCACAATACCTGAGGCTGGCCTGGCCCATGGAGGATTTTTTGCCCCACCGAATTGTGACGCCATCATCAACTTTGAAGAAACTGATACAAACACAAGTAATCTGAAAAGCAGTGTTAAAATTGTCAAACATTTGAAATAGACAAATGGTACATCAAGTCCTATAAGAGTGTTTGCAAGCAAAACATCAAGCTTCGCTTGATGAAGTTCAGAAAAACACATATTATGCGGCACTGCAAGTTTGAAAGAATTAGATGAATTCATGGTTTTCTGAAATTGGGCAGAAAAGTTGTTTTTGAAAATGAAAATATGATGGGAAATCTTGTAATACATAATAAATGAAATTGCTTGTTATTTTTCACTGCACCACTAGTGGATGTTTTTTTGCACAATATGAAAATAATCAAATGGACAGTTTCAGTGTTGTTCCTAGAGGGGGTCCTGGGGACATTTGCCCACCCTTTAGGCTATGTGTCCCTTAAAATATTGAGAGGTAGGATACTTTTAGCATTGCAAAGGGTCCCATATGCTCTCAATATGCCAAAATGACCCTTTCAGCTGATCATCTAGGAACAACACTGCAGTTTGTCTGAAATTGGACAAATTCTGATCTTTGAAAATCACTCACTACAAAAATGGACACTTGTAAAATATTCCAAACTGTAAGTTATCAAATTTTCCTTGAATTTAGCACTGCACCCTCCTAGTAGGGTAGATGACACTTGCCAAATTTGAAAAGAATCACATGAATACTTTTTCCGTTATCGATCAGACAAAAATGTCCTTGGACAGACGCATAGAATCGTTTGTATTACTGTAAATATATCCTCGACAGAGTCTTGGGTATAATAATGTGAATACAATTTCCATATGCATGCAAGGTTCACTAACAGGACTCGAAATTCTTGCATGCATGTTTATTTTGTTAATGAATTAGCATAAAACAGCACATTTGTTTTCTCGCAATGCTAACAGTTCAAAATGGGGGATGAAAGCCGATCAAGTGGTGCCATTAAATATAACAATTTGCCTTTCTAGCGGTTGTTTTATGACATGATGTATGGCGTCATAGACACCTTTATTTGCAGTAAATATGGTATGTTGTTTATTACAAATTTGTTGTTGCAGATTGAACAGTCTAAGTAAACCTAGCCTCAATATTATCTGTTTCACTCCTATACTGAGTCTACAAAGGTCTAGTTGAGGGTAGCGTCAGCCGACCTATCTGGTACCTATGACCCTCCAACGTTATTTGTGCGAAGGCAGACTATTGTGGCTTGGCAAGCTATAAGCTGAGTTCTGATTGGTCAAAGAAAGGCCTAGTAGAGGGTCGCGTCAGCCCACGTATCGAATTGACCAATCAGAACTCAGCTTACCAAGCCACAATAGTCTGCCTTATTGAGGCTAGGTTTACTTAGACTGCATGCAGATTGAAGGTTTTGTTGTAGTGATCAGGTTCGGGACACCCATCGATCGGGTACTAAGCCTGATCGGGAACTAACAGCCCGATCGGGATAATAAAATCCTCAAAAATAGGGGGGAAAGTGTTGTTTTTCTTGTTCATATTTCCATATCAAAACGGCGCATCATGACGAATGAATCATTAGGTAAACAAATCTTTCGCCCAGCTTTCTGCAAAAAGTGTGCATCAAAACGATGCCGCAAATTGGTCGCAGACCCCTCCAAACAGAAGCCCCCTTTCATAACATTGCACATTATTGTCTTCAAAACCATAATTAAAGTCAATATTCACGCAAGGTTTAACAGCACGGGAACTATCACCCACCTAACTTTCGATGTTTCTCCCCTGCACCAACTAAACTCCTTCCGGTTTCCTGCAAAGGGGGGTTACGCACTTGATTAGAGAGTATACGGTGAAAACGGCAATATACCAAAACGGCAACTAACAAGAACGTCGACAAGTCAGTCAAA
This sequence comes from Steromphala cineraria, assembly GCA_916613615.1. Taxonomy (NCBI): domain Eukaryota; kingdom Metazoa; phylum Mollusca; class Gastropoda; order Trochida; family Trochidae; genus Steromphala; species Steromphala cineraria. The sequence goes on from OU744721.1 coordinate 90,168,335, forward strand.
ACGACAATAAAAGGTAAGTAAAATGGCAAATCATATTTATTAGTAAACTGGATGCAAAATTCAACTGTGATTATTTGGTTTATTGTACACGCCTAGAAAGAGACTCTTCAGCAGTTATAAACTCACACATTCCCAACTAAAAAATCCCCCTTTGGAAGATATATTAGAGCGATCAAAAGCAAAGTGGCGAACACAGCAGCTCTTACGAATCCAGAGATTTGTGGCTACGAGTATGTTTTGGGTACGAATTTACGGCATCCAGTGATACCATCTCATCTCAATAAAGTTGAGGTCAACAAAACAGTAGATCTATACTAAAGTGTGCTTCATTTTGTCGTAAATGAACGGGTGTCACACGTTACTAATTCATTCAATATAATCGATCGTACCTCTCAGAAGTCTTTAGTATTTACATGCATTAGTCTTCAGAAGATGCAAACTCCTTTTAGATTAATATAGCATAGTATTCGGACCAATCGACAGAAAATGTTGCGGCATCTGCTTGAAAACAGAGATCAATACGTTGTTGCAACTATTGATAGTGTTTTAAATCTAATCCTTTCTCTTTGCTAAAATACTTTTATGTGCAAAATATAAAAAAAAACTGATTACATGTTGATCAGTAAATAATTATATTTTGCCAAAGAGGAGTATTGTCTTTAAAATCACACCTATAGATTATATTGATTTGATACTACTTTCGAATAAGTTTTCAGGAATACTACATTTATCTTAGTTATCTTCCCTTGTTCTAGAGGGCGCTTCTCAGCGACTTCCTTTTCCTGTTTATCGACTCCATACGTGCTTCGGCAAGTAGGTTTGTTGGATTTTATCGCCCATAATCTCGGTTATTTTCACCAAACTAATGATAATCATAACTCTTGCGTCTTAATCGATATCTCCTTAATGAATAAATATCATGATTTTTTAGCTTCATTCTCTGTATACGAAAATGAGAGCAAAATAAAACTTCTCTTTCCTCACGTTTTTCTTCATTCAAATACGTTCACCAAAGCATGTTGTTTACGTTATGAAATAAAGTCTACATTAATTTCATAAATACACCATTCAAACCATTAACGTGTTTAGTGCATGGGATTTCGTAGACCGATGCACTGTGAGTTTGTCAACAGACTAAAGTTGAAACGCTAACTAATGGAAGAAGAAGAAGCGGCTATAATTTATGATATAAAATGAATTTGATGACCATTTATGAACGATTTATCTTTTTGTTGTTGATTCTTTGTGAATACACAAGCAAATCTTGGTAGCATATTAGAATATTAACCATCAATCCAAAACGAATCCAACAAAAGAATTTGCATTAAGCAAACATCTCGCTCTAAAAAAAATTAACAGTTGCAGGTAAATATGAAAAAAAGTGAATCAAATAATATTGGCTATTCATGTCCCTGTGTATGTTAATAATGTTTGCAAGTAATGAAAATCTCCCCTCTACTAACCAATTTTGTCGATGAAACCACTGCTTTCCGCTTAGTTGCAATCTATGGAGGTTGAACTGGTCTTTCCCTTGATGTAAGGCTACAAGATAATTAGAATGCATTATTTAATCAATTATGATGTATCCTTAATTTTTGCACAATTTTAACATGTCTTTTGTTTGCCTTTTCAGATTTGGAGCAATAATAATAATGGTAAGAACCGTGTGTGCAAAATTTTTTCTAAATTTAAAGGGATATGGTTCACACCAACCTAAAAGGTTGGTATATTTCCCGACGACCCCTTCTTTGAACAATGCTGAACACCAATTTGGAAGATGTATTCATATGCTGAATATTAAAAGGACCATAACCCTTATCTCTTCAAACTCTTCAATTTATTCAGAATTGTAGGCCATAAGACCAAGAAACAGATATCATATATATAAATGATATGGAGTGTCGAGTGTATGAAATAGTAATTATGTTAACGTAGGCTTAGCTTTAGAAATATACATATCTTCTTGAGAATAGTACAGATCTGAATAACCCTTATATCAAGTCTATTGGTCTGCCCATGTTGTTTCATTTGTTATTGCATGAGTGTTTGTCCAAAAAAGTTCTGGACCAGTTCTGGTTATTTTTTGTAAATGGTTTGCAGTGATGAGAAACTAGACACCTCTTGTCTGAGCCATATGAGAGATTTCTAAAAATCTGATGCAAACAAATTCAATTCAATTCAATTCAATAGTTTTATTGTTTCAAGGCCAAATGACCCATAATACAGCACATTAAATGAATATCATACATGAAAATATACACATGCGAATTAGATCCTTTCTCCTCGTACACGAAATACATTATACAAGAATTTTCCTAACATGTAAGCATAATCATAAGAGTTCATTAAATATTTAAGACCATGTATATTTCTGTTATTGAATAGAAGCGGTACATCAACACGAAGAGTTTGATACATTGGGCACTGATATACAATATGGATTTCATCTTCGGTTACATTACATAAAGAACATTTAGAATCCAACTCTTAAATAAAGAACATTTAAAATCCAACTCTTTCAAATATTAAAAAATGGACTAACATGACCGTTACAGTGTATAGTGTTTGTAAGAATTAAATTATTTTGTAAGATTCTGAACTGAACATGGTAAAAAAAATTCAAAACAAAATTGTTTAGAACCTCTTCTCTTTAATCTTTTTATCCTTTGCACCTGTTGCATTAACCAATAAAACCGGCACCAATATACATGGTCGAATTCGCTGTTTAAAACCTGCTAGTGTTTGGAATAGAGATAAGACTTCAGTTTTGACTACAGCTTACTTTACATAAGATATCAATGCCATTTGGGTGATATGTTATCTACATGCACTTGTTACATTAACAAACTTCAAAATCTTTCTCAAACTCAGTAATGCATGTTGACGTCTTTGTTAACATCCTGTCTCAGGGAAAGAACGTTACTAACTCCACTAATCTGTACCCTGGGCTCAGAAGCTAGATTCGCTCGCGCAGCCCGACTTGGGATATAGGCAATCAAATCCCTTTCTCGCCATCTTCTGGATAAATTTTTAACGAGAATATGATTTGATTGGCTACATCTCACGTCGGACCGTGCGAGCGAATCTAGTTTCTGAGCCCAGGGTACAGGTTGAGTTAACGTAACATTCGTACCCTGACAGTTTGTTTAATCCATGTGCGTAGTAAATATCACAATGAAAGTCTTTGAGGAAAAAAAAGTTGTTACCAAAAGATATCATTTAATTTCAAAATTTAAGGTTTAGACTTTTTATATATTTTTTTTTTACATATTTCTTCGATAAATCCCAATTTACTGAGATTTTGTAGTAGGCTGAACAGGGGAAGACGAAAGTTTGAGGTTGCTCTACTTTTGTGATGTACTACTGTGCAAACACTTATCTACTTTGTACAATTTTCTTTTGCAGCCACAACAAATCTCTGAAATAAAGGATTTCCTGTTGACGGCAAGACGAAAAGATGCAAAATGTAAGGTTTATTATTGTCGTCAACAATATTTTCAGCAATGAAGTTGTAAAGGTATTTTTGGGGGGTTCATGATTGGAGAAAAAAATAGAAAGATTCTGAAAGTCTTGATTTCATGTCAAGCAATTTTGTTTGTTTGTTTTGCTTAAAAGTTAATCTAATAATAGAAACAAGGGATTTACCATAAATAATTATTTCAAGCTTCAGATTTAGTTGATCCAATGATATGTTGACCTTGGACACGATATCCAAGGTCAACAGATCATTGGATAAACCTCAAATTGAAGTCAATAATTATGGTTCTATCATTAACCTCTTATCTTTATCAAGTTGTTCACCTCTTTTTATTAGAACTGAACATCCGGGGAGTCCTCTCTCGGTTTTAAGCATGTGGGGTTAAATGTTTCGCTTTCTTTTTCTGTGCCCATTTCATTGAACCTTTTTAAAGCATAATACTGACTAATCAAGGGTTTGTGTGTTCCAGCTGTTAAGATCAAGAAGAACAAGGACAATGTAAAGTTCAAGGTTCGGTGCAGCCGCTACCTCTACACACTTGTCATCCAAGACCGAGAGAAGGCCGAGAAACTTCGCCAGTCTCTCCCCCCTGGTATGTGATCTTAAACCTTGCCCTTACTGTCAGTCTCTCCCCCCCCTGGTATGTGATCTTAAACCTTACCCTTACTGTCAGTCTCTACCTCCTGGTATGTGATCTTAAACCTTACCCTTACTGCCAGTCTCTCCCCCCTGGTATGTGATCTTAAACCTTACCCTTACTGTCAGTCTCTACCTCCTGGTATGTGATCTTAAACCTTACCCTTACTGTCAGTCTCCACCTCCTGGTATGTGATCTTAAACCTTACCCTTACTGTCAGTCTCCACCTCCTGGTATGTGATCTTAAACCTTACCCTTACTGTCAGTCTCTCCCCCCTGGTTTGTGATCTTAAACCTTACCCTTACTGTCAGTCTCTACCTCCTGGTATGTGATCTTAAACCTTACCCTTACTGTCAGTCTCTACCTCCTGGTATGTGATCTTGCTTGCCTTGCTCTTGTCCTAAGACCCAACCAAAACTCTTGCAAGCTAACCCGACCCCATGCAGTCAGACCCTTGCTGATATACTCTTTCCCTAAGAGCAAAACCAAACCCTTGTTGAAATATGTATACTTTCCTTTAGAGCAAATCCAAATCTTGCAGTCTAACCCTCGCACTTCTTTCAACAAGTGAAAACCATACTCTTTTTGACAAACTCTTTCCCCAACGAAGTCTAGATTCCATGGTTATCCAAATATTGGATAGATCTTGCATCAAGTGTAATGACCAAAGCTCAGTAAGTTATCACACACTTTCATTAAGGAGTTTCTACTTGATGGGTTGATGCTATGATAGGTTGAGTGTAATTTGTAGTGCTATGATAGGTTGAGTGTAATTTGTAGTGCTATGATAGGTTGAGTGTAATTTGTAGTGCTATGATAGGTTGAGTGGAATTTGTAATGTTATGATAGGTTGAGTGGAAGTTGTAGTGCTATGATAGGTTGAGTGGAGTTTGTACATGATGATAGACAAGACACCTCTTATCTGACCATAGTGAGAGATTTCTGCTGTCTGATACAATCAGTTCCAATAGACCTGTATGCTCTTGACTTGTACTGCTTGATATGTGAATGATACAATCAGTTCCAATAGACCTGTATGCTCTTGACTTGTACTGCTTGATATGTGAATGATACAATCAGTTCCAATAGACCTGTATGCTCTTGACTTGTACTGCTTGATATGTGAATGATACAATCAGTTCCAATAGACCTGTATGCTCTTGACTTGTACTGCTTGATATGTGAATGATCGACTCACTTCTTGTGCTTCTCTTTCAGGTTTGGCTGTTAAGGAACTGAAGTAGATGTCCACAAAATAAAATAGAAAAAACCTATTGACCTTGTTTGTGTTTTCATTTAGAAGATGAGAATCTTGTTTTACTTTTCTTCACATATAGGCCAGGATTTTGGTTTCACTTTTAACCAGTCTGATTGAGATTGACCGTGTTTTGAGGGAAATAAACTAGAAAAAAATGTATCAGGACTTTCCTCTCCACAATGGTCTGAAACCACCCAAGCTAAACTCGTCAGTCTATATTCTGCCTTGAAAATTGAGTCACAGCTTTCAGAGTCATCAGAGTGAATTTGTATGATGGCAGGACTGATTTTGATGCCACTACAGATGCTGAACAATATTTTCTATTTTCTCAACCGATTTTCATCATAGCCATGGATTCGTGACTGTGAAAGCTGTGACTCCATGTTCAAGGCAGAATATAAGCCTGATGAGTTTTGATACAATCACTGACGTTTGAAATCAAACTGCAGGCGCTTACGCTCACCTGGCCTTTATCTCAGGTGTGACGGTTTCATGAAAGCAACAATAGTTAAACAACTTTTTTATTCTGAGAGCAAAAATATGCAGGGTTGGTGTGCTTATCCTAGAAAATTTAGCGTGGTCTTCACTCACATTGAACAATCTGTTTTAGAGACAGATCGTAATTGATAGGTGAGATTTTATCTCTAACGGACTGCATGTGACCCTTTAAACAGACATGTCTAACCACAACGGCACCAATTAAACTTTCAATTCAATTCTTTACTCTCAAAAAACCACCTTGGTGTTACAAGAGAATATTCACAAAATGTAATACATATGAATAGATATATTATTCAAGATAGAAAATAGACTAAAAACGTTTAAAATGCACTATTTGTCGAAATGATTTTTCTGAAGTTTGATATATTTGGAAATTTTGTAAGATTTGGGTAAATATTGATTCCTTAAACTGTTAAGCGCTTTACAATTAAAAATGTCATGATATTCATCTGCGATGATTATGGAGTTGCATAGTTTACACATTCTTTCATCTCTTTGGATATTATACCAGCAGCCTGTTTTGATAGGTAAACTGTGGTTACTTGTCCGGAATCTCAATATTCAGACCTGCCTACTTGTACACTTTTGGTATATTTTGAGCAATAAAATACGACTATACACCCACTTTCTAAATTATACACCAATCACCAATTACTACAGGAGTCTTAAAGGACACTGATAAGTGTAACTGATTTGACATGTTTGAAGCATTAGCCTTTGATGTACAGTATAGTGTGATGTACAGTACTTGTTTGAAAAAGTTTGTATTAAAATGTTCTCATATAATTTATTGTTTGTATACTTTGAATGTGAAATATACAAATTGAAACATACTTTGTACACTTTGAAACCTCAGAATACACTTTGAAATGTTAAGTATACACTTAGGACCGAAAAGGGGTAGGCAGGTCTGAATATTGGTAGTGAAACATATTTTGGTAGGAGAAAGTTGGGAAATGTCTTGAATTCTTGATAAGTTCCCTTGGGGCTAGAACAAATATTACTGTGCCAGTTTTGGATAAATTGATTTTTAGGGTAGTTCAACTTTCGAAACGAGCCATTGGGTCGTACAAATAGACAGATGTTCAAAAATATAAGAAAGTCCAGTATTGTTAAGGACATATTGTACGTGCGAAAGCCATGGGTTGACAGTTGTTCTTTCGTTGGTTAACTTAAAAGGACCATTTTGGTAGGTTAACCTACCGGTATGCCACATGCGGTCAAGCAATTGTACAACTAAACGAATGACACTTGTAAACATCTAAATGTTAGGTTAGGAGGTTATATAGAGATTATTAACAGTGTTTCCGTATCATTAATATCATATAATAGGATTTTGTTTGTAAACGAATTTTATTCGATCAAAACAACCTGAAAACTCCCGATTACGTTTATCAATGGTTAGCGACCGTGACATGCATTGAGTTTTGAGAAAATAGTTAGTGTTTTTACTTAATTTGCATCTTTATCAGATTTTGAGGCAATCGGATACCAAGTTTATCAGATAGCTTTATTGCATCGATAACAACCTCCATTATATGATAACATTTACACTCCAGTTTTGTTTTAGTTTATCAAATACTATGTTAAAACATAGAAATGACATTATGTTTATCTCAATCAAATCTGAATAATTCTTTTTCTATATGAGTGGCCCAAGAGATGCGTCCTATAACACGGAGTGCAGCTAGCATCCTTTAGAAACCTATCGGGGATTTCGTCTATTGTTTTGGAGGTCTCTTGTTTTCTCGTAATAACCTCCCAGGAGGTTTCACATTGGGAAGTCAGGGCATTATATTCACATGTAAGACCTACTCGGGGGTTGGAAAGATTTTATATTCATTTGTAAGACCTACTCGGGGGTTGGAAGGTTTTTATATTTCAAAGTCAAAGGGTTTTATATACCTATGTGTAACCTAACCCCTAAGTCCACATTATCTTGAAAAAACTTTCCATGCTTCCGATGTGCGGGATTCGAACCCTCAACCCTCTGAACCGTAAGCTAGCACTATAACCACTACTCTAACGGAACTTAGCCAGTTAGAAGTGAAGGTTATGTTAAACAATCTATTGATTGAAGATCAGATTTCGGTACAAAAAATCGGCCCAAAGCATTAGGAAATCCAATTGCACTTTAATTCCAATTTTAAATGCACACAAACATTCAAAATGGATATTAACAGTGTTACACCTTTTCATTTGTGATAAATTTAAAGGATCCAAATAAGGTGTCAACCACGTGACTTGTCGATTGTTATTTGTAAAACCTTACACCTCGAAGAATGCTTTGCACGTGCATTATGTGCTATGTCAATATCAAAAAGTCGTCTGAACACAATGCTTTTTTTGAAGGAAATTCATTTTAATCTTTTATATTCAGAATTGAAGCGACAGTATAGAGTAATGTAATCCAATAATAAATGTTAAAATTAACCGACGAACATGAATCCTTGATATTTGTTGTTTTTTTCTCGATTTTTATGATCAGTCTGAAAATATGATTACAAATACTACAATATGGACAAATGATTATGGGTTGTTAATAACGGCATCTAAGTTAGTTAAAACACTCGAACTCGGTTATGCTTGGGTTTTCAAAACCTTCGGAAAGAAAGCCTCGCGGGAAGTAAGACCTCAAGCTTCGTTCTCGTGTTTTAACCCTAACGTAGCACTGGCGGGGTTGTCTCTCCGGGCCATTTGTATCAGTCTACACCAGAACAGACAGCTCTTGTAATACATGTAAACTGCATTGGAGTTCATTCACCAAGTACAATGTATTCCTTGAAACGTTAAGATTTATTATATTAAAACTGAATTGTGTTACTTGTCAGCGTCTCTCAATATGTAGCATCTATATATAAACAAGAGTTTATGGTTTGAAAACTAGCTACACTAATAATAAGTCAAACTGTATCGGGGAAAACCTCCCTGGTTGGACAGTGAACTCGAAGACTCAAAATCTGAGATATACACAGTAAAAAAAGTTAAGCACCCCCAAAATGAAAGTTGTATAACTTTAGGTTTCTATGATCATATTATTTAATTCGATAGACAGGCCAAATATGGTATTTTAGCTATGAACTGGTGTGGTTTCTGTTATGGAACGGTTCTCACGAACGGAGCTAATGGCATGCAGATCATGCAACCCATGATTTTTGCAAAATGCAGTTTCACCCTTCGAGTTACCGTGGCTATATAAACTTCTCTTTCTGCTTCAATGTCATTCGATACACAGAAGTTATGAACGATGCAACGAAGGAGATTGTCCGAGGCTACGAGATGGCAAATTATCGGGCAGCATTTAGCAGGTTTATCGTACAAGGAAATTGGGAGAAGAAATGGTTACCACTATTCGGTTATCAGTCGTTTAGTGCGGAAACATGCCCAAACTAACCATGTTAACGATCGACCACGTTCCGGCAGGCCCCTAACTACCACATTGCAAGAAGACAGAAACCTACTGCGTCATCAACGACGTCAACCGTTCGCATCAAGTACCGTCTTGAAACAGGCCTGGCTACCCTATAGACGTCTCAGCAATCAGACGGTTAGGAACCGCCTCAAAGCAGCAGGATTAAGGTCTCGACGTGTCATCAGACGTCCAAACCTAACAAATCGACATAAACGGGATCGTAGGATGTGGTGTGGTGACAGGCAGCGGTAGAACCTGAGGTCATGGAGACGTATCCATTGGTCAGACGAGAGTCGTTTCCTCCTCCATAGCGTTGACGGGCGAATTAGAGTATGGAGAGTCAAGAACAGTCGCTACACACCAAGGAACATTCTTCCAAGAGTACCATATGGTGGAGGATCCGTTATGGTGTGGGGTTGCTTTTCGTTTGATTGCAAGTTGGATTTGGTAACACTACAAGGCACACTAACGGGCGCCCGCTACATTGCTGAGGTGTTGGATCCAGTTGTGATTGACCATTTTGATGACCACATACTTGCAACTCGACCCCTGTTCATGGACGATAATGCTCGGCCTCACCGTTCACGAGCTGTGACACAACATCTGGAGAATAATGGTGTTTCTCGAATCCCCTGGCCAGCAATGTCTCCAGATTTGAATCCCATCGAGCATGTTTGGGACATGATTGGTCGACGTCTACAGAGAAGGAACCCTCCTCCACTAAATCTGAGACAATTGGAGGCAGCACTTCACGATGAGTGGCAGCAAATCCCCATGGAACAATTAAAGAACCTCGTAAGGGGTATGCCTAGAAGACTGACTGCCGTACTTCAGGCACGTGGTGGCAACACACGCTTTTGACACTAAACTGTTCCTAAGACACTGACAATGATTATTCAGTATGATTTCTTTATCTTGTTCAGCCTCCAAACTTGAAATGACAATACATTTACGGGTTTGTGTTTTTCACAAATTTCCACTCATTTTTCGTTTCCTGTTTTTGGACATTTGCAATCCTTGAAGATAAACATTTTTCTTGTCAACGAATAAAAAAATGCTTAAACTATTTTTCTGAACTCTGTTTTGCATCTGTGGAATCTTTAGTTTTTCTACAATGGGTCTTTTAAACTGTCCCCTCTCAAAAAATGAAGGGGGTGCTTAACTTTTTTGACTGTGTGTATATAGACGTAGCCTATTTCATCCCATAACAATTTATACAGCTCATCGAACTAAAAGTTCAACCCAGGGGCGTCTCTGTCTTCACTTTCTACATTGCTATTGGTAGGTTGTAGATCACTGGAGACATGGTACAGTGTACCAACAAACTGTATATGTATTTCTTAAAGTTGGTTTCCACCTAAAGAGGTTCGGTCGTGTCGCGTACATCTTTCATTAATGATCACATCACTGGATCGATTAATGATACTAGGCGGAACTACAGAAGTATGTATAGACAGCAATCGCAAACTGACGCTTACCACTAACAATATTTAAGGCTACGGCAAGTTTTTGAGAGAGGTATATATCAAAATTCAAGTTAGGTACTCTCTCGTTTATCAAAAAAAATGATTTTGGTATCAAAATCTTTTCTACCCTAAAATATCCTCCTATACCATAAATTTTCGGAAGGCTTAGCTGGAAATGTAAATCTGACCAAACAGCTTTAAGAAGAATATACTGTGTATTAGCTAGGGTCTAATGCGCTAACGGATGCGAAGCTTCATTTAAAGGTCTGACGATCATCTGAACAGTGTGTGTACCCACCCAGTAAGTTGATATTGCATGTTAGCAGTGTATATAACAGATGAATTGAAGTACGGAGCATCCCGAGGCAGGCAGCTTTATCGGCGCTGATCGTATCGGGATGAGCTGGATTACTGGAGCTGTTAAACCACGGCTCGGGGCTGGTTAAGTCATTGAGGGGAGATACAGATAAATAGATAGAGATGTACATCTATACAGATAGAGGGAGATTTACACATCTCCTGGACTGTTGGTCACTTGACTGCACGAGACGGAGAGTGACGGACGGTCAGACAGTTGGAGACGAAAATGGTTGCTTCAAACAGTTGTTGTAAAGTCAAGGAACAGAGTTGTCGTCAAGGTAAAAAAATTCTCCTTCAGTTATGTTTCCTCATTAAACATTCTATACACGTTTATATAAACACATATGATAAGAAATATTTCATTACTCAATATTAACAAAGTTTGAACATGTACAACAAGACAAGCAGCCTTTTAGATATAGATCATAAGATTGTTGCGAGCACTATAGGCCTACTGCTTAAATAATGAAACAAGCTTTACCATATACTTGTGTATAAACAGCAATACTAAGAGTCCTATACATTTGCGGAAACAAGAATTCCTTACGATAAGTTGATTACTGCGAATTGAATAAAATACCGGGCCTATACTTGTAACGGTAGATTTCTAAAAAGCGTTTGATACTATTGAATGTGAATTTAAATCGTTGTTTGCTCTCGACTAAAAATTACTGCGAGAGAACAACAGCAATTAGGATAGGATCTAAAAAAAGGCAATAACAAACCTGTCCACATATCCCCATGCAGTGGTAAAGAGAGACTTTTAAAATTCAAGGCATTATTTCTTATTCGAAGATCGCAATGAATTTCATTTACAATTCGAAAAAATCAACAAGTATCATCTCATGGGCAAAGAGATCTCTCACTATCATAGGTAAAGTCCCCATACTAAACTCACAAATAATTCCATTATTCACACATCTGTTCATCTCTCTCTCTCTCTCTCTAGCATGTCCAGACAACAAGTTCTTCAAACATATTAAAATGAAATGTTTGACTTTAAATTATAAACGTGCATGGAAATGTTTGAAAGGTATAGGAAATAACATGGATCAAACGATTTTTATCTTCAAAAGGAATACGGCGATTACTAGTGAATGATATTCTTCGCCCATACGGATATACTGCAGATTTCGAATTCCAGCGACTGCAACTACAATAAAACAAGCGTAAGCAGATCTTAAAGTAAATGTTCTTAAAGTAAACTATTTTAAAATATACTTCAAAATACATCGACCTCTACACAGACACAGGAAGATGGATTGATTTTGATCCGCGTAATGCAAGTTAACATTCACTGGTACATATTTGCTTTATTTTCAATGTTTGAAGGCTCTCACAAAAGATTTAAAATATTTGCTTTAACCAAACCTGTTTCATTGATAACGCCTTGTAGTGTTATGTTTAAACTAATTTTGACTTCGAAAGACAGTAAATTCGTTACCCAAATTTTACGTAAAAAGGGTTGAAATTTTACTAGAATGAATAAGCTACCAAAAAAGAAACGCATATGTAGTTTTAAAAGAATTTGCTACTTCACCTTAAAAACCACAAATGTCATTAAAAATAAATGGTATCAAAGAGAAACTTTCATGTCTATAGACAAAGAGTAAACCAAGTGGAGAACACTAGTTTTAGGTATGCTTCTGTATCTTGTTAACCACACGATGGCGTCGAAGTCAGTGTCATGAATTACTTCCATTTTCAAATATTGTTGCTCGACATCCCTTTGAAAATGAACGGACAAATTGATTGAGTCCCTATATTGCAATTCTTCTCCAATCTTTCTGCAATGCAATGGCCAGTCGTTGGTGTGTCGCGGGCGTATTACGACGTTTACATGCACATTTATCTAATTCTTAACGTTGATTTGTTATTTAGCTTTAAATGTAGTGTTTGAAAAGTCATAAACAAATTCTTTAAAAGGGCAGGTTAATAAGCGATCTGACGTTCTGCAAGTGAATTCAAGTTATCATACTCTAACACTCCCTTTGTCGAAAAATCCTCTGATGCAAGTGACGTTCATGGACGTTATCGAAATTGTAATTTGCATCTCAAATTCTTCAGAACCCCAAACTTAACCACATTTTTGTGTGCTGAATATTGCATCACAACCCACCACACTGTCTCAACCGAATCTGTTGACTTGTGGCATAAACTATGGGAAATACTTTCCTTTTTCCAACTGTAAACAATCCAAACTTAAATTTTTTTTTAATTGTTGTTTTTGACAAATTTGTGCGTTTTTAGTAAACCAAAGTCTCTTGAAGTTTCTTAGGTTCAAGATCTTGATTGTAAGACGCCACTTAACAACATTGAGTTCTTTGATGCCACTAAATAACTGGCCTCCTTGGTCGAATATCCACTTCATGGAAACGCTTGGTGGACTTATAAACTCATATCAGGGATGTTGTAAATAACCTGTATCCATGTGGCAAGAGAGTGAAGAAAATTTGCGACCCGAATGTAGAGATTTGGGTTTTGTTGGCAATTCTTTGATGCACACATCTTTAGCTCTTTTGACCGGAAGTGGCCTGTACGAACGAACCAATAATGCGCAATAGGACGATGATGAATATTCCGAAGCCAGAGTAGTGTGAATCATGAAACTTCGGTTTCAATTTCACGTTCGACGACGTTTTCATTTCCGTTACTTTGTCTATACATAAAGGTAACCTTTGTTCTATTTAAAATTGAATAGCAAAATTTGAAACAATGAGTGCCCTTGGTTGTTTAAAGGTACCACGTGATCTAGCGTTTACTCTTACGTGAATTCTGCTTTAGATTGTTTTTAATAAATAAGTATAAAGTAAATAGTCTTCAAATGAGTCTCAAATAAACAAGAGGTAAAATTTTCGATTTTGTGTACTACAGCAGTAAACCATCATATAACAAGGACGTTTGGAAGGAAATATCCCATTTATATTGTTTAATTTGTTTTCACACTCGACAAAAATTCTCAAAATCACCTATTCGTTAATTGGCCATTGAAACTTGATATTCCAATCACAGTAGCTTTTATGGCAATATTTCACAAAATAGGGATATGTGACAGTAGTTATTGTTTCTTTTGTATAGACGAACCTGAAACACTTGAACATCTCTTTCTGGAAAGACTTAAAACACTAACGAAATTAATTATATAAAATATGCCTTTTACTTGTAGACCCCGATGAGAGCATTCACTTAAATCATTCATATTTAATTCTCAATTAACTTGAATCAGTATAGTTTAGATCTGTTTCCGCATCGCTCATTTTACACATTTAATCAAATACAGTCATACTTGCTATAAAACTTTGAGATACATGTAGTTCGTGAAAATATATCATATGATTATGTAATCTCTGTTGAAGAGTGTATACATATTTTAACAAATTGTCCTAAGGTCTATATTTCTCTTCCAGGTAGACAGAGCGGGATGCTGCTGCTGGTGGTGTGTGTTGGGTCAATCCTCCTCACTACAGCGGGGGCGCAGAACACGGGTGGGCCTCATGCATATAGCTTCATAAAACAGTCTTCTTCAAATGCACACTATAAAAGACCGCGCAATTATGAGCCCCTTTTAATGTATTTTGGGGGAATTTCAGTAACTTGTCAATGCCTCGATAGTGACAATCTTATTTGATGAATTTCTTTTATATGTCGAACAACATTCGTCTTATGTGTAACATTATAATCATTACTTTGCAATAAGCTGAGAACAGGATAGGAACCTATACTGAAATGTCGCTATTGTCAATATTGACAAAATATAATAAATTCTGCACTTTCAGTTTAAAGTGGCTGCGATGATAGGAGACTTTTACTCTTTGTCCCTTCTTCCGGTGACTCTCACCATATCAATAAGATTTGACTAGTCATGTTTAAAAAGGTTTATGATAAATAAAACTCGTTTTCCCTGATCACAATGAAGTGCATGTTCCCTCCAGGCTGCTCGATGGTGATGGACACGGACATCGTAGTAGCAGTCCACGACAGCGCGTCCTCTATGGAGTTCTGGTGGGGACGTATCGTCTTCTCCCCGGCTGTTGTCACCTTCCTCAGGAACCTCGTGGCCATGTACGGCTCCACCCCCCGAGTGCGCATGTCGCTGGTGGCGTACGGCTCGACGGTCCGTCTCCTCGCCCCCTTCACTTCGGACCAGCAGCAGCTCCAGAACGCGCTCAACTGGAGACCACAGTTGGGGGGAGCGCGGACCTACGACGCTGTGTCGTTCATCACACAGCACTTCCGTAACAACGCGCGACCGAACACAGCGAAAATTGCGATATTCCTGACGAACCGCGTGTCGGACAACAGCCGACTGACCCTGTTCAACACCCAACAGATGAAGGCAACCGAGGTGGCAGTCGTGGGCATCCCGTTTGGTTCTTCCCCTATCGGTGAGCTGCGACTGATGGCGGGGAGTCCCGCCCAGGTGACCCAGACGGCCAGCAGCTACCATCTCATGCAGAGTCTCGGGGCCGTCAGGAACACTCTGTGCTCACGTAAGTATATTTGCAGGCCTTTTATAGCACTGATTTAGTTTCACCAAGAGGATTAGGTTTCTCCTTTATATCAACTTTGCTAATATACCTTCGAAATGTCCCAAGATACTGACATTTTTCGCAGGAATCTCATGTGAAAATGCTATGAGTATGTTACTATGTAACTAGATTATCACTGTCGTGTACCCGATAAGGAGGGGACTTTTCAAAATGGTGGACGTGACAGGTCAACAGAGTCCACTCCGCTGCCATGTTGATTTGTTATTTTGTCAATAACTTCGTAGTTTCTGAACCAAATCAGTTCAAGTTGCACAGAAATCTTTATTATAACCAAACACTGATATGCGCGACAATATGTATGATATTCAAGGTCGTTAAGGGCATGAAAAAAGGCATTTAAAAGTCTCCTCTCCGCTTCGAAAATGAAAGTGAGATAAACATCAACTTGACATCTAAAATACGCAAATTTCTTGCAGTTTGTTAACCAAAACTCGTAAGGAATGTATTCGAAATTCTATTCCTGATTACCACAGTTAAAGGTGACCATCTAAACCTCGTCGATTAGGAGAAGGGAGCACTGAAAGCAGACACCTACCTCTGTTGACCTGTCACGTCCACCATTTTGAAAAGTCCCCTCCTTACCGGGTACACGACAGTGATTATAGTTTGCGGGACACAATCAATGAACAGTTTTCCTTGAGTATAACAAAAATGTAATAAATGAAAGTTTTAATAGTAAAATGAAAGTATTTTTGTTACACCATGCTTAAGTCGTGACCGTGGGACCTTTGAGAGATTGTAACCGAAACCTTTTCAAATTTGTGTACTGCTCCAAGATAGAGCTTCACTGCACAAACACGTTTCAAGTTATAGTGCTTACAATACATTCTTACAGTGATTACATAACTCATGACTTTGACCTTTGACGTTGAAAGTGAACATGTCAAAATAGTTCCCCCGAGGTATAGGCAGTAGGTTATATATAAGAGCTCTGGAAAGCTTGGTGGAGAAACGTTCTAGCCAGTAGTACAGTAGTAGGCGGTGGAAACTGCACACACACTGAAAGCAGCACCGATTATCCATTTAACATTTATAACAATGCTGTATTGTTTAATGGGTAACATTTACACTGTTTTAATTATGTATACCAACTGAATCTAGAATGTTCCATCTGTTTCTTGAATAGCTGATATTGACATCTTCTGATTCGAGTTAGTAGTAATTAAAACTTTGAACAAAATTCTAGAAGTCATCGAACCTACAAAAAGGCCGGCTTTAGAGTATCTTGCTTCTAAAGATTGACTTTGCAATGTGTTGGATACCTTTAGATGTCAAGTCCATTGTGTGGCTCTACATTCCTGTACAGTGATTACCTATGTCTGTTGATAATATTTAGCTAGCTAGTTAGTGTAAGTATGATAACGTATATCAACTTGTATTAGCTTGATGGGCTAATCCTTTGTTTAGCACAACACAATGTTTATTCTCTTCGTATAAGTATCGACAATTGAAGTAATATAACCAATATCATAATTTAACAGTTTTAGAACTTTAAACCCAAATTGTCCTGCATTTCCGTAATTATCAATCGAATATTATCTAGCAGAAGCGACCAGGACAATCTTTACATACATTCACTTTAGCTTATCTAATGTTATTTTATCAGAACACATCATTTCAAATGTCCCTTGACTGTATCGTAGTCTTCATTACCAATTCCTCAATTAATTGTTGGCGGTTGTCAAGGTTATACCTAAACCATTTATCATATCTCCACAGTTGCTGCGCTCTACAACTCGATCCTGTCTCAGAGAAACCCACCAGCTGCAACCCAGCCTCCCGTCCAGCCAATAAGTACGTGCTCCTTTCATTTCGTCTTCTTGTAGGATAAACTATGGGTATATCAAAAGTGCCGAATACGGATGTCTAATTGATATGATCTCAGATATAAAACTGAAAAAAAAAATAGCGGAAATTGAGAAACACTGATTTTCTCCCTTCAACAACTATCACATCCATTCAAGGGAAATGTACATATGTATAAATACATATTATACTCTGTTTACTTGTAGACATGATGCACCACTTATACATTGTTTACTTATAGACATGATACACCATTCATACTCCATTTACTTTAAGACATGGTACTTCACTTATATCCCGTTTTCGTGTACACATTTTACATCGCTGATATCCCATTTTCTTATAGACATGATACACCACAAATTGTTTACTCCCTTTACTGGTACACATGATACACCACTGATACCCCGTTTACTGGTACACAATGACATACTGCTGTAAACCTGATTTGGTGCACATGGCATATAATAATACGCTGTTTACTTCTACATGAACCACCACTAACATCATGTGCTGTTTACTTCTACATGAACCACCACTAACATTATGTGCTGTTTACTTCTACATGAACCACCACTAACATCATGTGCTGTTTACTTCTACATGAACCACCACTAACATCATGTGCTGTTTACTTCTACATGAACCACCACTAACATCATGTGCTGTTTACTTCTACATGAACCACCACTAACATCATGTGCTGTTTACTTCTACATGAACCACCACTAACATCATGTGCTGTTTACTTCTACATGAACCACCACTAACATCATGTGCTGTATACCTGCAGGTGCCCGTTATAACACAGTGCTCGTGTTGGACCACTCCGACAGCACGCGACGCTTCCAGGGTCTGACATTCTACTGGGCCCCGGCCCTCGTGCAGTTCGGCGCCTCACTCCTGGACGGTATCAGCAACTCCACAGGACGCTGCTCCACCGGTCTCGTGACCTTCTCCGACGACAGCACCCTCCTCAACTCACTCGGGGACAACTTCCAGCAGCAGAAGGACTCCCTGGCAACTGTTGCCACGGACATTACTATCCCCTTCTCCGGATCCAACATCACATCAGCCATCTTGCTGGCAACAAGCGAATTGTCGAAGAATACAGATCCAGCATTGCAGAAGAATATTGTTGTTGTTATAGACGGGTCTCCTATAGACTCTTTAGCGATGAGGGAAGCTGCCCAGGCTGCTACTGACGCGGGCGTGACCCTGTACGCGCTGTCTCTGCAAACTCTTGGGGGTCGGGCTGTCACTGAGTCCACACTGTTAGACATAGCGCAGTCCCCAAGTCGGGTGGACGCCGACCTCACTGACGACTCACTCCCTCTGAAGGCACCCGGTCTGGCGAGGCTCGTGTGTCCCGCCGCCTGAGGAGGTGGATGAGGAATCTTCTTCTGTCAATCTGTTGGTCACTCGGTGCATCCGGATTACCCTACGATGCATCTGGATTACCGTCCGGTTCATCTGGATTACCGTCCGGTTCATCTGGATTACTCTACGGTGACCTCCAATTTTTCATAGTACTGTGATGACATGTGTCAGTCGTCCACGTTGAACTAAAGATATTAATGACAAAATCCAGAGAATTGCAATTTTGTTGAGAAAATCTTGGTAAAATTACGTTTAAGAGCTTTTTACGGAAGCGTAGTAGTGTCACGGTGAAAAACATTTTTAGAACTATCTCCTACGTAGGAGATAGTATCTCCTACGTAGGACTTAGTTTCTCCTACGTAGGAGATAGTATCTCCTTCGTAGGACTTAATTTGCATGAGACATTGCTCACTTAAAGGGGCAGTAGCACGTTTTTTGATAATTTTATATTTCAAAATTTTCACTGATAATTGTAAGTTATTGCTAAATGTATTATTTTGACAATGTCAAAAATCTCATTACACACACCAATCAACCATAGTCAGAGGACAAAGTATGAAGATTCACATAAAATCCATTGGCGGCCATTTTGTGTGAACACCTTTAATTCATTGTGTGTAAGAAGGAATCGCATGGCTCAACTTTACGTTAAATATTTCAATTATTACTGCTCCATTTAGTTTAAATACATTGTCTTTCAATTAAAACCATTAATTTTAATTTTCCTGACATCAACTTATAATCCCCCTAAAAACGTGCTACTGTCCCTTTAAGAGGGGTTTTTTGTTCATAGGCTGGTGTATTTATGTTTTCTATTTTATATGTTGATGTTTGTATTACATATTGTTAAAAGATGGAATAATGAATGAAGTTATTGAAAGTTATGTTAAAAGTTTGTTGGTCATAAATGGGATATGTAAAGTTTTTCTTACTATCTATTATCTATTGTCGTTATTTGTCTAATGCAGATAGAAATCATCGAGACACATCTAAATAATGTAAAGTTATACCATTAGTCAAAATAAAAATGTATATCTATATGCAATGATATCGCATTAAGACAGTATAACAAGGCAACGACTATACAGACAACAATATTCTTAATTATTTGCGCTAGTTTATTAGCAAAAGTAACGATTTTTGTTGTAAACTATTATCACTCATTTGTAATGTAATTCGTAAGTATTTGTAATATGAATTAAACTTAGGCTTCTCTTACAACATTTGGCCTTAACAAATTACAAAAACGGCTTTGATTATAAAGATGAAGCTTTCAGAATATTTTTTACTTTTCTGATTTTATTAGTGTGCAACATTCTGTTGTTTTTAGAGTGTTCTTCAAATAAGCCTATTGATTGATCGACAAACCTAAATAAAATGTTTCCAAACCTTGGCTAGACAACATCGAATCGCACATTTTAATATTTGCTATTGTCCGTTTTTCGATCAGATGTTTCTATCGAAGGAAGCACTAATCTATATTTTATTCTTAACCGAGTGTTTCCGCTTTGAATCACATTTTTATTTATCCCAACATTCCTAAGTAATTTAAGGCAAAAGTGTAGATGACATAGAGAGTTACGTCAACTTGTGTGAATCCACTTGCTGTATACATTGCTTGAATAAGAATTTTTGGAAGTGCAATACTAACATCTTTTCAAGATATTTTCGTCAGGAATCCTTTTTTTATAGACGCTGGCATACACTTTGTGAATGAAGTTGCTGTAAAACTAGTTCTTTATGAAGTTGAGATTTTTTAACATAACGAGAAATACGGCTTTCTGAGACAAATTTCTTAAACTTTACATTCTAGCTTCACCAAACTCCATACACTTATCAAATATAAACCCTATATGTGCCTTTGACGGTTAGATAAACGTATGTTGTTTTTTTTTTGCGGTTTCCATGAATAAAACAGTGACTTTACGACCATGTCCTTTTTCCGGAGCATATCTCCTAAACTATTTAATAATAATAATAATAATAATAATAATAATAATAATAATAAAAATATTTTAGAATTTCCTGATAGCGACATCAATCTTGAAACAAAAATCAACCATTGTCTCTAGATGTACCCTTTGTAAAACCCTTTTTTAAATTTAGTTTTGTGGTTTCAGTGGAAACATGACTTTTTAGAATTTTATACTCAACATTTATGCAACTCCAACTTAAATTTATGAATGTTTGAAATTTCTGAACAAAGTAGAAAGCGGGGTACGGGAGCTCTGTTTCCTTTGTCACATTCTAATACATCATTCTCGCAAGTGACTTTTCCCGGGGTGCACTTCGAATTATTTTGCTTACAGGCAAATCAGCCGCTTCAACTTGTTGTGATACAAAATGATTGGCAAATTGGCAATATTCATTGAAATTTGTTCCAATGAACAACACCATGTTCGAGAAAAAACAATTGCTTACGTGCGTATCAAAACGTTACGTATTTAATGTATAATTTATGCTAGTTTATTTATAGGACTGATGTTGAATACGCTATTCAGCGTAATCAAACAGTTCTTCTAAGCAAAAACACACACAAAAGGTCAATATTTATGTTTCAAACATTGTAAAAAAAATAAAGATAATTTTATTTGTATTTGTAATTTTTGAAGCGTACAATAAGGCAGTCCCTTGCCCGCACATTAAAAAAAGATATGGATACAGAAATCCGACACCAAACATTCAATCAAACTGATTACCGTTTACAAGTTAATGGTTACTTTTGCTTATAATCTAGTAAAAAGGTTTAAGGATATGATTGTCTGTTAAGTTGCCTTTTGCTTTGTAATACTGTCTTATGCGATGCTTTGATTGAGATACGTGTCGATTATATATACTATACAAAAAAAGAAACGCATAGGTGAATGTTTTCCGGATAAATGAGTTTTCAAAACGAAATATGTCCATAAAACATGTGAAACACATTTGGTTGTAGAAACATTTTGATTGTGACAATTTTGAATGTTTGAAACTGTAACTGATTTCAAAATTGTGAATTTGAAAGCGGTTTTGACCAAAATGAAAAAAGCATGGCCAAAAAGGGAACCAAAAGCACTTGGAAAGTTGAAATTATTGGAAACATGCGTGTATTCACATTCTCCACAAAGGGCTTTCACCGATCACGAATTGTAATAGGAGTTTTACCATATGAAGAGTAAATGCAAATTCCACGTTTTGGCACTGCAACTCGAATCACCGCCATTGGCAGAATTCAGACTGGAGAGTCGCAAACATTCCTTGCCAGGGGTCATAACGTCTAAAAGAGCACAAACACTTGTCTTTTAGAACGCTTCCAACAATTTGGTTCCACCGATGATTGTCCACGTTCTGGAACACCTTGGGTCATCACAGAGGGTCAAGATCGCTAAATTTGGTTCCTTCACCCATGTTACCGTATTGTCAATGCTGTGTACACAGCTGCCAGAGTGCCAATACTACACAGAATTTCGCCACAAAGAGTACGGAATCGTTTGCAACAGATCAGATTGAGAGTCAGGAGACGCTACTTTGGCAATATGTTATGACGTCATAATCGCGCGCAACGTGTTCTGTGCTGTAACAACGTTCAGGTCTGGAACCTAAGACATGGGAAATATGTAAGTCTTAGCGATGCATCAGGATTTCTTTTGCAAAGAGGAGATGAAAAAGAATTGGGTATACAGACGTGTTCAAATGAAAGTTATGCTCCAAACTGCCAAAGTCAAGTCGTTAGATTTTGGAAAAGGTAACCTGATGATGTGGGCGGCCGTAGGCTACACATTTCTTTCTGGTTTCATTCATTTTCAAGGTAGTCTAATGGGAACACGTTCATAACACACTATCATCAAACTACACGTGCTTCCAGTAAATGACGTAGCGTCGTAACGTTGTCCACTACATCGCACGAGCACATACTGTTGGTGTCACAAGATCATTTCTGACATGTTACAACATCAATGGGATCCCCTATCACTTACGTAATCAAGATCTTAACCTGATTGAACACTTTTGAGATGAACTGGATTGACCTCTCTGGTAGCGTTAACGTTTACGTCAAATGCTTCCAAACCTGGCTCAGTTTTTGCAGGACAAGTTGGAGACCATAATCCAAGCATCAACATAGCGACTTATACAGTCTATGCCAAGGAGTTTGAAAATTGTTAGGCGTTCACGTGGTGGTAAAAACAGACAATGACATTCAAGTGACCTCTGATTAGCTAACGGAAGGTAAAGTCTTATGGCGTGTATGATATCATAAAGAGCAATGATCCTGTTATCTCCATGAGAAATTTCAGTTTCTTATACGCATTTACTAAAAGACAGTGTCAATTCAAAATTGACTGTAACCACACCTAGAAATATCCAGCTATGCGTTTCTTTTTTTGTATAGTATATAATACTATAGCTGCATTCAGATCAATCATCCGAGATTGAGGCGACATTGAATATCTTGACAATACTATATCTTGAGTCTGTAACCTTTGAGACACAGCTTGAATTGTCATATTCTAAAAATATTTATTAGTTCGACGAGTAAAGAGTCCTTTGAATCAATAAGGGTTGGTAAAAAGGAACTGAATATCTAGTTTAGTTTTTGACCAGTTTATACCTTTTGAGCCGGTCTCCCTTTTGCTTTTGTATACAAAGTTTGAAACACTTCCTTAATTTCAACTTTAATAATATATTAATATCAGCATATATTCAAATAACATTACATGGTATGATTGTTTAATGACCCCTCTAAAAGAAAAGCAAAACGTGACAGGTTTTGAGATGAACACACTTAAGTCACATTAGTAATGAACGGATCGAGTAAAATATAGCCAAATATTCTATAGACAATTTAACATAACGTGAACTGTTAGATACATATTCCATTGTGACCCATAAACTTTAAAACAGATATAACGATAATTCATTCGACGTTTTAACTTTGAATACCATGTAGTATTAACATAAACATACACAAAAGAATTAATAAAGACGCAAGCAAAAAGAAAAGGCAATGTTAAGTGATCAATGTGTAAAACAATTTATCTCCTCCGTAGGAGATACTATCTCCTCCATAGGATATGTCTACGTAGGAGATACTAAGTCCTACGTAGGAGATACTATGTCCTACGTAGGAGATACTATCTCCTACGTAGGAGATACTAAGTCCTACGTAGGAGATACTTTCTCCTACGTAGGATATACTAAGTCCTACGTAGGAGATACTAAGTCCTACGTAGGAGATTTTATGTCCTACGTAGGAAATACTTAGTCCTACGTAGGAGATACTTTCTCCTACGTAGGAGATACTATCTCCTACGTAGGAGATACTAAGTCCTACGTAGTAGATACTATCTCCTACGTAGGAGATAGAAAGTACTGGATATTAAGTCCTACGTAGGAGATACTATCTCCTCCGTAGGAGATACTAAGTCATACGTAGGAGATACTATGTACGTACTATGGAGATACTATGTACTATTTCCTACGTACGAGATAGTTCTCAAGAATTTTTTTCATCCTTGACACTAATACGCTTCCGTAGGTTTATACATGTAATATGTTAAACCTGAATTGAAAGATATGTTTGTGTACAAAAATACAGAGAGATTGTACCTGTAATGTATTTGTGTAACTATTCTTTGTCTGTAAGTTATTCTTTAATGTACCTGTGTATCCATTCTTAGTCTGTGTTCTTTTGGCTTCGTCGTGCATCTTACAAAAACCTTTTTTGAGAATAACCTTTGGTTTAAACATATTTATTTATTTTGAAGAACTGGATTGGTAAACAAGCAATAGCTTATCTTAATACCGCTCCAGAATACATGTATGGAAAATATAACATGGCGAATTTACAGTTGATTAGAGTCTTTACACAAGCCATTAATAGTACAGTAAATGTTGAAAGCTACAAAATAACATGCGTACAATGATTAGTACAATATTCTAAAGAAGATTGACAAATGCCAATATGTTTTATGAATAGATACAACATCCATCATCTCAGTGGTCAACGATCAAATCTGCTTGTTAAGCTATAAAAGAGATTAAAAGTTCCTTATTTCTGCATTGGGAACAATTTGAGTTTCCAAATAAAACGGACTTAAGATCATATCTGTTTTTGTAGAAAAGCATGTTTTCCCTTATATCTCTGTAAAGAGGACATAAAAAGAAGTAGTGGTGTGACTCTTCATGATTGAAGCCGCACGAGCAGTCGGGTGCTTGAGGAATAAATTTTTCGTATTTATGAGCATTAAGGTCACTGCATTCAAGCCTGAGTCGAGAGTGTAACATTTTACAAGATCGTGTACCGTAATTTAAATGAAAATGGCTGTATGTGTCGGTATCCTTTAGAAGTTCATTCCTAAAGCTCGATAATGATGGCGAGTCTCTGAGTTCGGGCGGTAAGGAGTTCCATAATTTGACTGTGTCCGGTAAGACTGATCTAGCATAATTTGTATTTTTACAGTTTATGGCCCGAAGTTGTGATATCACGAAGATTGTAAGTAACAACATCTGACAATGTTGGAGGTACAATATTGCTGAGATAGTTTGGTGTAAGGTTGTTGATCATTTTGTAAAAGAAAGTCAATTTATGAATTTATCTTCTGTGGCATACTGATTTACAATTGGTTTCCTTGTATATCTTATTATGGCTAGTGCCGCGAACGGCGCCACATATGGTTCTCAGAGCATCAAGATTAAGCTTTTGTTTTGAGCAATTATCCCAAATGTGACTACAATAGTCAAACAGAGAGAGAGAATGAACTGCTTGTACATGATTTCCAATGTTTTTCGATTTAAACGGTATTTAAGACTTCTAAGACAGTTTACCATTGGTGCAACTTTGTTAATAGTATCGTTTATTTGTTCATTCCGACAGCAATCGTGCTGAAGAGTTAGACCCAAATGTTTGTGACTTTGTACTTTGAAGTTATCGTGCATAATTAGGTCAGGCATAGGAAGTGGGTGCATCTTTCGGGTAAAGCGAATAGATTCGGTCTTATTCGGGTTAAATGCCACTTGCCATTTATCTGCCCATTCTGCAATTCACTTTAAATCTGTTTTTATGTCGGCCGCCGTTTCAACGGGGTCACCAATTATCGCGTATAGCGAATTATCATATAATGGAGGGTGTTATCGATGCAATAAAGCTATCTGATAAACTTGGTATCCGATTGCCTCAAAATCTGATAAAGATGCAAATTAGGTCAAAACGCGAACTATTTTCTCAAAACTCCATGCATGTCATGCGATAGTTCATCTAATATAAACTCGTATTCCGGCTACTGCCTTCTATGAAGGCAGTAGCCGGAATACGAGTTTATATTAGATGAACTAGTCATGCGAGTCCTAAAACGGTCACTGACCATTGATAACGTCGTCTGGAGTTTTCAGGTTTTGTGTTTTTTATCGAATAAAATATCGTACAAAAGCCGTTAGGGTAAACTTATCACGCGTTCGTATTTAGGAAATTATAGCTTGGTTATCGAAGCATTTCAAGTTGTTTTCATCGTTCGTTTACAAAATATAACGATATGCAGCTAACAATATCGACTATCGAAAACATATGTGCTTCAATTTTCGTGAATAGAATAGGCCTAGATCGCTTTGACCATGTCGGTTACCAACTTATCAGCAAAAACAAATCATATTCTAGTGATAATAACAACCATTAACTAGTAGCGGAGTAACAAACGCAACAACCTCACCTTCACAAATAGTCGGCGTTTGGTCTAAGGATACCGTAACTGAACTGGCGTAACAACAATGACAATGCAGCTTTTCAAAATGCAGTTAGAGTTACTTCCCCTGTTGTAGCGACGTTGACAAGTGGTTCTTACACATTTTGTGTTATAAAAAAATACAATATTTACTCTTGCACTGAGAATAATACTGAAAATGTTGATAGATTGTAGAAGACGTTTCTAACACTGTGAAAAAAATAATTTAATGAAGGAATATTTCTAGACCGTTCACAACTATACATCACCGACAATATGACCTTCACCTTGGTTTATTGTGAAAGCAATTACTCCGCGAAATCTAGGTCAAACATATTTTAAGTAGGAATCATATTTTCGTTTAAACCTGTTTCTTTCAAAATGACATTATATGATAAAGAAATTATTAACCTCGTGTGTTTCCGTATCATTAATATCATATAATAGGAATAAAAATATATGTAAGGCTCGCATAATACAAATTTTATTACTATTGTATGATATTAATGATACGGAAACACACTCGGTTAATAATCTCTATGTATCATCAGCGAAATGGCGTATGTTACTGTTTATACCTTCGACAATATCATTTATGTATACAATGAATAGACGCGGCACCAAAACAGAGCCCTGGGGCACACCAGCAAAAACAGCCCTTTTATCTGAACGGAATCCATTAATAACAACACACTGATTTCTATTTTCTAGATAACTATCAAACCATTTCAATAAATTACCCTGAATACCATATCTTTTTATCTAACGTGTAATATCTTTATGGCAAACTCTATCCAAAGCTTTACTAACATCACAGAAAACAGCTCTAATTTCTTTACCTTGTCTACTGCTCCAGCTAAAAAATCATATAAGTACGCCAATTGATTAACAGTGGAGTCTCCTGGTGTGAAACCAGATTGGAGATTTGTCAGTATTTCATTATCCCTAAGGTAATTAAATACATGTTTAAAACACACTTTAAAAATTTTTTTTTGCTAGACAACTTCTTTATGCAACGGGTCTGTAATTTGAGCATTTGTTGATACTACCTTGTGTATAGGGACTGACAACAGAGGCTTCATTCCAACATTGCGGAAATGTTGCTTCAGATAGTGAGAGATTAAACACTTCAGATAGGGGGGCGGCCAAAGGTTTTGCAATCATTTTAAGGAATGTATTGCTGATGCCATCTTGGCCAGTTGCCTTAGTTGTATCTACTGAGGCAAGAATATCACTAACTTCATGTGTGGTAAGATACAGGTCGCATAACGGAAAGTTGGTGTCAGAAATAATGTCTTCAATTTGTTTTTCGGGGTATGGAACTTTTGTTTGATTTGTAAAGTATTCATTCATTGTAAGCAGTTTCGGTACTATCCTCATACAGATTATTATCATGGAGAACAGGAGGAAAAGATGTTGATACGCTTTTACTTTTATTGAAATATTTTATAAGACGCCACCAGATTTTGTTCCATATTTTTCGTTTAATATTTTATCAATTTTGTCAGTGTATAGTTTTTTTGCAGCCCTTACTGACGATGTGGCTTTATTTCTATACAGTTTAAATTTTTGCCCATTCGGAGGGTGAGTTTCGCCGTTTAGCCGTTTTATGGCAACTATTGCGTTTACGGATCAGATTCCGTGTTTCTTTATTCATCCACGGTGCATCGTTTGGTCTTATAGTAACATCTTTGTTAGGTACATATTTATTACATAGGTTTAACATGGTGGTGGTTAGTAGGCTTGCTACTTGGTTAGTGTTGGTAGTAGAGAATATTCTATTCCAATCAAGGGAGCTAAGTTCATCACTAAGGTTATCAATGTCAGCTAAACTATAATCATAGATTTTTCTTTTGTAAGTGACTGATTTGGGGACTTTTTCTTTAAGAGTAACATGTACAGGACAGTGATCACTACATATAGGGTCAAGGACACCAGAGTCTAGTACACGGCCAACATGTGAAACAAAAACAAGATCAATCAGGGTACTAGAATTAGGCGTGATCCTACTTAGATCGTTAATGATTTGCGACAATCCATTCAGCAGCTTAATTTGTTCTATTCTATTTGACTTTGTTGTAAGAATGTCTTCATTGAAGTCACCGGTTATTATTGTAAACAAAGCAAGATCGATAGCATTAGTGATTGATTCATCTATTAGGTCCCAGCGTGCATCACTTCTGTCTGCCCTGTAAGATGTTTCTATTAAATAGTTGCGATTTCACATCGTATTTTAACCCACAGCGCCTCAAGCGCGGGTAAGTCTAAATTGTCCATGGACTCGAAGGTCAAATAAGTTTTGATACATACTGCTACCCCTCCTTCTCTGGTCTGTCTATATTTTCGTATTGGTAAATGGTAAGCTGGAATCTTTATGTCACAAGTATTGATACCACTATGTAACCACGATACTGTGATACAAATAACGTCATATGATTCCAGTTCAGCATGAAGTATTTGGAGCGAGAATCAAACAACAGAATGACGTCACAAGTGTAATTTAAACGATGTGAGTAAGTGGCAGGCTGACAGCATCTGCTTAACACGAGTATCGTGATGCACGTGAAACATGTAGCGTACACTGTCGCAAGCGTGTATGCCTTGTTGACAGTGACAGGCAGTCTTTGTAGCATGGATATGGATATTTCTGATAAATGTAAGTATATCATGTTTAGTTTGAATCTTATGCTTTACTAAATGTGTGTTATAGTGACTTTAAACGGAAGCATGGCACTGACTAACAGGTGAAATAGTCATATCTAGTAAAAAATGTCATGTTATTCAAAAAAGGTAGATGAACACAATGTATTTGAATAACGATTTCCAATAAAATACACCATGCAATTGAATTACTATATCCAATTGTTATCATACATAAATATCATATGAACATCATCCCATTCGCGGAAAATACCATACCAAAAATACCCCAGATTGTATCATACTTTGATATCACGTGAAACCATACCATAATAGCAATTCTTACTATGTAGTAATTAATTCAAGAATATCCGTGTGTTCGGGAAAGCTTAGTGGAAAGAAAATATAGCATCAATGATGTGAAATTGTGGTTTGTAACACAAAGTTGAGAATTCTATAAACTTAAACGGCAGAATATTAAATTTCGTTTTCGTAACCATCGACACCCATGCAATCATATTTTGTCTTAACGGGAATCTATATTTTTGGAATAACCCTAATTAGCATAATTAAAATGTCCGTCGTTTGCAAGACGCTCGGAGCGAACAAGCTTGCCGACTCGCAGTTATTAAAATGCAGCCTTTCCGGTGACGGTATGGGTATTATTTGGGAGAGGAATGTATTTACTTGTTACAAATGCAGATGGGAAGTGATAAGATATGTAATGTCTGTATTTGCAACAGACGTAACTGGCAACTGTCAAAACCGAAATATTGCGTCAGGTGATTGTGACGTCACAAGGAATGAATGTATGGGGTATGGTTGGAAATTTTTCTGCATCGAGAAATGGCAGCAGGCTTTTGAGCGCTCTCATCCAATCAGAATCGATGAAGTTAGTGTAAAAAAATCGGTTTGTAAATAAACAGAAGTACAACAGAAAGTACACACCCACAGAGTTTCATATTATTTCATATTCATTTACAAAGTAGCATTTTTTATGCTCTATCCTAATGTTACGAACGGAAACAATGAAATTATATCGTCAAAACGCATCCGAGGCATGTCAGTTCAGGTAAAAGTGATTTTTTTGAAAATCAAGATTTTTTCCAATTTCTACATGACTTGGGCCGCTAAGAGTATAAAAACCACTGAATTCTACCATTCACTACTAGTGTTCCGAAAAAAGCACGAGAAAATGCCACGTTTAACAGCAGCAGAGCGGGAAAGAGTCGTTGGAATGTCTGAAGTTGGAGTTTCAAACAGCCAAATTGCCAGAAGGTTTGGCTACACCAGACAAACGGTCATTCGATTGCTTCAACGTCATAACCAGACTGGCCAGACATCAGACCGTCCTAGAAGTGAAAGACCGAGGGTGACGACCCCCGCTGGAGACCGTTATCTGCGCACACTGCATCTGCGCATCAGATGCGTCACAGTGGCGTCAACGGCATCGACGGCGTTAGGACACCACATCAACAGAAACACTGTCATAAAACGTCTTCGAGCAGCCGGTATTCAGGCTTACCGACCGTTCCTCGGATTGACCCTGACTCGCGAACATCGCCTGGACCGTCTACACTGGGCAAGGAGATTGAGACGCTGGCAACGTCGTGATTGGGCAAGAGTGATCTTCAGCGACGAAAGTCGATTCAACCTCTTCACAGCAGACGGCAGAGTGAGGATTTACAGGCGTAGAGGCGAGAGACAGGCTGCAGCGTGTGTCCAAGAAGTGGCACCCTATGGCGCTGGCAGCGTCATGGTCTTGGGCGAGATCTGCGGCGACCAGAAGACCGATTTGGTGACAATTCGTCAGACCCTTACAGCCCAGAGATACAGGGATCAAGTGTTGCAGCCTGTGGTTGTCCCCTTCATACAGAGGCAGCACCAAGGGATGATTTACCAACACAATAACGTCAGACCACAAACTGCCAGGATCACCATGGACTTCCTCAACCAACAA
Organism: Steromphala cineraria; assembly: GCA_916613615.1. Taxonomy (NCBI): domain Eukaryota; kingdom Metazoa; phylum Mollusca; class Gastropoda; order Trochida; family Trochidae; genus Steromphala; species Steromphala cineraria. The sequence goes on from OU744721.1 coordinate 90,199,478, forward strand.
AACATCCAGGTTTTGCCTTGGCCATCTCGCTCCCCTGATTTATCTCCCATGGAGCATCTTTGGGACAATTTGGGAAGACGCCTTAGACGTCGCCCAAAGCAACCAGTCAACCTACAACAGCTGGAACAGGCACTACATGAACAGTGGCAACGTATCCCTAATAACGTCATCCGACATCTGACTTTCTCAATGAGGAGACGTGTCTTTGCTTGCATTAACAGTAATGGGGTCACACCCGATACTAACTCCTCATTTATGGACATCAGACCACGGAATGTTCCAGAAACAATGAGTGTAAATTTCAAATAATACCCCTAGTGGACTCTATGAGAAGTAGAGAAGTGATGTGTGAAGTGAGAAGTGAATACCTGTCCTTGCCATGTTTGAAAATGGTTCACTATTAATATTATACCTTTGAAATGCTGGAAATTTTGTCTTGTTGTCTTTTATTAACAAATTACTTGGGTGTGTACTTTCTTTTGTACTTCAGTTTATTTAAATATACACCCCCCACTTTTTCAAACAGAAAAACACTGCTGATAATAAACAAAACAAATGTACAATCAAACAATAATGGATTTTTAAATAGAACGATCATCTAGCATTGTGGAAACAAAAACTTCATTCGGCTAATGATTCACTGTCGCTGAATCGCTAATCCAAGTTACTTTAAAATAGAACTTTTGCTGCAATGTGATTATTATCATTCTCTTGAATTGATGATTTTTAGGTAAATAACCTCATAGCAAACGTCAATCGTTAAAGCAGTATGAACCTTCAAAATCACAGAATCATCAAAATATGAATTTAAAGAAGACTGCACAAAGACATTAATTGGCCACTGTCAAAGCAAAGTTTAGCTGATTTTCAACCCCAAAACGGAGAAAATCTTTTTCGTCAAATTTTGACGAAATTGCTTAAAATTGACCCGAAACATTAAAAATATCAAATTTGCTCAAAACATGGTTAGGACGCATTTACATGCTCCGTAGACTTCCACAAGCAAAGTTTAGCTGATTTACAACCCAAAAACGAATAACCATTTTTGAAAATTTTGACCAAATTGCTTAAAATTGACCCGAAACGTTAAAAATATCAAATTTGCTCAAAACATGGTTAGGACGCATTTACATGCTCCGTAGACCTCCACAAGCAAAGTTTAGCTGATTTACAACCCAAAAATGAAGAAAACCATTTTTGTAAAATATTGACCAAATTGCTTAAAATTGACCCGAAACGTTAAAAATATCAAATTTGCTCAAAACATGGTTAGGACGCATTTACATGCTCTGTAGATCTCCACAAGCAAAGTTAAGCTGATTTACAACCCAAAAACGAAGAAAACCATTTTTATCAAATTTTGACGAAATTGCTTAAAATTGACCTGAAACATTAAAAATATCAAATTTGCTCAAAACATGGTTAGGACGCATTTACATGCTCCGTAGACCTCCACAAGCAAAGTTTAGCTGATTTACAACCCAAAAATGAAGAAAACCATTTTTCTAAATTTTTTACCAAATTGCTTAAAATTGACCCGAAACGTTAAAAATATCAAATTTGCTCAAAACATGGTAAGGACGCATTTACATGCTCCGTAGACCTCCACAAGCAAAGTTTAGCTGATTTACAACCCAAAAATGAAGAAAACCACTTTTGTAAAATTTTGACCAAATTGCTTAAAATTGACCCGAAACGTTAAAAACATCAAATTTGCTCAAAACATGGTTAGGACGCATTTACATGCTCTGTAGATCTCCACAAGCAAAGTTAAGCTGATTTACAACCCAAAAACGAAGAAAACCATTTTTATAAAATTTTGACGAAATTGCTTAAAATTGACCTGAAACATTAAAAATATCAAATTTGCTCAAAACATGGTTAGGACGCATTTACATGCTCCGTAGACCTCCACAAGCAAAGTTTAGCTGATTTACAACCCAAAAATGAAGAAAACCATTTTTGTAAAATTTTGACCAAATTGCTTAAAATTGACCCGAAACGTTAAAAATATCAAATTTGCTCAAAACATGGTTAGGACGCATTTACATGCTCTGTAGATCTCCACAAGCAAAGTTAAGCTGATTTACAACCCAAAAACGAAGAAAACCATTTTTATCAAATTTTGACGAAATTGCTTAAAATTGACCTGAAACATTAAAAATATCAAATTTGCTCAAAACATGGTTAGGACGCATTTACATGCTCCGTAGACCTCCACAAGCAAAGTTTAGCTGATTTACAACCCAAAAATGAAGAAAACCATTTTTGTAAAATTTTTACCAAATTGCTTAAAATTGACCCGAAACGTTAAAAATATCAAATTTGCTCAAAACATGGTTAGGACGCATTTACATGCTCCGTAGACCTCCACAAGCAAAGTTTAGCTGATTTACAACCCAAAAACGAAGAAAACCATTTTTGTCAAATTTTGACGAAATTGCTTAAAATTGACCTGAAACATTAAAAATATCAAATTTGCTCAAAACATGGTTAGGACGCATTTACATGCTCCGTAGACCTCCACAAGCAAAGTTTAGCTGATTTACAACCCAAAAATGAAGAAAACCATTTTTGTCAAATTTTGACAAAATTGCTTAAAATTGACCCGAAACGTTAAAAATATCAAATTTGCTCAAAAACATGGTTAGGACGCATTTACATGCTCCGTAGACCTCCACAAGCAAAGTTTAGCTGATTTACAACCCAAAAATGAAGAAAACCTTTTTTGTAAAATTTTGACCAAATTGCTTTAAATTGACCCGAAACGTTAAAAATATCAAATTTGCTCAAAACATGGTTAGGACGCATTTACATGCTCCGTAGACCTCCACAAGCAAAGTTTAGCTGATTTACAACCCAAAAATGAAGAAATCCATTTTTGTAAAATTTTGACCAAATTGCTTAAAATTGACCCGAAACGTTAAAAATATCAAATTTGCTCAAAACATGGTTAGGACGCATTTACATGCTCCGTAGACCTCCACAAGCAAAGTTTAGCTGATTTACAACCCAAAAATGAAGAAAACCATTTTTGTAAATTTTGACCAAATTGCTTTAAATTGACCCGAAACGTTAAAAATATCAAATTTGCTCAAAACATGATTAGGACGCATTTACATGCTCCGTAGACCTCCACAAGCAAAGTTTAGCTGATTTACAACCCAAAAATGAAGAAAACCATTTTTGTCAAATTTTGACCAAATTGCTTAAAATTGACCCGAAACGTTAAAAATATCAAATTTGCTCAAAACATGGTTAGGACGCATTTACATGCTCCATAGACCTCCACAAGCAAAGTTTAGCTGATTTACAACCCAAAAATGAAGAAAACCATTTTTGTTAAATTTTGAACAAATTGCTTAAAATTGACCCGAAACGTTAAAGATATCAAATTTGCTCCAAACATGGTTAGGACGCATTTACATGCTCTGTAGACCTCCACAAGCAAAGTTTAGCTGATTTACAACCCAAAAATGAAGAAAACCACTTTTGTAAAATTTTGACGAAATTGCTTAAAATTGACCCGAAACGTTAAAAATATCAAATTTGCTCAAAACCTGGTTAGGACGCATTTACATGCTCTGTAGACCTCCACAAGCAAAGTTAAGCTGATTTACATCCCAAAAACGAAGAAAACCATTTTTGTAAAATTTTGACCAAATTGCTTTAAATTGACCCGAAACGTTAAAAACATCAAATTTGCTCAAAACATGGTTAGGACGCATTTACATGCTCTGTAGACCTCCACAAGCAAAGTTTAGCTGATTTACATCCCAAAAACGAAGAAAACCATTTTTGTAAAATTTTGACCAAATTGCTTTAAATTGACCCGAAACGTTAAAAATATCAAATTTGCTCAAAACATGATTAGGACGCATTTACATGCTCCGTAGACCTCCACAAGCAAAGTTTAGCTGATTTACAACCATAAAATGAAGAAAACCATTTTTGTCAAATTTTGACCAAATTGCTTAAAATTGACCCGAAACGTTAAAAATATCAAATTTGCTCAAAACATGGTTAGGACGCATTTACATGCTCTGTAGATCTCCACAAGCAAAGTTAAGCTGATTTACAACCCAAAAACGAAGAAAACCATTTCTATCAAATTTTGACGAAATTGCTTAAAATTGACCTGAAACATTAAAAATATCAAATTTGCTCAAAACATGGTTAGGACGCATTTACATGCTCCGTAGACCTCCACAAGCAAAGTTTAGCTGATTTACAACCCAAAAATGAAGAAAACCATTTTTGTAAAATTTTGACCAAATTGCTTAAAATTGACCCGAAACGTTAAAAATATCAAATTTGCTCAAAACATGGTTAGGACGCATTTACATGCTCTGTAGATCTCCACAAGCAAAGTTAAGCTGATTTACAACCCAAAAACGAAGAAAACCATTTTTATCAAATTTTGACGAAATTGCTTAAAATTGACCTGAAACATTAAAAATATCAAATTTGCTCAAAACATGGTTAGGACGCATTTACATGCTCCGTAGACCTCCACAAGCAAAGTTTAGCTGATTTACAACCCAAAAATGAAGAAAACCATTTTTCTAAAATTTTTACCAAATTGCTTAAAATTGACCCGAAACGTTAAAAATATCAAATTTGCTCAAAACATGGTTAGGACGCATTTACATGCTCCGTAGACCTCCACAAGCAAAGTTTAGCTGATTTACAACCCAAAAATGAAGAAAACCACTTTTGTAAAATTTTGACCAAATTGCTTAAAATTGACCCGAAACGTTAAAAACATCAAATTTGCTCAAAACATGGTTAGGACGCATTTACATGCTCCGTAGACCTCCACAAGCAAAGTTTAGCTGATTTACAACCCAAAAATGAAGAAAACCATTTTTGTAAAATTTTGACCAAATTGCTTAAAATTGACCCAAAACGTTAAAAATATCAGATTTGCTCAAAACATGGTTAGGACGCATTTACATGCTCTGTAGACCTCCACAAGCAAAGTTTAGCTGATTTACAACCCAAAAAATGAAGAAAACCATTTTTATCAAATTTTGACGAAATTGCTTAAAATTGACCCGAAACGTTAAAAACATCAAATTTTCTCAAAACATGGTTAGGACGCATTTACATGCTCCGTAGACCTCCACAAGCAAAGTTTAGCTGATTTACAACCCAAAAATGAAGAAAACCATTTTTGTAAAATTTTTACCAAATTGCTTAAAATTGACCCGAAACGTTAAAAATATCAAATTTGCTCAAAACATGGTTAGGACGCATTTACATGCTCTGTAGACCTCCACAAGCAAAGTTTAGCTGATTTACATCCCAAAAACGAAGAAAACCATTTTTGTCAAATTTTGACCAAATTGCTTAAAATTGACCCGAAACGTTAAAAATATCAAATTTGCTCAAAACATGGTTAGGACGCATTTACATGCTCCGTAGACCTCCACAAGCAAAGTTTAGCTGATTTACAACCCAAAAATGAAGAAAACCATTTTTGTCAAATTTTGACCAAATTGCTTAAAATTGACCCGAAACGTTAAAAACATCAATTTTGCTCAAAACATGGTTACGACGCATTTACATGCTCCGTAGACCTCCACAAGCAAAGTTTAGCTGATTTACAACCCAAAAATGAAGAAAACCATTTTTCTAAATTTTTTACCAAATTGCTTAAAATTGACCCGAAACGTTAAAAATATCAAATTTGCTCAAAACATGGTAAGGACGCATTTACATGCTCCGTAGACCTCCACAAGCAAAGTTTATCTGATTTACAACCCAAAAATGAAGAAAACCACTTTTGTAAAATTTTGACCAAATTGCTTAAAATTGACCCGAAACGTTAAAAACATCAAATTTGCTCAAAACATGGTTAGGACGCATTTACATGCTCTGTAGATCTCCACAAGCAAAGTTAAGCTGATTTACAACCCAAAAACGAAGAAAACCATTTTTATCAAATTTTGACGAAATTGCTTAAAATTGACCTGAAACATTAACCCTTACGATGCGGCTATATATTTTTGCTCAACTAGCCCCCGTGGCGACATTGTTTTGTCCGGTGCCAGCCACCGTTATATCCTGATTGCACCGCCCACTGAATATGTTTATGTAGCGAGTCCCGGGTCTTTTACAACAATTGGTGTATCTATTTCGCTGATCCCGGATTTTTATTTAGAGCCTTGTAAAATGTTTATTTATGCACACAGAATAATTCTTTTTACATGGACTTCTAGATACACTGTGCCTCTTTATAAATATATAAAAAAACATTACGATGCGCCTCATATTTTTTTTCCCACAGTCATCAAAAGAAAGTCTTTAATTCCGCTTGCCGCTTCTTTATTTTTGTGCGTGCATAGACATATGATACATGGAAAAAAAGACAATTCTTTTATCTACAAGTTGATATAAAAATTATAAAAATATCTCTAATGGTTCGTGAGATATGAGTGCCGCAAGATGCGCGAGTTAAATACAAGTTCAATTAGCGAACGCCGGCGCGCAAGTAGCGCGTGTGAACGATCACTTATCTTTCGCTTGCCGCTTCTTTATTCCTGTCCGCGCATAGACATATGATACATGGAAAAAAAGACAATTCTTTTCTCTACAAGTTGATATAAAAATTATAAAAATATCTCTAATGGTTCGTGAGATATGAGTGCCGCAAGGTGCGGGAGTTAAATACAAGTTCAATTAGCGAACGCCGGAGCGCAAGTAGAGCGCGCACCGCTTCTTCATTGCGCGCATAGACATATGATACATGGAAAAAAAGACAATTCTTTTCTCTACAAGTTGATATAAAAATTATAAAAATATCTCTAATGGTTCGTGAGATATGAGTGCCGCAAGGTGCGCGAGTTAACACAAGTTCAATTAGCGAACGCCGGAGCGCAAGTAGCGCGTGTGAACGATCACTTATCTTTCGCTTGCCGCTTCTTTATTTTTGTGCGCGCATAGACATATGATACATGGAAAAAAAGACAATTCTTTTCTCTACAAGTTGATATAAAAATTATAAAAATATCTCTAATGGTTCGTGAGATATGAGTGCCGCAAGGTGCGGGAGTTAAATACAAGTTCAATTAGCGAACGCCGGAGCGCAAGTAGCGCGTGTGAACGATCACTTATCTTTCGCTTGCCGCTTCTTTATTTTTGTGCGCGCATAGACATATGATACATGGAAAAAAAGACAATTTTTTTCTCTACAAGTTGATATAAAAATTATAAAAATATCTCTAATGGTTCGTGAGATATGAGTGCCGCAAGGTGCGGGAGTTAAATACAAGTTCAATTAGCGAACGCCGGAGCGCAAGTAGAGCGCGCACCGCTTCTTCATTGCGCGCATAGACATATGATACATGGAAAAAAAGACAATTCTTTTCTCTACAAGTTGATATAAAAATTATAAAAATATCTCTAATGGTTCGTGAGATATGAGTGCCACAAGGTGCGGGAGTTAAATACAAGTTCAATTAGCGAACGCCGGAGCGGAAGTAGCGCGTGTGAACGATCACTTATCTTTCGCTTGCCGCTTCTTTATTTTTGTGCGCGCATAGACATATGATACATGGAAAAAAAGACAATTCTTTTCTCTACAAGTTGATATAAAAATTATAAAAATATCTCTAATGGTTCGTGAGATATGAGTGCCGCAAGGTGCGGGAGTTAAATACAAGTTCAATTAGCGAACGCCGGAGCGCAAGTAGAGCGCGCACCGCTTCTTCATTGCGCGCATAGACATATGATACATGGAAAAAAAGACAATTCTTTTCTCTACAAGTTGATATAAAAATTATAAAAATATCTCTAATGGTTCGTGAGATATGAGTGCCACAAGGTGCGGGAGTTAAATACAAGTTCAATTAGCGAACGCCGGAGCGGAAGTAGCGCGTGTGAACGATCACTTATCTTTCGCTTGCCGCTTCTTTATTTTTGTGCGCGCATAGACATATGATACATGGAAAAAAAGACAATTCTTTTCTCTACAAGTTGATATAAAAATTATAAAAATATCTCTAATGGTTCGTGAGATATGAGTGCCGCAAGGTGCGGGAGTTAAATACAAGTTCAATTAGCGAACGCCGGAGCGCAAGTAGAGCGCGCACCGCTTCTTCATTGCGCGCATAGACATATGATACATGGAAAAAAAGACAATTCTTTTCTCTACAAGTTGATATAAAAATTATAAAAATATATCTAATGGTTCGTGAGATATGAGTGCCGCAAGGTGCGCGAGTTAACACAAGTTCAATTAGCGAACGCCGGAGCGCAAGTAGCGCGTGTGAACGATCACTTATCTTTCGCTTGCCGCTTCTTTATTTTTGTGCGCGCATAGACATATGATACATGGAAATGAAGACAATTCTTTTCTCTACAAGTTGATATAAAAATTATAAAAATATCTCTAATGGTTCGTGAGATATGAGTGCCACAAGGTGCGGGAGTTAAATACAAGTTCAATTAGCGAACGCCGGCGCGCAAGTAGCGCGGGTGGACGATGTCATTTATTCCGTGCATCGCTGCCGCTTCTTTATCATTGTGCGCGCATAGACAAATGATACATTGAAATGAAGACAATTTACTCCTCTACAAAATGGAGAAAAAAATTTGAAATTATCTCAAACGTTCCGTGAGATATGAATGCCGCAAGGTGGGTAACCCCAATCATTTTTGAGAAAAGGTTTGATATTTCCGACAGATAGCTTGCAGTTTCTTTAGTTTTTCGTGCGCATTTACAAATGACACATTGGACTGAAGCTCGTTCTTCGCTCTTTACAATCATGTAAATGATTTGATCCCCACCCCCTTCCAAAATTGTATATAGTGCCAAAGAAGGGGTGGGGGTTCATGATGCGGCTTCAGTTGAACTTCCACGGACAGCTCACATTGACTTTCTCTGTCTCTGTTACGAAATAAAAAAAGAAAAATTTATTTTTATAAATGCTTGTACAATATAATCAACAAATATATAAGTATAACAATAATCACCTTCAAAGGTGCGAATAACAGCTTTATAGAACCTAACAAGGTCTAGAGTTCAGTCCACACTTCTACTTCTTTTTTCTTTCTTCAATTATCTTCATCCCCATCTTCCTCTTCCCTCTCTATCATACTGATATAGGCTTTACAGAAATCTTGTGATGTGTGGTATAGGCGGAAACATGGTTCTACACACAAAGCAACATTGCAGTCTAGACACTCGAAACAAGATTCTCTTCCTACTCTTTTCTTCTTTCTTGCTGGCTGGTTGGCAGCTGCCGCTCCACGCCGCAAGAGTTCACGTCTGGCTTTAGAACATACAACACAGGTGCGTGACAAATTCTTCTTTCTTCCTACAGGCTCGATCTTTGAAGGAAAGTGACGGCCATGCAGGCGTACAATACTGTCGTCGGTCGTACATCGCCGACCCCGGGGACGTCTGCCGAGAGATGCAACCTTATCTCTGTCGGCAAATGTTATGATGTGTTGAACTATTTCTTTTCTAAATTCTCTGTTTGTCTTCAGTGTTTTATCTTTGGAGAGTTCTTTGTACAGAACGTAGGCATTCAAAAGAGCAACGTTGAGGATATGAAACCACACACGCTTCCACCACTTTAGAGTTTTCATCTTGAACGGTGTGTACGACAACATCTGACCGGCCCGGTCGACGCCACCCATGTACTTGTTGTATTCATGAACGATCCGAGGTTTTGTAATTGGTTCTCCAGTCACCCTGTTCTTCCTTCCCGACTCGACATCTTCCGTGTCCTCAACAGTGGACATAAGCAAGACTGACTTTCTGTCCTCATACCTGACGATCAGAAGTTCTTTGTTGTGTTGCTGCAACATAGAACCTTTCTCTGGTTTCTTCGTTTTTCTCTTCAGTTTGACTGGGATTCCGCTCCTATTTCCTCGCAAAGTCCCCGTCGCACCGAAACCACACTTCCACAGATTGATGTACAATGTCACAGATGAATAGAAATTGTCCATGTAAACATGATATCCCTTGCGAGAGTAATCTTTGACCAAATCCATGACCAAATCATACGTTTTCCCTCCAATAGAAACTTCGTTGGTTCTTCCAGTGTAGAGTTTGAATTTACAGACGTATCCATTGTGCGAGTCACACAACATGTAAGCCTTGATGCCATACTTCTTAGGTTTGTCAGGGTTGTAAACCTTGAAGCTGAGGTTGCCTTTCCAAGGCACCAATCCCTCATTAACTGAGATATGTTGATGCGGTATATAAACTCTTGAGAACCGATGTATGATGCGGTTATACAATATTCCAAGTTTATTGAGTGGGGAAAACTGTGGTGTGTTTCGTCCTGGCATTGTACTGTTATCAGATAAGTGAAGAAACGTGAGCAACAACCAAAACCTGTCTCTAGGCATACACTTTGGGAAGAAAGGCGTCGAGGTAACATCACTAGTCGACCAATACTCTGAAAAGTTCCTCTGTACAACTAAGGACATGGCGATAGTCATCGCTACGAATACTTTCATTTCCTCAGCATTCGTATCCTTCCACTGGCGCATTCTTGACTTGGGCGGGAGGACCTCGTCGTCGCATTCTTGGTGAAAGTATCTATTGGTTTCCGTTGCCATTAATCCGTAATCATCTTCTTGTAAGAACATTTCGAAATAGTCAATAGGTTTTGGTTGCTCAGGCAATTCTTTGAACTGTCCCAGCCCAGTCTGTCCCGTAAAAGGCAGATCAACACGTCCACGTGGCCTCGGCCCGTCCTTCCAGTTTGCCGCAAAATCCCCCTCCCCTGTATCAGAGGTGTCACTGTCTTGATCATCCAAGTCAACGAACTCGTCAGTGGAAGAACCAGCAGAAGCTGCGCTCGCCGTAGCAGCTAGTATACGTCTTGCAATGTTCCTTATGTCTGGATCACTGTCCATGTCCGATACCAATCCATCACTATCACTATTCACATCACTATCATCAGTAGTTTCCATATCAGAAGTTTCATCAGCATGGACTTCGGAAGAGAACTCGTCGTCTGAAGCATACGGCCCCCCATAGTTCCGAGTCCTCGGTCTCCTTCCTCTAAATCTTGGCATCTTCTATATCATCTGTAATAGATTGAAACAGATTTAGACATGTGCAAGTAAGAACAACTCAGGAGCATTTTACAGAGAAAATCAGTGTGAGCCTCATGGACATTCATTTGCCGTCATTCCAAAGTATTTGAAACAATCACACCATCGGCGCCGACGGCACCAAAGGCAATGGTAAAATTCACATATTTGGACGTTTCATGACTGTCCCGGCTAACCCCGGTTCTTTTATTCATACGACTCCCCAAAAGTCGAAAACCTGGGCTTTCTTCTGACTTCCTAGGCGACGAGTTGGCGAGTCGCGAACGAAACAACCATCTACGTCAGGGAAGCTCTGATTGTCAGTTGTGGATTACAAAAGTTTTGCAACTTTTGATAGGTTCCACGGACCTAACCGCCGCAGCGTCGCGGCGAAACCCAAACAAAATTGCCGATGTCAAAAAAAGGACATCAACACATTTTGCGGGGCTTCTTGCATCTTTATTTCTCTTTGCGCATATACATATGATATACCAAAATGATGGCACTTTTATTCTCTTTCCAACGATATATCGTGTGTTAGAGCGCGCCGCTTGGTTAGTGAAATATCAAGCGCGAAAGTACATACTTTTGCGGCCTTTATAGTATAATTATTTGCATGGGCGGACATACAAATGATATGCCAAAATGAAGGCAATTTCATCCTCTTTCCAACGATATCTCATGTGTTAGAGCGCGCCGCTTGGTTAGTGAAATATCAAGCGCGAAAGCAATCTCTCGGACTTTGTGTTCTGAAATCCGAGGCACTGGGCAACGTTGCCCATGAAATTGGTTGTTCTCGAATGGAAGGACCTCGCCCGACATATAAGGAAAATGTTTCAGACCTCGGAATAACACCGAAAATAGTTTTTGAATTTCACTAAACATGATAATGATTTTGAAAGTTTGGGTGCTAAGGGTCAATTTTTCCCATGGTTTGCGGCGAGGCCCGCACTAGAAATAGTGAAAATTCTCGAATGAATGTTCCGAGCACCCTCGATTTTTCATGGGAAAAATTCCCACAAACGTTCCGTCCCTCTCGGGAGAAAATTCTCGGTCTCCGAAAAAGTTGAATAAGTCAAAAACCGATTGCTTCGCGTCAACAACATTTATACCGCAGATAGAGCCCCGACTTTTCCACCTCTCCAATAAGTCACTTTTCACAAATAAATTTTTTTTATTTTGTTATTGACGAAAACGGTTTTATGTAAATATTTCAATAATTAGTAACTTCTCCTTTCTTCCAGGGACGTGAAAGGGTAGACATTGACACTCAAAGTTTGGACATGTGCAGTTTCAGCAAATGGCATCACAAAAAAAAATGTTCACGCAGTTCTAAAAAACCCGAGTGCAGCCGAAATTTAGTGGGAAATTTTTCTCACAAAAACGACTATAGTCGGAAAAAGCGTCTCGATCATGACAATATTTCTGTTTCCGAGTTATAACTTTTTAGGCAGAACTGGAAGCAAACTTTCGCTTCGACAGTTTTTAGCTTGGGGGGCTAAGGGTAAATTTGTACCATGTCTCGTGGCGAGGCCCGCACTAAAAATATTGAAAATCCTCGAAAGAAAACTCCGAGTACGCTCGATTTTTCATGGGAAAAAAGTCCATACCTCACGGCGAAGCTCGGAAGTGGTCAAAATCTCCGGCCTTCGTCATAACCCGAGAGTGAAAGTGGCCCAAAAAAAGCCCATACCGCCGGGTGGTCTCGGAAAAGTAGAACAAAAGCACGATCGTGCTCAAAACCCGATAGTGTGAATGTGGTCATGGGACAACTTTCCCATTACATCATGGCGAGACCCGGGACAAAATTTCCGATGGCCGGAAGTGGTCAGAACACTCGGACGTCCCTTTCGTCATGGGAAAACGTTCCCATTACCTCATGCCGAGACCCGGAAAAAAATTTCGATGCCCGGAAGTGGTTCGGAACCTCTGACGTCATCGCAACCCGATCATGTAAGTTTGGTAATGGGACAAGTTTCCCATTACGTCATGACTAAAAACCGGAAAAAATGTTTTATGTCAAAAAGACCTACACACATTTTGCGGGGCTTCTTGCATCTTTATTTCTCTTTGCGCATATACATATCATATACCAAAATGATGGCACTTTTATTCTCTTTCCATCGATATATCTTGCTTTATAGCGCGCCACTTGGTTAGTAAAATATCAAGCGCAAAAGCTTTTTTTTTGCGGCCTTCATAGTACAATTATTTGCAACTGCGCATATACAAATTATACACCAAATTGAAGACAATTTTATTCTCTTTCCATCGATATATCATGTTTTATAGCGCGCCAATTTGTTATTGAAATATCATGCACGAAAGTCGAAAACTTTTAAATATTTTTAGTACAATTATTTGCAACTGCGCATATACAAATTATACACCAAATTGAAGACAATTTTATTCTCTTTCCATCGATATATCATGTGGTAGAGCGCGCCACTTGGTTAGTGAAATATCGAGCGCGAAAGAACACATTTTGTTTGCTTTTGCGGCTTTTTGCGGCCTTTATAGTGCAATTATTTGCAACTGCGCATATACAAATTATACACCAAATTGAAGACAATTTTATTCTCTTTCCATCGATATATCATGTGGTAGAGCGCGCCACTTGGTTAGTGAAATATCGAGCGTGAAAGAACACATTTTGTCTGCTTTTGCGGCCTTTTGCGGCCTTTTGTGGCCTTTATAGTGCAATTATTTGAAACTGCGCATATGCAAATTATACACCAAATTGAAGACAATTTTATTCTCTTTCCATCGATATATCATGTGGTAGAGCGCGCCACTTGGTTAGTGAAATATCAAGCGCGAAAGAACACATTTTGTCTGCTTTTGCGGCCTTTTACGGCCTTTATAGTACAATTATTTGCAACTGCGCATATACAAATTATACACCAAATTGAAGACAATTTTATTCTCTTTCCATCGATATATCATGTGGTAGAGCGCGCCACTTGGTTAGTGAAATATCAAGCGCGAAAGAACACATTTTGGCTGTTTTTGCGGCCTTTTACGGCCTTTATAGTACAATTATTTGCAACTGCGCATATACAAATTATACACCAAATTGAAGACAATTTTATTCTCTTTCCATCGATATATCATGTGGTAGAGCGCGCCACTTGGTTAGTGAAATAACATGCACGAAAGTCGAAAACTTTTAAATATTTTTTAGTACAATTATTTGAAAACTGCGTATATACAAATTATACACCAAATTGAAGACAATTTTATTCTCTTTCCATCGATATATCATGTGTTAGAGCGCGCCACTTGGTTAGTGAAATATCAAGCGCGAAAGAACACATTTTGTCTGCTTTTGCGGCCTTTTACGGCCTTTATAGTACAATTATTTGCAACTGCGCATATACAAATTATACACCAAATTGAAGACAATTTTATTCTCTTTCCATCGATATATCATGTGTTAGAGCGCGCCACTTGGTTAGTGAAATATCAAGCGCGAAAGAACACATTTCGTCTGCTTTTTGTCAACAATTCAACAGAGAAAATACATGTTTTCACGGGGCTCGCTGTCTGCGCCAGTTAAACCAATTTTCATAAAACAACGGCGTTTAGCGAGGCGCGGAAAATAATTACGAGCAATCCGGGAGCCGCCAAAACTGCTTGCAGTAAATTTTTGCCTTCTCGTGAAAGTTAGAGTCCGGACTCCGGATTTCGCCTAGAGGGCTTGCGCGCCAGTTTATATTTGGCACGGAAATATACCGCTCCCCGCATCGTAAGGGTTAAAAATATCAAATTTGCTCAAAACATGGTTAGGACGCATTTACATGCTCCGTAGACCTCCACAAGCAAAGTTTAGCTGATTTACAACCCAAAAATGAAGAAAACCATTTTTGTAAAATTTTGACCAAATTGCTTAAAATTGACCCGAAACGTTAAAAATATCAAATTTGCTCAAAACATGGTTAGGTCGCATTTACATGCTCTGTAGATCTCCACAAGCAAAGTTAAGCTGATTTACAACCCAAAAACGAAGAAAACCATATTTATCAAATTTTGACGAAATTGCTTAAAATTGACCTGAAACATTAAAAATATCAAATTTGCTCAAAACATGGTTAGGACGCATTTACATGCTCCGTAGACCTCCACAAGCAAAGTTTAGCTGATTTACAACCCAAAAATGAAGAAAACCATTTTTCTAAAATTTTTACCAAATTGCTTAAAATTGACCCGAAACGTTAAAAATATCAAATTTGCTCAAAACATGGTTAGGACGCATTTACATGCTCCGTAGACCTCCACAAGCAAAGTTTAGCTGATTTACAACCCAAAAACGAAGAAAACCATTTTTATCAAATTTTGACGAAATTGCTTAAAATTGACCTGAAACATTAAAAATATCAAATTTGCTCAAAACATGGTTAGGACGCATTTACAAGCTCCGTAGACCTCCACAAGCAAAGTTTAGCTGATTTACAACCCAAAAAGGAAGAAAACCATTTTTGTCAAATTTTGACCAAATTGCTTAAAATTGACCCGAAACGTTAAAAATATCAAATTTGCTCAAAAACATGGTTAGGACGCATTTACATGCTCCGTAGACCTCCACAAGCAAAGTTTAGCTGATTTACAACCCAAAAATGAAGAAAACCTTTTTTGTAAAATTTTGACCAAATTGCTTTAAATTGACCCGAAACGTTAAAAATATCAAATTTGCTCAAAACATGGTTAGGACGCATTTACATGCTCCGTAGACCTCCACAAGCAAAGTTTAGCTGATTTACAACCCAAAAATGAAGAAATCCATTTTTGTAAAATTTTGACCAAATTGCTTAAAATTGACCCGAAACGTTAAAAATATCAAATTTGCTCAAAACATGGTTAGGACGCATTTACATGCTCCGTAGACCTCCACAAGCAAAGTTTAGCTGATTTACAACCCAAAAATGAAGAAAACCATTTTTGTAAAATTTTGACCAAATTGCTTAAAATTGACCCGAAACGTTAAAAATATCAAATTTGCTCAAAACATGATTAGGACGCATTTACATGCTCCGTAGACCTCCACAAGCAAAGTTTAGCTGATTTACAACCCAAAAATGAAGAAAACCATTTTTGTCAAATTTTGACCAAATTGCTTAAAATTGACCCGAAACGTTAAAAATATCAAATTTGCTCAAAACATGGTTAGGACGCATTTACATGCTCCGTAGACCTCCACAAGCAAAGTTTAGCTGATTTACAACCCAAAAATGAAGAAAACCATTTTTGTAAAATTTTGACCAAATTGCTTAAAATTGACCCGAAACGTTAAAGATATCAAATTTGCTCCAAACATGGTTAGGACGCATTTACATGCTCTGTAGACCTCCACAAGCAAAGTTTAGCTGATTTACAACCCAAAAATGAAGAAAACCACTTTTGTAAAATTTTGACCAAATTGCTTAAAATTGACCCGAAACGTTAAAAATATCAAATTTGCTCAAAAACATGGTTAGGACGCATTTACATGCTCCGTAGACCTCCACAAGCAAAGTTTAGCTGATTTACAACCCAAAAATGAAGAAAACCTTTTTTGTAAAATTTTGACCAAATTGCTTTAAATTGACCCGAAACGTTAAAAATATCAAATTTGCTCAAAACATGGTTAGGACGCATTTACATGCTCCGTAGACCTCCACAAGCAAAGTTTAGCTGATTTACAACCCAAAAATGAAGAAAACCATTTTTGTAAAATTTTGACCAAATTGCTTAAAATTGACCCGAAACGTTAAAAATATCAAATTTGCTCAAAACATGGTTAGGACGCATTTACATGCTCCGTAGACCTCCACAAGCAAAGTTTAGCTGATTTACAACCCAAAAATGAAGAAAACCATTTTTGTCAAATTTTGACCAAATTGCTTAAAATTGACCCGAAACGTTAAAAATATCAAATTTGCTCAAAACATGGTTAGGACGCATTTACATGCTCCGTAGACCTCCACAAGCAAAGTTTAGCTGATTTACAACCCAAAAATGAAGAAAACCAATTTAATAAAATTTTGAACAAATTGCTTAAAATTGACCCGAAACGTTAAAGATATCAAATTTGCTCAAAACATGGTTAGGACGCATTTACATGCTCTGTAGACCTCCACAAGCAAAGTTTAGCTGATTTACAACCCAAAAATGAAGAAAACCACTTTTGTAAAATTTTGACCAAATTGCTTAAAATTGACCCGAAACGTTAAAAATATCAAATTTGCTCAAAACATGGTTAGGACGCATTTACATGCTCTGTAGACCTCCACAAGCAAAGTTTAGCTGATTTACATCCCAAAAACGAAGAAAACCATTTTTGTAAAATTTTGACCAAATTGCTTTAAATTGACCCGAAACGTTAAAAACATCAAATTTGCTCAAAACATGGTTAGGACGCATTTACATGCTCCGTAGACCTCCACAAGCAAAGTTTAGCTGATTTACAACCCAAAAATGAAGAAAACCATTTTTGTAAAATTTTGACCAAATTGCTTTAAATTGACCCAAAACGTTAAAAATATCAAATTTGCTCAAAACATGATTAGGACGCATTTACATGCTCCGTAGACCTCCACAAGCAAAGTTTAGCTGATTTACAACCCAAAAATGAAGAAAACCATTTTTGTCAAATTTTGACCAAATTGCTTAAAATTGACCCGAAACGTTAAAAATATCAAATTTGCTCAAAACATGGTTAGGACGCATTTACATGCTCCGTAGACCTCCACAAGCAAAGTTTAGCTGATTTACAACCCAAAAATGAAGAAAACCATTTTTGTAAAATTTTGACCAAATTGCTTAAAATTGACCCGAAACGTTAAAGATATCAAATTTGCTCAAAACATGGTTAGGACGCATTTACATGCTCTGTAGACCTCCACAAGCAAAGTTTAGCTGATTTACAACCCAAAAATGAAGAAAACCACTTTTGTAAAATTTTGACCAAATTGCTTAAAATTGACCCGAAACGTTAAAAATATCAAATTTGCTCAAAAACATGGTTAGGACGCATTTACATGCTCCGTAGACCTCCACAAGCAAAGTTTAGCTGATTTACAACCCAAAAATGAAGAAAACCTTTTTTGTAAAATTTTGACCAAATTGCTTTAAATTGACCCGAAACGTTAAAAATATCAAATTTGCTCAAAACATGGTTAGGACGCATTTACATGCTCCGTAGACCTCCACAAGCAAAGTTTAGCTGATTTACAACCCAAAAATGAAGAAATCCATTTTTGTAAAATTTTGACCAAATTGCTTAAAATTGACCCGAAACGTTAAAAATATCAAATTTGCTCAAAACATGGTTAGGACGCATTTACATGCTCCGTAGACCTCCACAAGCAAAGTTTAGCTGATTTACAACCCAAAAATGAAGAAAACCATTTTTGTAAAATTTTGACCAAATTGCTTTAAATTGACCCGAAACGTTAAAAATATCAAATTTGCTCAAAACATGATTAGGACGCATTTACATGCTCCGTAGACCTCCACAAGCAAAGTTTAGCTGATTTACAACCCAAAAATGAAGAAAACCATTTTTGTCAAATTTTGACCAAATTGCTTAAAATTGACCCGAAACGTTAAAAATATCAAATTTGCTCAAAACATGGTTAGGACGCATTTACATGCTCCGTAGACCTCCACAAGCAAAGTTTAGCTGATTTACAACCCAAAAATGAAGAAAACCATTTTTGTAAAATTTTGAACAAATTGCTTAAAATTGACCCGAAACGTTAAAGATATCAAATTTGCTCAAAACATGGTTAGGACGCATTTACATGCTCTGTAGACCTCCACAAGCAAAGTTTAGCTGATTTACAACCCAAAAATGAAGAAAACCACTTTTGTAAAATTTTGACCAAATTGCTTAAAATTGACCCGAAACGTTAAAAATATCAAATTTGCTCAAAACCTGGTTAGGACGCATTTACATGCTCTGTAGACCTCCACAAGCAAAGTTAAGCTGATTTACATCCCAAAAACGAAGAAAACCATTTTTGTAAAATTTTGACCAAATTGCTTTAAATTGACCCGAAACGTTAAAAACATCAAATTTGCTCAAAACATGGTTAGGACGCATTTACATACTCCGTAGACCTCCACAAGCAAAGTTTAGCTGATTTACAACCCAAAAACGAAGAAAACCATTTTTATCAAATTTTGACGAAATTGCTTAACCCTTACGATGCGGCTATATATTTTTGCTCTACAAGCCCACGTGGCGGAATTGTTTTGTCCGGTGCCAGCCACCGTTATATCCTGATTAACCGCTTCTTTATTTTTGTGCGCGGATATACATATGATACATGGAAATAAAGACAATTCTCTCTTCTATACGATGATGTAAAAATTATAAAATTATCTCTAATGGTTCGTGAGATATAAATGCCGCAAGGTGGGTACCCTCAATCATTTTCAGGTAAACAAATTTTTTGCGGCACTTGTCGCAACGCTTTGCCGCTTCTTTATTTTTGTGCGCGGATAATCATATGATACATGGAAATGAAGACAATTCTCTCTTCTACACGATGATGTAAAAATTATAGAATTATCTCTATTGGTTTGTGAGATATGAATGCCGCAAGGGGGGTACCCTCAATCATTTTTGAGAAAAGGTTTGATATTTTATATCCGGGAGCAGCCAAGACTGCTTGCAGTCAATATATAGCCTTATCCTGAAAGTTACGGATTTCGCCAAGAGGGCTTACGTGCCATTTTATATTTGGCCCGTAAATATCACGCGCCCCGCATCGTAAGGGTTAAAATTGACCTGAAACATTAAAAATATCAAATTTGCTCAAAACATGGTTAGGACGCATTTACATGCTCCGTAGACCTCCACAAGCAAAGTTTAGCTGATTTACAACCCAAAAATGAAGAAAACCATTTTTCTAAAATTTTTACCAAATTGCTTAAAATTGACCCGAAACGTTAAAAATATCAAATTTGCTCAAAACATGGTTAGGACGCATTTACATGCTCCGTAGACCTCCACAAGCAAAGTTTAGCTGATTTACAACCCAAAAATGAAGAAAACCACTTTTGTAAAATTTTGACCAAATTGCTTAAAATTGACCCGAAACGTTAAAAACATCAAATTTGCTCAAAACATGGTTAGGACGCATTTACATGCTCCGTAGACATCCACAAGCAAAGTTTAGCTGATTTACAACCCAAAAATGAAGAAAACCATTTTTGTAAAATTTTGACCAAATTGCTTAAAATTGACCCAAAACGTTAAAAATATCAAATTTGCTCAAAACATGGTTAGGACGCATTTACATGCTCTGTAGACCTCCACAAGCAAAGTTTAGCTGATTTACAACCCAAAAAATGAAGAAAACCATTTTTGTAAAATTTTTACCAAATTGCTTAAAATTGACCCGAAACGTTAAAAATATCAAATTTGCTCAAAACATGGTTAGGACGCATTTACATGCTCTGTAGACCTCCACAAGCAAAGTTTAGCTGATTTACATCCCAAAAACGAAGAAAACCATTTTTGTCAAATTTTGACCAAATTGCTTAAAATTGACCCGAAACGTTAAAAATATCAAATTTGCTCAAAACATGGTTAGGACGCATTTACATGCTCCGTAGACCTCCACAAGCAAAGTTTAGCTGATTTACAACCCAAAAATGAAGAAAACCATTTTTGTCAAATTTTGACCAAATTGCTTAAAATTGACCCGAAACGTTAAAAACATCAATTTTGCTCAAAACATGGTTACGACGCATTTACATGCTCCGTAGACCTCCACAAGCAAAGTTTAGCTGATTTACAACCCAAAAATGAAGAAAACCATTTTTCTAAATTTTTTACCAAATTGCTTAAAATTGACCCGAAACGTTAAAAATATCAAATTTGCTCAAAACATGGTAAGGACGCATTTACATGCTCCGTAGACCTCCACAAGCAAAGTTTAGCTGATTTACAACCCAAAAATGAAGAAAACCACTTTTGTAAAATTTTGACCAAATTGCTTAAAATTGACCCGAAACGTTAAAAACATCAAATTTGCTCAAAACATGGTTAGGACGCATTTACATGCTCTGTAGATCTCCACAAGCAAAGTTAAGCTGATTTACAACCCAAAAACGAAGAAAACCATTTTTATCAAATTTTGACGAAATTGCTTAAAATTGACCTGAAACATTAAAAATATCAAATTTGCTCAAAACATGGTTAGGACGCATTTACATGCTCCGTAGACCTCCACAAGCAAAGTTTAGCTGATTTACAACCCAAAAATGAAGAAAACCATTTTTGTAAAATTTTGACCAAATTGCTTAAAATTGACCCGAAACGTTAAAAATATCAAATTTGCTCAAAACATGGTTAGGACGCATTTACATGCTCTGTAGATCTCCACAAGCAAAGTTAAGCTGATTTACAACCCAAAAACGAAGAAAACCATTTTTATCAAATTTTGACGAAATTGCTTAAAATTGACCTGAAACATTAAAAATATCAAATTTGCTCAAAACATGGTTAGGACGCATTTACATGCTCCGTAGACCTCCACAAGCAAAGTTTAGCTGATTTACAACCCAAAAATGAAGAAAACCATTTTTCTAAAATTTTGAACAAATTGCTTAAAATTGACCCGAAACGTTAAAAATATCAAATTTGCTCAAAACATGGTTAGGACGCATTTACATGCTCCGTAGACCTCCACAAGCAAAGTTTAGCTGATTTACAACCCAAAAACGAAGAAAACCATTTTTATCAAATTTTGACGAAATTGCTTAAAATTGACCTGAAACATTAAAAATATCAAATTTGCTCAAAACATGGTTAGGACGCATTTACATGCTCCGTAGACCTCCACAAGCAAAGTTTAGCTGATTTACAACCCAAAAATGAAGAAAACCATTTTTGTCAAATTTTGACCAAATTGCTTAAAATTGACCCGAAACGTTAAAAATATCAAATTTCCTCAAAACATGGTTAGGACGCATTTACATGCTCCGTAGACCTCCACAAGCAAAGTTTAGCTGATTTACAACCCAAAAATGAAGAAAACCTTTTTTGTAAAATTTTGACCAAATTGCTTTAAATTGACCCGAAACGTTAAAAATATCAAATTTGCTCAAAACATGGTTAGGACGCATTTACATGCTCCGTAGACCTCCACAAGCAAAGTTTAGCTGATTTACAACCCAAAAATGAAGAAAACCATTTTTGTAAAATTTTGACCAAATTGCTTAAAATTGACCCGAAACGTTAAAAATATCAAATTTGCTCAAAACATGGTTAGGACGCATTTACATGCTCCGTAGACCTCCACAAGCAAAGTTTAGCTGATTTACAACCCAAAAATGAAGAAAACCATTTTTGTAAAATTTTGACCAAATTGCTTTAAATTGACCCGAAACGTTAAAAATATCAAATTTGCTCAAAACATGATTAGGACGCATTTACATGCTCCGTAGACCTCCACAAGCAAAGTTTAGCTGATTTACAACCCAAAAATGAAGAAAACCATTTTTGTCAAATTTTGACCAAATTGCTTAAAATTGACCCGAAACGTTAAAGATATCAAATTTGCTCAAAACATGGTTAGGACGCATTTACATGCTCCGTAGACCTCCACAAGCAAAGTTTAGCTGATTTACAACCCAAAAATGAAGAAAACCATTTTTGTTAAATTTTTAACAAATTGCTTTAAATTGACCCGAAACGTTAAAAACATCAAATTTGCTCAAAACATGGTTAGGACGCATTTACATGCTCCGTAGACCTCCACAAGCAAAGTTTAGCTGATTTACAACCCAAAAATGAAGAAAACCATTTTTGTAAAATTTTGACCAAATTGCTTAAAATTGACCCGAAAC